>CM029599.1:34382725-34982725 GCA_017311375.1 Mytilus coruscus
TTTCAGCCCTTTATCGCCTTCACTAGTGATCCAATGGATGGATCTGTCGTAGAGTTGTCACTTGTTTAGACGTACTTGTCAAATAATTATTTCTGTGACTGCACCCTACGATCCTTTACGACAGATAATTCAGCTAATCTGCAATCAATTCCATCTTCATGCCTAATATATGTACTGTGTTACAACTCTAGATTCTACTGACGAGGAAAGGTAACACTAGGCCACCGAAAGCTGAATTTTTAGTTCAGCCTAGGTGGTCGAGTGGTCTAGAGCGCTGGACACAGTGCAGGCGGTGTTGTCACGATATCCCAATAGCATGAGTTCGAATCCCGGCGATGGAAGAACTAAAGTTTGCTTCCGCCAATTTGCAGATTTAACATTGTTGTGCTGATATTTAGAGTAATTATGAATATAATATGTGTTTTCAGCCGTGTATCACCTTCACTGGTGATCCGATAAAAGGATCTGTCGTAGAGTTGTCACTTGTTTAGACCCATATATATATATATATATATACGTATAAAATAACTAAACATAATATCATACAATTATCACAGATAAAGCGTCTATACTAGTATATAAAACAAATTCTTCAGTTTTGATTAACCTTGTATAAGTTTCTACAAGTATTTTACTAAAGCGTTACATATATGCATGTTTGTACATATATATTATTTCATCAACATATTTACATTTGTACAGCAATTTCAATGAGCTTTATGTATCGAAAATATCATTTTCCATGCCTCAATAAGTTCTAAATGCTAGGTGTTCGTGTTATTTGAACTTTTGCTTCGAATGACTATGTGACCATGCGACAGTTTTACCCAAAAGAATATCTAGAGAAATACGTTATGAACATTCAGTAAAACTTCATCGTAAGGGTAATTGTAGAAAGAGTCTGTATGTCAAATGTTTCAGTAGTGTCTCTTTTCTATCAAACATTGACCGGTATATCGTAAGGAATTAACAAACACACCACAAGGCATTTGCATTAAAGGTTAATATGCCTTGGTAAGTCAGATCTATACGAACTACCCGGATATGTCCTTTTTATCAGGTCTGTGTTACACTTAATATATACAGTGTATCTAGAATGCTGCAAAGATTCGGTCAAATCCTTTAAAGCTGTGGTCGATGCTTTAAGGATTGATGTGTAAGACATGAATACAAGGAGACGATACTTCAAGGAAGGTTGTGTAAGAACCTGAATACAAGGAGATGTGTAATCCCTGATTACAGGAGACGATGCATTTCTGTGTACGGCCTGAATACAAGGAGACTAAGTCTAGAATTACTGTGTATGACCTGAATATAAAGAAACGATGCCTTAAAGATTGCCTTGGATGACCTTAACACAAGGACGCAATTCATTAAGAATTGTTGGGTAATATAAATAGACGATATATTAAGGATTTCTGTGTATGACCTTAATACAAGGAGACGAAGCCTTTCATTTTTTTATATAAGACACCGTATTGTTGACGTATAAGTCCTGAATACAAGCAGGGTTTCCCTGGGTCAATTTTCTTTTTCGCCATCTCTTTCGCCAAAACAATATATTTTTCGCCACTTTTAATTTTTTTTCGCCAATAATATAAATATATTTTTCGTTTAAAATTTTCGTTCATTTTAACAAAAAAAAATCAGTTTGTCACATTGTTATATAAAAAATAAGATGTTGTATGATTGCCAATGAGAAAACTCTTCACAAGAGACCAAATGACATAGAAGTTACCAACTATAGGTCACTGTACAACCTTCAACAATGAGCAAAACTCATACCGCATAGTCAGCTACAAAAGGCCCCGAAATGACAAATGTAAAACAATTCAAACGAGAAAACTAACTATATCTTTTATAATTCTTAATATTTTTTTAATGATTAACACTCAATAATAACAAACATTTAGTTTTTAAAAGATACTGTAAAATTGCAATATAGATCATGAAATCAAAACGTTTTACTTCTGCCGGGGAACACGGATTCATCTATGATAGTTAATAAGGTGCTTCCCGTCTAGTTGTAGGATAAAGACTAAAGTCGGAGATTTTTCTTACTTTTGAATATTTTTCTTCTTAACAATAGTTTTCTTTTCCGGACCATCATTAAAAAAAAGTTTGGACGTAAAACTATGCCTCAAACACGTGCGTCACTAAAACGATTGTAAATTACCCACTTCAAAAATTATTTCTATCAAAAGTTATAGGATAAAATTAAAGTCAGAGATTTTTCTTACTTTTGAACATTTTTCGTCATAACAACAGTTTTTTTCCCCAAGCCATCGTTAAAAGAAAAAGAGCAGACGTAAAATATGCTTCAAACACGTGCGTCGCTAAAACGTTGTAAAGTATTCACTTCAAAACAATTATTTCAATCAAAGTTGTAAAAAAATCCTTAAAATGACATGTGGAGCCAATTAATTACATCATTTCATGAATACTTTATTAATTATAATCCTTTGTTGCCGATAGGTAAAAAAATGCAATCAGCTGATTATTGATTTTCTATCAAAATCGTAACGAGTTCAAGGTGAATTCCCAGTATTGTCTGATCAGGGAAAAAGTCCGAGTAACTGGGAAGTGTCTGAGTAACCCGAAAAAAGTAAACAATGGACGAAGTCGAACCGTTATATTTCTTTCGCCAATAACGAATTTCAATCGCCACAATTTTTATTTTTTCGCAAAATGCGAAAATGGCGACCGCCAGCGGAAACCCTGTACAAGGATACGACACATGAACAGTATTACTGTGTAAGAGCTAAATACAGGGAGACGATGCTTTAAGGATTGCTGTGTACGATCTGAATACAAGGAGATGATGCTTTAAAGATTGCGTTGTAAAAACCAGAATACATTGAGACTATGTCTTAATGATTGTTGTGTAGGGCCTGAATACAAAGAGACAATTCCTTGAGGATTGTTGTACAAGACATGAATACAAGGAGACGATACCATAAAGATTGCTTTGTAATACAGGGAGACGATGCTTTTAGGATTGCTGTTTACCCCCTAATGCTAGTAGATGATCCCTTAAGGATTGATGTGTAATCCCTTAATGGAATGAGACGATACCTTAATGATTGTTGTATAAAACCCGAACACAAGGTGAGGATACCTTAAGGATTGATGTGTAACCACTTAAGACAAAGGGACGATGCCTTAAGGGTTGCTGTGTACGACCAGACTAGAAGGTGACAATGCCTTAAGGATTGCTATGTACGACCAGACTACAAGGTGACGATGACTTAAGGATTGCTGTCTACGACCAGACTACAAGGTGACGATGCCTTAAGGATTGCTGTGTGACGATTGAATACAAGGAGACGATGCCTTTATGATTGCTGTATAACGCCTGCATACAAAGAGACGATGCCATAAATATTGCTGTTTAATACAAGGAGATGATGACTGAAGGATTACTGTGTAACCCCTGAATACAAGAGACGATGCCTTAACGAATTTTGTGCAAGACCTGAATACAAGGTGAAGATGCTTTAAGGATTGCTGTGTAATACAGGGAGACGATGCTTTAAGGATTGCTGTGTAATACAACATGTCGATGCCTTAAGAATTGCCGTTTCATAAAGTTGAAAGTAATATAATGCAGTTAACATTAGAAGATAAAGTTAATTTATATCTTTATAATCAGTACATTGCTTGTATAATCGTTACCAACAAGCTGAAAATGAAAGTAAAATATATACAAAGATAAGAGCTGAATTTGATCTCCAACTGTGAAATTGTATATACTATTTTTATCACGTATATAAAAGATCTAAAATGAGATACATATAGGAATATATATACATATTTTCCAAAAGTACGTCTTTCACGTTGTAAATGATTTAATCTAGATCGGAAAGGATATAGCGTTAACAGTCTCAAGATACAGTCAAACCTCGTACACCTCGTTTTAACGGTCACCTGCCTCTAACGGTCACTTTCAGACCCTTTCAAACGTTTTCTCTATATAATTGAACTCTTTTCAGCGGTAACCTGTCCAACGCAGTCAGCGGTTACCTAATTTTTGCACGAAATCGTCATTTCAACTTTTAACACAGTCATTTTAATGTTTTTAACTACCAATAAATAATCACGACTCAAAATGTATCTGTTCTATATTAAACTCAAAAAGATAATCGGAACCCGTTTGCAACCACAATCGTGCAATAGGAGGTGAATTTGTGAATTCCTCGTGTTCCACTACTTTCAGTTTCCATTGCAAATGGTATCATCGACTAATTTCTCTACGAATATTAACTATTTCGAATGTTTTTTTAAATTTATAGCGCCAGAATCTGCCATTTTGTATTTGCCTGCTCACACGAAAGATAAAGATACCGATTGCAAACACTTAAACAATTTGCCGCGATCCCGGCTACGGTCGATGTCCATAATCGGAATTTTTTTTCGGAACCTCTTTTAAAAGGTCACCTCTAATTGAGCGGTCACTTCTGATATTTCCTATGAGTTGCTGATTAGTACAGGTTTGACTGCATATGATTGTTCTTTAAAAACGACTATATAACACCCCTCACAAAACCTTGTTTGTGCAAAAAGAAAAGCCTAATGATCTTGTTATTTATTAAGAAAAAATTAAGTAAACGTCATTGTGGCAGAATTCGAACACTGAATGAAATATATCAAAAAATGAACATGTATGTACAGACTACCAGGTTTTCTGCTAACAGAATGCTGTAAAAGATGAGCATTGTAATTGAAACAATGAGTATGGGGGCGCGGCGGGCATGCAACCCCCCCCCCCCCTAAAATTTGCAAAGCATGGGTTGTCCTCAGCTTAATAAAGAATATTTCGATAATTTTACCTCAAAAAATTTTTCGCTCCGCGAAAATTTAAATTTCCGCCCACCTAACCTAACCTGGGTCCACCCCTGGGGTATTTTTTGATTTACCAGTTAAAAAGAATATGACTTGATAGGTTTGGGTAAAACTTATCAACTACCTGTTAGACATTATGACGTCGGATTTGTTTATGATTTAAAAAAAATAAAATCATTTACTTACTGTTTCATTGATAGAGGTTGTAGAGATTTTAGCAGCCCTTTAATTGTATAACTCATGCACACATAAATAGATAAATAACCACACTATTATCAACAATATGATAGGAATTCATAAAAGCAGATTTCAGAAATATAAATAAGATTAGAACCCATTCGATAAATACCAAAAGAAATATAAAGGGCAACATAGTGGATAAGAAGTTTGCTTTAATTTACAAACGCATGCCACATTGACCTGTTCACAAGAGCAATAGTCTTTAGTGTATAATTAGTGTTGATGTTTAGTTAAATGTATTGTATGGAAATTCTAAAACTAAATGTCAACAAGTGTCGAGATCTGAATAATTAGAGACCCGGTTTAATTGTGTTTATACTTAGGTTTATTTTTTCAGGGCCATATATGACTAATAATACTAATATAGTATACTCTATCAAGATAAAAAGATATTTGATATCGAGTAAAACAATGGTATGGGCATGTAATTGTAGAAGAGTTGCCAGGAGATCAGTAGATACAAATCTATCTTGAAAGACATACGATTATCATGATGACTACTTAATTTCTTGTCGAACACCATAAATGACTAATGAAATGTATTGTATTATTAAACTAGACTAAAGACATGTCAATTAATCAGCGGGTCAGGCAAGTGTTGGCAAACCAAGACAAGGAAGCAACAAAACATTTATTTTCGTTCTCCGTTTCGAGCCACGAAATGCTTGACTTAAAAGAAACAAGGAGCATGTATCTTGTGTAGGACTCGTCTATATCAAAAAGATAATAAAATTTAGTTTTACAGATTTAAAGAGGGTTACTTTGATGAATACATTTGTTTATCATCGCAACACCTGTAATTTGTATAATCACGACACTTTTGATTTTTCCAGATACTTTGGCTCTTCAACTGTTTCGCTTCTTATACAATCTTAGCTTTCAAATGTTCGGCTTTGACCGTTTCTGATGAAGGTAAATCCAGAAAAGCTCTTCGGACGCATGAAACTTATAACGTGTTGTTTTCATTTTTTCTTTTGATAATTCCCTATCCCTGAAATGAAATAGCATAATACCATTGTGGCATTGATAGGGAGTTTCTTATCCAATTGCAGTTTATAAGTTGTATACTTTTGAAAATATTCTTTCAGATCGTCATGGGTTCTTAACAATTGATCTCCGCCAAATTTTGGTTATGCCTTTTTTCTTTGTCTGTGATATAGCCTGTGAGGGATAATCATATGCACCGTTATCAAATCGATGATAAGAAAACGGAGAGGTACATGTAAATACAAACTCTCTTTTGACCCCCGAACAAGGACTACTTGTCTCCTTGTTGGTTAGGTTCAAGTTGCTGTCTTCCTGCGAACAAAGTGAACCCTAAACAATTTGCTCTTTATGAAGAGTGCAGTGACCATTACATTAACGCATTATCTTGATACCACATTTTAAACTAAAAAATAGTTTAGAAATGTGCTGATCACAAAATGTCATTTCCACTTGTTAAACTTACTTGAAATTCTTCCTTTATCGTTTTCAATTTCGTCATTCCGTGAAGAATATTTTTGCATAGACTTTTAAAACTGAAATGAACAAATCTTAATGTACGAATAAAATCAAAATGGCTTTTTTTTTTGGTAGTAAAAATGAGTACCGGTAAGGTTGATTTACCATTATAACTTAATCATAACACTACAAATGTATCATTTTGTTATTTCATTTCTTTCACATAACAAATATATCTACAAATTTTCCTTGTCAAGATATGTTACAGAAATGTGGGTAACCATTTAAGCAACAATTCGAATGAATTCATACCGTAAAAGCATTATTACAATACGATATTAGACGACGACCATTTGATTTTTGGGGTCTGGTAGAATGAATTTTAGCTTGTTTTATTTTATTTTTTGAGCACATCTATTTCCTGTATTTTGTGGGCAGAAAGTATTCATTTTCGATCTGCCTTGGGCAAGATTATTTTGTTCAATTCTTACCAGGTCAGAATTTTTTTTTCAAAACCCTTCTACAGCAGGTCCCCTCCCCCTCCCGAAAATCAAATGGTCGTCCCCTAATGTATAAAAAGTGGAAAAAACAATTCAAAAAATCGTTTGTCACAAAGTCAATCGACGATGTTTCAGATTTACTAGCTAGTTACATGAGAGATCAAAATGAAGTAAAGATAGTTACATTATTTTTAAATAATGTCCATAAAGTTTTAAACGAGGGCATTTTTATATATAAAATTTGCATATGGCATAACTGAACACAATATCATAAGATTATCACAGATATAACGTTTATACTGGCACATAAAACAAATGCTTCGTTGCTGATAAGACTTATATGAGTTAAACTCAATGTACAATTTTGAGTATTTACAAAACATTACATTTATACATTTTTCTGCATGTATATTATTTCATAAACATATTTACATTTGTACAGCTATTTCGAAGAATTTAAATTGCATTTTTCATGCTCCAATTCAATGCATAATGCTAGATCTTCGTGTTATTTGAACTTGAGCTTCGAACGTCTAGATGACCATACGACTGTTTCTTAAAATATCTCTAGAAGAAAATACTCGTAAGTTATTATCATTCAGTAAAACTTGATTGTTAGAATAATTGTAAAAAGAGCCTGTCTGGCAAACGCTTCAGAAGTGTCACTTTTCAATCATACACGGACCAGTATACCGTAATGATTTTACAAACAGCGCTAGTGACAGATTCAAGTCATTGGTATTAAATATTAAAACGCCTTTGTAGGTCAAATCTCTACGAACGACCAGGATGTTTTCATTTTTATCAGATCTATGTTACACTTAATATCAACAGTGTGTCTAGATTGCTGAAGAGCTTCGGTTAAATCCGTTAAAGCTGAAACATTCCAAACGAGCTAGTACTCTGAATAGACGTCTTTCTTTGTGAAGCGCAACCATGATTTCATCGCCTTGCAGGAAGTGATGAACTTTTTCTATATAACTGACGTGATGCAATACACCGTTTGTTGATACACATGCAATTTTGCTGGATTCAATATTTTTGAAGTTACTTCCAGTATTGCTGTGACGTAAAATGTGCTCAATGTCTCCAATAACAGTTGCATTTTTTACATTCATTGTTATGGTCACTCTGGTTTAAAAAAATATATCCCTGTTTTTGGCAAGATTATGCCCTCCTCACTTACATTTATTTTACTTGTACCCCACTTTTCTTGCCAATTTTTCATACATCGAAGTAATTCTGCAATAGAAAAAATACCCAATATATATGTGTGTTCTTACATATACTACAAAGAAAAGGAATTATAGTAAGAATTTTAGCAGAAAAGAAGATACAGATATCTTCGTTGTATTGATACAAAAAATAAAACGTCATTTTTGTATGGAGGTAGATATTCCTTCGGGTTTGATACTTATATATAATAAAGATAGAAGGAAGTGTTTTTTACATGACCTAAGTTACGTAATAAGACATGTCTCCAGATTCAAAGCTAATTTTTAAAAAGATTTGCGAATTAGGTCCGGTGTTCTGAGGTATTTATGTTATCACTTTCTTGAATCTCTTTTACATGTTGTTAGATCTGCTGTATCTGATGTAAAATGAACAGCAGCTGTAATGAAAAAAAAAAACAACTTTATATTTCGTCTTCTTACAATACCTTACTTCTGGTACAATTTTATTTATACAAGTCGAAAATTTAAAGGTTTCCAAAGCTGAATGTATCAACCATTAGACCTTTTCACTATCAAAACGATTATTTAGTGGAATGCAAATAAAATAATAAATATTAGATTGAATACATATATATCAAAAACAATCGGTAACTGGAAGATATATAATGATAAATCATTTAAACAATGCAGGTTTGTAGCTTTGTTCCTTTCTTTGTCTTCTATTGATTTCATGTACTGAAAAGGAAAACAAAAGTAAACAACTATATTTCTTATAAGTATAATAATAGCTCATCCCTGCAAGGATATACATTTCGACATGTCTCATATGAAACTATATTTCGTAAAAAAAACAATTTTGACGTATCACTATTTTTGTTTTACTACCAACACTCATCTAATCATGACAACTTCTCGCGTTAATTCTAAAGATTATAAAAACCTCAGTATACACAAGCTGACATTACCTGCTTCAAAGAATCCATTAAATCCTCGACAGCACACATCTTCCTATTAATTTCATCCACCTTTTGACCATTGATGTAGACTCGACCAAGACTGTTCTTAATAGATTGACAAGCAATAACATTTAAATCCTTTATTGGAGGCACTGAAGATGGTACCTCTTTTACCTCCTCAGTTCTTGGAAGTATGTTGGCTTGTCTGTTTTAACCTTTTCATTTGAGTTAGGCACCTTGTTTGGTGATATGTGAGAAATAATGAACACCATACATGTGATAACAACCACCTGTAATATTGCATTCAAGATCAGCATAACGGTGAAACTTATCTTTAGTTTATGATATGAAAGCACAATTTCGGAATATTGTTTTTGAAACTCGTGGTATTGAGACGGAACCAACAAACTTTCTGAAATACTTTGTTTTGTCATTCTTCTTGGAACTAAATCTGGCACTAGGTCTGTAACTTCACTATATGGGTTCTCACAACTTGGACACATTGATACTTTTGAGGATTCTGACGTTAGTCGAGACTTGCCACGTGATCCTATTTTAATTTTTACTATTCACTATTCAAGTATTATCTTTTATTAGTAGAAACAGTCTATATTAAGTATTCCAGAAAATGTGATTTGTAGGGGGTCCGGCGTATATTTTTGTTGTCAAGTATTCATTGGTCTGTACATCGTTCTCGTTTCAATTAGTCTTAAAAGTATCTTATTGTTACGTCACTAATTAATCAAGTTATTATTTCTTCCGGAGACATGTATCCCCTTCCGTATTTGACTGATAAAAATCGAGGATTTGATTTCAGAGTCATATTTTATATACAGTGTACATATATATGAACTGAAATACAAATAACCATTTAAATATATATAATATGTTTGATTTAGTAACGTTATAGTCTTGAACGACAAACGACTAGAGCTGCATATAAGATATAAAATTTAATTATTAATCTTGTTGAAACTAAAATAATGATACTGAGGATGAAGTGACAATTCAATGTTCAAAATAGTCTATTCTAAGACAAACAATAATCATAATGTAACACAAAAGTTATTCTTTATGAATTTAATCTATGTAAATTCTACGGAAGCGTATTAGCGCCATACAATTTTTTATTTCTGCCTGTATATTTGCGTTATAACGCAAACCTTTTTGAAATAGCGCAAACCTTTATGAAATAACGCAAACCTTTGCGAAATAACGCAAATATTTGCGTTATGGCGCAAACATTTGTTTTATCTTATTCGTTATTTAAGTTTCAAGGGAAGCAGCTGTTATAAATGGAGGAGCCTGCATATATTAAAAATTATCACTCTTTGTACTTATTGCAATTTAAAATTTAAAGTGTTTAGCACATATCATGGTATGATTATGAGCAGGAGAATAAATTATATATACATATTACAAAGAAAATTGACTAAATTGAAGTTATATCGGAAGAAAATAAAAAAATCAACCCAGTTAATGTAGCCGAATTTAAATATACATCCAAAGTAGGCGCTCGTTTGAGCATTGTGTAAGATTGGTTGGATCCAAACAAGCTACTTGTACCCTATTGAAATAAATGTATAAGAAGAAGATTTATTATTATTATTATTATTATTATTATTATTATTATTATTATGTACTCTACATTCAAATTGCTACCCAAACATCTTAAACAGCTACCTCACTAGATTCAAATTTTAAACCCCATGAATTTTTTTTTTATCAAAGTATTCCCTTATTCATTCCTATGTATATTTATTATAAAGATTTGTACTTGTGTTCATGGTCCGATATTTACAAAACACTGCTTTCAAATTATATAATAAATATAAAATGTAAATCTAATATATATTTTTTTTCTTATAAAAAACTCAAAACTTAATGAATAATTAAAATCAAAATGTTTGCGTTATAACGCAAAGCGTTATTTCGTTAAGGTTTGCGTTACAACGCAAATGTTTGCATTATTACGCAAAGTTTTGTGTTATTTCGCAAAGGTTATGCGTTTTAACGCAAACATAGGAAGAAATATAAAAAAAAATTAGAGGCGTTAATACGCTTCCGTAGAATTCTGAAGATAATCAAACATAGAACAAATCATGATAATAAGATCAAAGAGCCTTTTGGATTAAGAACACCAAATCTGTATGGCCACTTTCTCGATTTTTGTTTCACTCAAATGGTAGTCAGTAAATCAATCAAATCTAGTAAACTTTAAATAGAGTGTTAATTATATACCTAAAAGAATCTTAACAATATCTTGATACAACATAGGAAATTTACGTGCTTTGGAAAAAAAATGATTGTAGGATGCCAATTCTCTTAAAGAGTTAATTTGTTGCAAAAAGACACGTACATTTGTGTCACTTCTGATTGAATTTTGGAAATAGAATATTCTTTATCTTCAGTTTTTTTCTATCAATACTCTAAATATGCCATAAAACATATCACAATAATGTTGAAGTTTTGTGCCCTCATTAAGTATTATGATAATTTGATTACATATGGAAATATGACCTACTATTTAAGATCCCAACATAACCCTCCTAAAACACAGATTTTTAGAAAAAGACGCAATAAAGTTTTAAAAATTGTTCTTTAGTTAAATGAAAATAAGAGAAAAGGCCGTCCCTTGATTTTTCTGAAATCGTTACGACTACATTGACAAATTATTAAATAATTCCAGGGATTTTTATTAACCCCCCCCCTTTTTCCACCTTAATAATATATATCATAAATTGATCTAGATGCCAGGATTATCATCATATTATTCTTATTCCGTCATGATATTCTAAAACAAATATACTCATGAAATTTGTTTCTGATTTTAATTAGCAAATGAATTACCATATATTCAACGGCAGGGGCCGAGGAGGTCAACCCACAAAAAAAATAACCTAGAGAAATCTAAATTGCACAATATGCAGTCTTAGTTTACCGCATGCTTAACACGGTTGCCACTTTCAGTTGTTCACAAGATCATTAGCTATAAGAGTACAATCTGTATTCATATCTGGTTAAATCTGTTTTATGGAAATTCTAAACCCTAATGTCAACAAGTAAGTGTCGGAGATCAAAATACTTATAAACCATTTTCATTTTTATATAATAAGGTTTATTCACAACTTTATTCAGGGCCACATATGACTAATATGACTAATATATTATACTATATCAAGATAAGAAGATATTATATATCAGGTAAAACAATGGTAACATAGAAGAGTTGCCAAGAGATGGAAATCAATCCTGAAGACATTATCATTATGACAATTCAATATCTTGTCTAACAGTATAATTGACTAATGATACATATATATATTACATTATTGAAATTAATTTTAGTACACGACAAACAAACAGCGTATAAGGGGATTGTTGGAAACCTATACAAGGAAGCAGCTAAAAAAGGTATTTTCCTTCTGCATATCAAGCCAAGCAATTCTTGTCTTAAATAAAGCAAGTTATTATACAACAAGGAAAATACTATTTACTTTTACAGATTTCAGGACGGTAACTTTGATGAATATTTTAAAAACATTTTATGATTGTGACACTTGAAATTTTTGTAATACACTATAATTTATCAAGACACTTAGTAATTCCTGGTCACTGAAATGAAATATCATACACAACATGGCATGAGTAGGTTATAATACATTGATTGGGAGTTGGTTATTCAAAGTCTATGGTTTTGAAAATATTCTACCAGATCGCCATGGATTCTCAAAACTTGATTTCAATCCTATTTTGGTTAGTTTACCTGTTTTCCTTTTCGATAATCACTGTGATATAGTCTGGGAGACGATACTCAAATGTACCGTTATCAAATAGATAATTAAAAAAAACCGTAGAGGTACATGTAATAACAAACTATCGTTTCTTTACCCAGACCACGAAATGTAAGTCTCCCTGTTGGTTCAGTTCTAGTTATTGCCTTTCCGTCAAACAAAATAAAAACGAACTTTGCACGTTATGTAGCTGGTAAAAAGCTATTTATATTACGGATTATTATCATTGAGGAAACAGCTTTAAAGTAGCTGTTATTGGAAATCCAAGTTACGGTAATTATGCGTCTACCAAATGGCCTATATCATCACTCGTCGGTTTTGAAAAATGTTCCCAAAAAGGCATCAGCGCTTTCATGCAATAGCATTAGTAACTATTTCCAATAATAGTGTTTAAATATGTCAGTCATAGTACAAAGCAGGGTTACTGTAAATATCGCATTGACATGTTCTCGTACTAAATCTGCATTTAATTTGCCACTAGATGTTAAACAAACACAATCCATCTTTATCATACTGTTCTAAAAAATAGTTATTATGAAGTATGTATTTAGTTTTTAGTAAAAAAAAAATTAAATCTGGATAGTATTTACCTAGACTAAGAAATCTGTTTTTTAAGAATGCTCTTTCATAGTTTTTTTTTTTTTTTTTTTTTTTTTTTTTTGACTTAGTGTTAACTTACAAATATAACAAAAAAAAGCGTTTCATTGCCTGATAGTCAGTACAGTACAGCTGTTGTTAATAGTTAATAGTATGTTGACAATTGTAACACAATCCCAAGAAGGTATTACCGTCGTCTCGTGAAATACAAATGTCATACGAAGCCGTTTAAGAATTTGATAACGTTTCTTCTGTTTCATGCTTTAGTTCAAATAACTGATATTTTGAGATAATTTTTACCGTATTGGTTAAAAATGAACAGTCAGTATAATATTTTGAATAGTATTGTTTTTAGTATTGACTGTGAATTATGTGACCACGAATATGTCCAAATCATCGCAGTTACAATTCCATCCACTCTTTCTCTATTGCAACGTGCATCACCGAATGCGACGGATCATAGATTTATATGTGCCATTGTACCCTTGGTATCCTTAGCCCTGATCAAATAGGGTTTACAGTATGTTGTAATGTTTTATGGTTTCAGCACTGTCCCAGATAAGGGTGTTATTGAATGCTCACACATATGAATAACCACACCACATTATCTATGTGCCTTTCCTAAGCCAGCAGTCTTTAGTACATGATTGTCATTTTCGATTATTGTTAAAGGCTTTAAAACGGGACGTCATTTTTTTCTTTATAGAATTGTTTTACATGTTATTGAACCAGGGCTTTGATAGTATGCTAAACTGTACGAGTTTGTTCATTGTTGAAGACTGTTTAAAATATACAGATTTTGTTCAAACCATTTGTGCACATATTTCATTTATAGGAAAAGCTTATTTTGTCCTACTATCACTTTTTGATTAATTGATTGTTGTTTGCTTTCCGTCCAGTGACCATGTTTGTTGCATATTCAGGGCAAAAACAAATGAACAATAGATACAATATGTAGTGTATGCAAAGTATGGGTCCACCAGGATGAAGGGTGAGAAATTTGGACTGCGTACGGAAAATAAAGGTATGTAGGAACATAATAGACCCCTCACTTAAGCAAAGGTTTTACTAACGGAACGGGAGACGTACAGGTATGACCATATTTCTATACCCTAGTCAATCCATGGAGTTCAAATTATGAATAAAGACATCGAGTAGAAAGTAACATACACTAAGGATAGGAGTTATTTAAAAACTTTAACTAAAACATAGATAACACATTGGTCAAGTGTATTTGTTAAGATGTTTTGAATTGCTAAACTATAATCCTTCGACTTTTTGAGGTAGCTTGAAATTGTTCTTTTGTCGTTATTTCGTAGTCTTTTCGTAAAACATTTTATAAGTCAAATGTATTAAATATTAAATTACAATCTTTTAGTGTATAAATAAAAAATATCTTATCCACAAAACAGTATGCTAACGATCTGTTTCATCCCCATATGGATGTTAGATTCTCCAATGTAGCCGATACAACAGAGTTTGACTAATGTTTGTATATGTTAAATAAAATGTAATTGTAATTATTAAATGATATTTTTTTGTATACAAACGACCTGGTTGTAGTCTTTTTTATCAGATCTATGTTTTTTGACTTATGAGTTTGAATGTCCCTCTGTTATCTTTCGCCTCTCTTTTACACTTAATATAACCGGTGTATCTAGATTGCTGAAGAGATGCTTAAAGGATTGCAGTTTACGATCTGATTACAAGATGATGCTTTAAAGATTGCGGTGTAAGACTAGAATACACGGTGATGATGCATTAATAATTGTTATGTAGGGTATGAATACAAGGAGACGATGCCGAAATGATTGTTGTGTAAGACATGAATACAAGGAATCGGTTCTTTAAGGATTGATGTTTAAGACTAAAATACAAGGACACGATACCCCAACGATATAGGGGTGTAACACATGGAGAGGATGCCTTAAGGATTGCTTTGTAAGAACTGAATACAATATACGATGCCTCAAGGAAGGTTGTGTAAGAACTGAATACAAGAGACGATGCCTTACGTATTGTTATGTAAGACCTGAATACAAGGAGACGATACCATAAGGATTGTTATGTATAACTACAAAACAAGGAGATTATACCATAAAAATTGATGTGTAATACAGGGAGACAATGATTTAAGGATTGCTGTCCAGCGCCTAAATACAACGAATGGTGGCTTAATGATTGCTGAGTAAAACCTGATTACAAGATAAGCTTACTTTAAGGATTGATGTGTAACCACTTAATACAATATGACAATGCCTTAGGGGTTGCTGTATACGGCCAGACTTCAAGGTAACGATGCCTTAAGGATTACTTAGTAATACAAAGAGACGATGCTTTAATGATTGCTGTGTAACCGCTGAATACAAGGAGACGATGTCTTAAGATCTTCTGTGTTAGATCTGAATATCAGGAGATAATACCCTAACGATTGATGTGTTATACAAGGAGATGATGCCTGAAGGATAGGTCTGTAACCCCTGAATACAAGAGACGATGGTTTAAGGATTGTTATGTTAGACCTGAAAACTAGGTGAAGATGCCTTAAGGACTTCTGTGTAATTTAGGGAGGCGATGCATTAAGAATTGCCCTTTTCATAAATTTAAAAGAAAAGACAGTGAAGTTAAAATTAGAAGATAAAGTTTATTTGTATTTTTAAAATCAGTATATTGGTTGTATAATCGCTTACAACAAGCTGAAAATGAAAGTAACGTATATTGAATTTGATCTCCCACTGTGAAATTATATTTAAAATTTTTTGTCACGTATATGAAAGATCAAGAAAAAGGTACATATAAAAATATATACTTGTATACGTATTTTCCAAAAGTACGTCCTTCACGTTTTAAATAATTGAATGTAGGTCGGAAAGGATGTAGTGTTTACAGTCTCAAGATAGAGTCAAACCTGGCTTAACGTACACATCGGATCAGCGATCACCTGTCTCTAACGGTAACTTTCAGACCGTCCCAAACGTTTTCTCTATATGATATAACTTTTTTCAGCGGTCACCTGTCTAATGCGGTCAACGGTCATTTTAATGTTTTAAATTACCAATATATTCATTACAAAAAATGTATCGAAGTCAAAAAGATAATCCGAACCAATTTGCAACCGCAATCGCGCAATAGTATGTGACTTGTGATTCTTCGTGTTCCACTTCTTTCAGTTTCCATTGAGAATGGTATCATCGACTAATTTCTCCACGAATATCAACAGAAAAAGACCCAAAAGAAATATAAAGGTCAACATAGTGTATAAGAAGTTTATTGTAGTTTACAAAGGCTTGCCAAATTGAGTTGTTCACAAGAGCAATAGTCTTAAGGGTATAATCAGTATTGGAGTTTAGTGAAATTTATTGTATGGAAATTTCAAAATTAAATGTCAAGTAAACGTCGAGAACAAAATAATTAAAGACCCGGTCTATTTGTTTATACTTAGGTTTATTTAAAAATTTATTCAGGGCCATATATGACTAATAGTACTAATATAGTATACTCTATCAAGATAAAAAGATATTTGATATCGGGTAAAACAATGGTGTTGGATTGTAAACGAAGAAGAGTTGCCAGGAGATCAGTAGATTGAAATCTATCTCAAAGACATTATGATTATCATGATGACTACTTTAAAATATCTTGTCAACACCATAAAAGACTAATGAAATATATTGTATTATTAAACTAGACTAAACACTTGTCGATTAATTAGCGGGTCAGGCAAGTGTTGTCAAAACAAGACGAGGAAGCAACAAACCAGGTATTTTTGTTCTCTATTTGAAGCTACAACATTCTTGCCTTAAAAGAAGCAAGTAACATGTGTCATTTGCATATATAACTCGTCTATATCGACAAGATAATAAAATTTAGTTTTAATGATTTAAAGAGTGTTACTTTGATGAATACATTTGTTTATGATCGCAACTCCTGTATTTTGTGTAAAAACAAAACTTTTTGATTTTTCTAGACACTTTGGATAATTCCCTTTCCCTAAATTGAAATAGCATAACACCACTGTGGCATTGATAGGGAGTTTGTTATCCAATTGCAGTTTATAAGTTGTATGCTTTGAAATTTTTCTTTCAGATCGACATGAATTCTAAAGAATTTTTGATTTCCGCCAAATTTTGGTTATTTTGCCTTTTTTCTTTGTCTGTGATATAGCTTGTGAGAGGATAATCATATGAACCGCTATCAAATCGATGATAAGAAAACGAAGAGGTACATGTAATAGCAACCTCTCTTTTTACCTCCGAACAAGGACTACCAGTCTCCTTGTTGGTTATGTTCAAGATGCTGTCTTTCCTGCAAACAAAATTAACCCAAAAGCAATTTGCTCTTTATGCAGATTGAAGTGACCATTACATAACTGTAGAAGTTATCTTGATATCACATTTTGAACTAAAAATTAGTTTAGAAATTTGCCGATCACAAAAGGTCATTTCCATTTGTTTAACTTACTTGAAATTGTTCCTTTGACGTTTTTAATTTCGTAAAGAATATTTTCACATAAAATTTTAAAACTTAAATGAATGAAATCTTAAATTACACATCTATAAATGAATAAAAATAAAAATGGCTTTTTTTATATTGGTAGTACAAAATGAGTACCGTTAAGATTGATTTACCATTAGAACTTAATGATAACACTACAAATGTATCACTTTATTATTTTATTTCTTTCACATAACAAATATATTTACAAATTTTCCTCGTCAGGATATGTTACAGATATGTGGTCAACCATTTGAGCAACAATTCAATTGAATTCATACTGTAAAAGCATTATTATAATACGACATTAGACGACAACCAATTGATTTTTTGGGGTCGGGCAGAAATCGTTTTAGCTTGTTTTATTTTCACTTTTAAACACATCTTCCCGTATTTTGTGAGCAGAGAGTATTCATTACCGATCTGCCTTTTGCAAGACTATTTTGTTCCGTTCTTACCAGGTAAGGATATTTGTTTCCAAAACATTTCTACAGCAGTTCCCCTCCCCCTTCCAAAAATCATATGGTCGTCTCTTAATGTATAAAAAGTGATAAACACAATTTAAACATCGTTTGTCACAATCGACGATGTTTCACATTGACTAGTTACATGAGAGATCAAAATGAAGTATAGATAGTTACAATATTATTAAATGATGTCCCTGAAGTTATTAATGAGGACATCTTTATACATAAAATTTGCATATGGCACAACTGAACACAATATCATAAGATTATCACAGATATAACGTTTATACTGTCACATAAAACAAATGCTTCGTTGCTGATATAAGACTTATATGAGTTAAATTCAATGTACAATTCTTAGTATTTACAAAACATTACATTTTTGTACACGCATATTATTTTATAAACATATTTACATTTGTACAGCTATTTCGAAGAACTTAGTGTATCTAAAATGTCATTTTTCAAGCTCCAATTCGATGCATGATAGTTCTTTGTGTTATTTTAGCGTCTAGATGATCATACGACTGTTTCTTAAAATATCTCTGGAGAAGATAATATTGGTATGTTATGATCATTCAGTAAAACTTGATTGTTAGAATAATTGTAGAAAGACTCTGTCTGTCAAACGCTTCAGAAGTGTCTCTCTTTAATCATACACGGACTAGTACACCGTTATGATTTTACAAACACAGCTCTAGTGTTACATACATGTACATGGCATTTGCATTAAAGGTTAAAACGCCTTGGTAGGTCAAATCTATACGAATGACCCGAATGTTATAATTTTCATCAGATCTATGTTACTCTAAATATCAACAGTGTATCTAGATTGCTGCGGAGCATCGGTTAAATCTGTTAAAGCTGAAACATTCCAAACGAGCTGGTACTCTGAATAGACGTCTTTCTTTGTGATGGTGTTTTAAGCGCAACCATTATTTCATCGCCTTGCAGGAAGTGATGAACCTTTTCTATATAACTGACGTGATGCAATACACCGTTTGTTGATACACATGCAATTTTGCTGGATTCAATACTTTTGAAGTTACTACCAGTGTTGCTGTGACGTAAAACGTGCTCAATGTCACCAATAACAGTTGCATTCTTTACATTCATTGTCATGGTTACTCTGTTGTATATAAAATATATCCCTGTTTTTGGCACGACTATGGCCTCATCATTTACAATTATTTTACTTGTACCCCACATTTCTTGCCAATTTTTCAAACATCGAAGTATTCCTGCAATAGAAAAATACCCAATATGTATGTGTTTACATTATACATATACTACGTAGAAAAGGAATTATAGTAAGAATTTTAGCACGAAAGAAGATAAGATATCTTTATCTCGTTGTATTGATAGAAATTATGAGTCGACTTTTTTGTCTGGTGGTAGATATCCCTTCGGGTTATGATACGTAGATATAATATAGATAGAAGCAAGTGTAAACATTTTTAGATAGAAGCAAGTTTATTTTTACACATGAGCGTTACGTAATAAGATATTTCGCCAAATTCAAAGCTAATTTTCCAAAAGATTATCAAACTAGGTCAGTTGTTACAAACTACTTGTGTTATCACTTACTTGAGTCTCTTTTGCATCTTGTTAAATCTGTGGTATCTGATGTAAAATGAACAGCAGCTGTAATGAAAGAAAGAAAAAACTTAAAGTTTATATTTTGTCTTTATCACAACACCTTACGTCTGGTACAATTTTGTTTGTACAAGTCGAAAAATTCACGTTTCTGAAGCTGAATGTATCAACAATTAGCACGTTTCATTATCAACACGATTATTTAGTGGAATGCAAATTAAAAATATTATTTAATAAAATAAATAATATATTAAAACAATCGATAAAATAGAAGAGTTTGATATATAATGATAAATCATTTAAACAATGCAGGTTTGTACCTTTGATTCTTTTATATCTTCTATAGCATCTATGTACTGAAAAAGGAAAAGAAAAGTAAACAACTATACATAAGTATAAAAATATCATTTTGTGTCATTTATTCATATCTAACAGATAACTTTTCTCTGCAAGGACATACATTTTGACATGTTCTATATGAAACTATATTTCGTCATAAAAACTTTTTTTTATCGCATCACTATTTTTGTTTTACGACCCACACTAAGTCCTATCTAATCATGTTAACTTTTCGCTTTAATTCTAAAGATATCAAAAAAAAAAAAATTGTTTTCACAAGCTGGCATTACCTTCTTCAAAGAATCTAATAAATCCTTGACAGCACACATTTTCCGTTAATTTTATCCACCATTTGACCATTGATGTAGACGCGACCAAGACTGTTTTTAATATATTGACAAGCAATTAGTGGATTTTTTATTGGAGTCGGTGAAGATGATACCTCTGGTAACGGACCAATCGTTGGAAGGCTTGTTGGTTTAACATTTTCATTCGAGTTCGACACCTTGTTAGATGATATGTGAGGGATGATGAACACCATACATGTGATAACAACCACCAGTAATATTGCATTCAAGATCAGCATAACGGTGAAACTTATTTTTAATTTGTGATATGAAAGCACAATTTCGGAATATTGTTTTTGAAACTCGTGGTATTGAGACGGAACCAACAAACTTTCTGAAATACTCTGTTTTGTCATCCTTCTTGCTCCTAAATTTGGCACTAGGTCTGTAACTTCACTATATGAGTTCTCACAACTTGGACACATTGATATTTGTGAGGATTCTGACTCCAGTCGAGGTTTGCCACGTGATCCCATTTTAATGTGAATAAAATACTATTTAAGTATTATATTTTATTAGTAGAAACAGTCTATATTAAGTATTCCAGAAATTGTGATATGTGGGGGTTCCGGCGTATATTTTTGTTGTCAAGTCTTCATTGGCCTGTATGTCGTTCTCGTTTCAATTAGTCTTAAGTGTCTTATGGTTACGTCACTAATTGATCAAGTTATTTTTTCTTCCGGAAGCATATATTCCCTTCCGTATTTGACTGAAAAAAAAGATTGAAGATTCAATTTAATTATATTATTTTAGTATCATATTTTATGTAAAGGTTATAAGTATATTAACTGAAATACGAATAACTATTTAAATATATGCTTGAGTAAGTAAGATTATACAGTTTTGAACGGTGGTCGTTTTATTCACCAAACGACTAGAATTGAATATACAATTTATATTGTAATTATAATTAATCTTTTGTAAATAAAATAAAAACAATGATACTGATGATTAAGTGACAATTCAATGTTCAAAATGATCCATTCTAAAACAAGCAGTGATCATAATGAAACATAAAAATTATTCTAAATGAGTTTAATCAATGTGACTTCTGAAAATAATTAAACAACGTGGAACAATTTTGATTGATAGATACCAATTTCCCTTAACGAATTAATGTGTATGTAAAACACAAACATTTGTGTCAATTTGATAGAATCTTGGCAATGGGATATTCTTGATCTTCAGTTATTTCTACCAATACTCAAAATATGCCATAAAGTATATCACAATAATGTTAAAGTTTTGGGTCCTCTATAAGTATTATAATAATTTGATTTCATACACAGATAGGACCTTCTATTTTAAGATCCTAACAGAACCCTCCCGAAACAAGGATTTTGTTTAAAGATGCAATAAAGTTTTAGAAATTGTCCTTACATGAAATAAATTCAAGGAAAATTGATCTTGTACTAAATTTATATGTTGGAGAGAATTTTAAAAAAATAATAAAAATAAAATGTTACTCATTGAAATATTTAACTTTTTCTATGTTTTGGTTTTGCACTTATCATTTTTTATATTAAAAGTCATAAGGTAATATGAATAAAAGTCTCAACTACAGAGAGTACTTAGAGTGTACCGACTATGATCAGCTGTAAAACCACAATTGTTCACCTGATTTAATATGTAAACATTTAGCAGTCAAAATATTAACCACGGGGAGAACTCAGAAAAAACTTACTTGCTATAGGGGTAATTCCTATACTCAAATCAAATAAGACAAACTAGTGCTTCAGCAGTTGGTAATGTTTTGAAATCAGTTACGACTTGCTAAGCAGCCGTATGTTATTATAAATGTAAACAGTAATGTAAGCCAAGGACGTTTCGGTTTATCCGGGTATATAAATATAGTTAAATTTCATTTCAATCATTAGATATACTAGTGTTATCTACAGGTAATATAATTCACCCTTGCTTGATACACGTGACGAAATATAATGCATAATTTAAATTTTGTACCCTTGAACGTAATTCTTTTGAAAATCAAGCATAAAAGTTAATTTTGATGGCTACCAACATCCCCCTCCTGAATTTACAGATACATAAGAGGTTGGGACAATTTCTCCTGAATGTTGTTCACACTAGCGTTATAAAAGTCTGAAAATGCCATAATACTGCAGCTTAATACACACAATTCTGTATGTAAAGAACATATGTATAATGGTTATTAAACAGAGACTATATGATATTGTCAAACAAGAGTTTGATGCTACTTTAGATAGTTCATCAAAATATTTTTGTATAGATGTATGATATCAAACTTTTCTTTGCATACATATTTATGTAAACCAATACCCGAAATTTACAAAAAGTGTCTTGTTAAATTGAGATTGTCATCACATAATCTAGCTATAGAGAAGGGAAGGTATTCTAATGTAAATAGAAACCTTAGAACCTGTACATTGTGTATTTATGTTATTGAGGATGAATTTTTTTTTTTTTGCATTTTATTTTATCATGTCCTTTATATTCAATTTTGCATGAATATTTGATAAAACCATATTATTGGCGTAAGCCATCTGTTTATAATATTTTACAATTATTAAGCACTACTAATGTAAAAGACTTATGCAACTTAGGAAAATATATATTTCGAGCACTGAAGCTCAAAAATGACTGCTTTTAAGTTCATTTGTATCTCCATCCAATTCACAATTTGTAAAAGTAAACCATTATAATTACGGCCTTCAACACGGAGCTTTGGCTCACATCGAAAAGCAAGCTATAAAGGGCACCAAAAATGACTAATGTAAAACCGTTCAAACAGGAAAATCAACGGTCTAATCTATATAAAAACGAGAAACACTAATGAACCACATCAACAAACGACAACCACTGAACATCAGGTTCCTGACTTAAGACAGGGGCAAACAAATGCAGCGGGTTATATCTATTTGACATTCTTACACTGAAATGATCCGATAATAATATCATAATATGAACTAATAAATACCAGTCAGTAATCCCTTCAAACCAAACCAATATTCATATTTTTATAGGAATTATGAGGTAGTTTTGCATTATTCCTTCATTTGATGTCCAGATATTGAAGTAATCCAAACATATGATAGCATAAGAACACTAACTGCCATGCATACTGATATACTCTTTAATTCCCCTGAATTACATAATTTTATATAACGTCTTAAGGTTGGATAAGTATTTCTGAAGTAACGATTATCAATAGGTGCATATGTACAAATACAGTATTACTATAAACATATGGAGAAGTGGAATGGCTGTCAATGAGACAACTTTCCACAAAACGACAAAAGGACAAAGATGATTCAAGCAACTATACGTCGTCGTATGGGCTCAACAATGAGTAAAATCCATGTCGTTTAGTAAGCTAAAATAAAGGCACCGGATCAAAAAATGGGAAATAGTTAAATAGAGAAAACTAACGGCCAGATTTAGACTTATGTCATAAACGAAAACATGTTTTCACAACGCACAGTGTATTGGTGGTATTGGTGGTCTACAAAAAAAATATGATTTTAGCGTTTAACAATTTTAATTTTCAATAAGTGATCATGTAAAGAAACATTGATGTAATCTTCATTCTATAATAAATGTCTTTACTTACTTTATTCAAACAGGTGTATATATATTTATGTTTAAACATAAAATTGAGAATGGAAATGAGGAATGTGTCAAAGAGACAACATCCCGACCAAAGAGCAGAAATTTCCATTTCAATTATGACAGATTTTATAACTACATGTAGCATGCCAGGTTGATTACAATAAGATACATCACACTGTCTTTAATCAACAAACGATTATAATTATTTTAGTACACCTGGCTGATTTAGTACGGCAAAGCCAAATACATTATCGTTATATTATGATGATATTATATGATTTTATTACTAGTTTACTTACATTTTTAATGCAATGTTCTAATGAGTTTTCAATCCTTATCCTTTAATCTATATTCTAAATGTTAGTTTAGTTTAATATTCCGACTTCCAATATATGTGTTATAAAATTAGCAATGATACGAGACATTTTGCTGATTATAAAACATATCTTATATTAAATTCGATGTAACGGAATGAAATCACAACAATAAATGAAAGATTTATAGGAGGTCACGTATTCAGACAAAGAAAACCCTAACTAAACCACAGAATAACGACCGAGATATCTAAATTCCAGTCATTGCACTGTACATCAACATAACCTCATTTTCTCATTACGCATACATATTCTTGGCAGCAAGTCTGACACAGTACCTTATTTTAATCGTTTACAAAAACATAACACCTTGTAGTTCTTTAGTGTGAATGTTTGAAAAAGTAGTTAAGTATAAACTATCATTGTATAAAATTAATGTAATAGTCAATTATTTTCCACTTGTAGGTATTCCTTTTCAATCTAATATTAAGGTCATGATTTTATCTTTCAGCTACTAATAATACTACACCATAACGAAAGTCCTGTCCAATTTGGGAGTCTTCTTATTTGTGCTTAAGTAAATAAATTAGCAATGACCTTATCTAAAAAAAAATAGGGTTTTATTTCCCACAAAATGTCAGATATAAAATATTTCTTCGAGAGCTATTGCTTATATTTTATAAAACTAAAAACTATGTCTAAATGGTCATTTTTGGGGGTCAGCTGTATCAGTTAATGAAATCCATTGATGACGTCATAGTAATTTGCACACAAAAAATGTTCAGAAAGATTATTTATGGTCAAGGTGTAGTAAATTCGGTATGTCACAGATTTTGATAAAAATTTCCATATAACTTTCAAATTGGTTCTTTGAACTATAATAACTGAAAAACTCGAAAAAAAAATGTACTGATCTCTTTTATTTTCTAACATATCGCTTATTGAATTCTTTCAAAATAGGTAAACATTTGTATAGAAAGCGTGTAAGATTGTCAAAAAAACTTCAATTTCAAATCAACTGATTTATATTAATGACGCAATGCTGTCCATTTCCGCTCACCTTCTTTTATGTCTGATTTGCTTGCATGAAAGTATCGTTAATTTTTTTCTCTCTTCTTTTATGGCACAAAAAGATTGAAGAAAGATAATGTTGTATATCGGAAAGTATTGCATTTTTATTTTACAAAGAAATACATATATAGATATTCGATTTTAAAATATGTCTATACTGATAAAAACGACGTATCATAATAACCTTACAAAATGGCGTTATAAACTCTTTGACGATTGAAGTACATGTTAATCTTTCGTTGCCACAGACCACACCGGAATAGATATTACAGTCTTCACCTCAAACCACAATGTCTTTCTGAATCATAATCTTCGGGTAATCAGTGTGTTTTCTCTTTGTTTTCTTCATAAATAGCTGCTGTTACAAATAGTTCAAACTATAAATGCAAAGCACTCAGACAAGGTTTCAATACGTGTCAATCGATGCAGTACAATTTGGATATGCGACAGAAAAATGTATGACATAATAGTTTCATATGGGTATATATTACACACATGTAATTGGTAACATGTCTATGTAAAAACATAGGACACGGTTTTGAATTAATTGGCACTTAATAATGTACTTGAACCAGAAGAAAGTGAGAGCTTTATTGTCCTACTCAGGAAAAATATATGCTTACCCAGATTTACAGATAAAGTTGCCTGTAAATTTTTTTAAGAACTGTTTCTATTTAGTACTGAAAATGAACCTCAATAATATAGTTCTGATGAAGACTAAGTTACTGTCACTAAGTACTTATATTCTATATAACTGTAGTAATAGATTTATACTAAATGACGTACCAGTTGTATACCACCGCTAATTTGATTTTGATTTTGGAAAGGGGGTGGTATTAATTAAACGTGTAAAAAACTGCCGAGTTTTGCGAGGTGAAATTTTTTTGGACGATATAAGGTAAACAAGCATTCTCTGAGTTTCGCCTTGCAATACATAGTCACCTGCCGGTTAAAAATTCGTTGTACTGAAACAAAATGTTAACTTGATCTTTAACTGGTCATGGTCTAAACTATATAACAATTGTCAAATCAATATCTTCAAGCATGACGAAAAAAGGGAGGAAAACTGAATATTTGAGTGAACTTTCTAAGTTCAAAGACCATAACTCTGCACAAAATCGTCAGACTAGAACAAAATACGAACTTGATCAGTAACTTGTCATGACAAAACAATACACCAAATATCAAATCAATATCTTCAAGCACGAAGAAAAAAAAGTGTGGAAAACTGATTTGCCGGACTGACGGATGGACAGACAGACAGACAGACGGACGGAGTGCAAACCTAAGGTCCCCTTCGACTTCGTCGGTAGGGGACTAAAAATGATATATATTCAAAGCGTGCGTACCCTCTACGCCCCGTGAATCCGCAACTGTCCGTAGTGTAGTAAAATAAATGATTAGTTCTAATGAGAACCTCTTGGCATTCTAGGTTACGATTTTTACATTTTTTTTGGGTTTAGACCTGTCAACAGGTTTTAATGAAAAACAATAATTTGCTGTTATTTTTGATGAATAAAGTATTTATGAAATTAAATCAAATACATACATGTATATGAAGGGATTAAAGTCAAATTGAAAAGCATATAAAATCTGAATTATAGAGTAAATAATTATGAAAAAGATATATTTACAAGATATAGTATCTTAGTGATGTATAAATCTCATGTGGTACTTGCAAACTTGAAAATCAAATTTCTATCTGTGCTTTTTGTAAGTCTTGATTTGATGATATTTTTATTTTATGTTAATAAATGTTTGATTTTATCGTATCTTTTAATAAAAACTGGAAATTACTTAACGTCCATACACACTATGATTGGATTCTTTAGAAATACAAAATTCTCAAGATGAGTACATTTAATTTAGCTTTTCCAGTGAGTCATTTAATATTTGTTTTGATATTCACTGTCCCAGTGGTCTGATTGTTGAAGCAGACACAGGTAATGCTACTTCAGGTATTAATACTTTGTTGATACTCCATTGATCTTGTTTAAGAATACATAATAGGAAGTATCTATTTATATACAGATTCAACGAAAATATTATTGAAAAGAAAATTACCTTTTTGATATAAGAGAAGTGAATGAATCTACACATTATATATAAAATATATTATGTAATTATGTATGCATTAAGAACTCGTTGAACTGCATCTAAATTTATATAGATTTTATAATTCCAGAAATACTGTCAACTAAAACTTATAAAATGCCTCATAGAACATAATATGTGTACAATACGGCGAAAAATATACATTTATTCACTTTAAATTGCGTTTTCTCGAAAATCCATCCACAGATTACGATTAAAATTAATATTATTGTTAGGTTCTTGCCGTTTACAGTTATTTTTTAATGATATGAAAATAAGAGTGGTCGACGTATTCCGTTTTCAGAAGAAATCAATATAATATGAAGCGTTGATAAAGGTCCAAGACGACAAAATAATCGTTCAAACGTAGTGACGGCTTCATGCTGCCATTTTTTTTTCGTACATCACTTTAAATGATTAAGATATCGTTAAACGAACATGTGTATTGCGCAAAAAATCATATTTTTCTCCACTTTTTACAGACATTCTATCGAATTATAGACCTATTGTACAAATGTTTAATTGACTCTATTTCTGGAAGTATAAATCTTCATATATAATTTTTCGATATTCAGATGCAGGAGATGTGGGGTATCATGGGTCAATGAGATATACTCCTATTGGACTAAAACAACCGACATCAGATCTATAGAGGTTAACAAACTGTTGTGAGCAATTAACAAGTTTTTACTCATTTACAAATACATTTGTACATGTATGAAACACTATATCACAAGTACAAAAGCAATATATGGTAACTCTTTTATACCAAAACAACTAAAACATTAACAAACTTTATCAATAAAACTGGTATAAAAAATGCCAGCAATTCCTGATTCTAACTCAAAAAACTTTCTTTACCTGTTGATACAAATATGATCATACCGTCCTAGACTCGATAACTGCGGCTGCATAGCAAAAAAAAAGAAAAAAAAAAAAGTCACCTTCCAATAAAACCAATATGTACAAAGTGTTATGCCATCACAGAAACTCAGGATACACGATAGTATCATGTTGTTGTAATTAAAAAAACGTACTAGATGAAGATACATTTCCATCCATAATACACCGACTTTCATAATCATTTGTAGCATTTACTTTGTGTCATCCGCCTGCAAATGCTTTACGTATAAATGTCATATTTCTTATTTATAATAATAGTAATAATCTTACTTGTTTCAAACGATGCCGTCAAACATTCAACGATACGTAAAAAGAAAGTTTATGTGAAAGTCAGTGATTAGAATGAAATTTTGGTCATATACTTTTAATCAAATGGTCGTTAATTGGACCTAATCCGTTCTGGCAGTGAAACCCTTGCTCAAATTTACCGGTCTCAAATTAGGCGTGAATTTCGCTGTGCAGAATGTATAAATACGCAGCCACGTCTGTTTGGAATGGGGACGACAATCAGAGGTCTCGTGTTAAAAAATGACATGCTTTCTCGACGTTAAAGAACTCTTTTCCAAATGCAAATGTCTGTCCCTGAGAAACATACCCTCATTTTTCAGTAACAGTGCATATTTCTCGGCCTCAATCCTGGTCGACCCCCACCATTCACATCCCACATATTGTATCCATCGTTTATTTGTTCTCGTCCTGAACACGCTTGAACTATTTGCAGGTGAACGTTAAGCAAACCAACACCAATCAATCCATCTAATCACGGTATTATTACCGATCATCATGTCTTCAAGAAATATACTTTATTGAAAAGCTATAATTGACAAAAATTCAATTTTGATGTCACACAAAAGTCGAAATTGATATATGTGATAAAAAAATTGTCATTTTTAAAATATATACTTTTTGTCAACATTAGATATGAGCTAATGCTTCACCCAAAAAAATATATTTTATCCCCGTATACATCTTTATATAATACAATTATGAAAATTACTTTTTTGGGTAAGACTTTGGCTCATATTTAAATATTAATGACAAAATCTGAAAGTGAGGCATGAAGGTAGATTTTATAGCCTTATAATACTTTTCTCTAATTCAATGGGTTATATAGGAGATGTTTCTAACCTTCTCCCTGCTTTCAAACAGTTTCAAAGTTTAAACATTCCAAACGCACCAGCATTAACCGAGGGTTGCATTATAATGTCTTTTGGAAAGTCTAGAGCTACTTTAATTTGACTGCCTTGCTCAAGGTACTGTATCTTCTCAATGTAACTGATATGACTCATTGTATTTTTAATGACACCACATTTAACCATACTTGTTTCTAAGTCCGAGAAATGGTGTCCTGTATTACTATGTCGGATTGAATGAGTGATTGTTTCCATTTCATTCAGATGACTGTTAACTTTGGCATTAATGACAACACGACTGTACAAGAAATATGCTCCATTGGAAGGTACTTCAATACTTTCATCTTTCACTGAGATTTTTGTTGTGTTCATTGATAGTTTCCAATTCTTCAAGCAATGTAATGTTTCTGTAAAACGTAGAAAGTAAAAGGTCCATACATAAACTCATACTGAGATGTCGTTCACGAAATCTTACAAATACAGACTGAAATGTTCTACTTCGAGCTTGCGAATATTTCAATATAGACAAGAATGTATAGTTTTTTTTAATTAATTACATTTATACTTACTTAGACCTATAATTGCATCATTTGGTCTATGGTGGATAGTTGTCTCATTGGCAATCATACCACATCTCCTTATTTGTATATGATTGTCTTCTATAATACCAGCAACATTATGGTTTTTGAAATATATGATGCACATTTATCATGTGAACAAATTACAGAAATCTAATACATAACACTTACTGCTGTCTTGGCATCTGTCCGTATATGTGTTATTTGTCACTAAATGGAATGCAGCAGAAACTGTAACAGATAAAAAAAAAAAAGTAAATTGCAGTTTAGAAAACAAATTGTTGTGTATGAGTTTATAACTGTATTAATTGCAGTCTCGTCTTCTTTATTGGATTTTAGTTTTTTTTTTTTTATTTGTACTCTCTTTCTTTAATATAGAATAGGTAAAATAGTCTTTTTTACAACCAATGAAATGTTCCTCTTATTTCAGGGACCAGATGTTGAATTGATTCCCTAGTCTGTTTTACATTACTAGTATTGATGTGGTGGTATGTTTTCAGATAACCCAGTGCTTACATACAATATATGTATTCTACCCTTCAATCTAATGACCCTTTTTAAGTGTATTGTGTGTATAGTTTGTTTTTTTTCCTGATCGTGGTAGTGCCATGCAACGTAATACAATGTTTCATTTACGACGATTAACCTAGATGAACCTTAAAGCAGCCGTACAAACTTCACATAATATCGAACAGAGTCATTGCGCGGCGAAGTCATTGTGTTGAACTTACCGTTTGATTTTTCCTTTTGCATTGCATCTTCAACATGCTAAAAAAGAAATAAAAGTATCACTAGATTTATGGTAATTTATTGTAATACGATAATCTCTGTGCCTGAAGTAAAGGTTAGAAGATACCAGGGCAAAGAGCAATCAAAAATTGTAGGACAACAACATGGCTGAACTTACACACAGAAAGTCAAAAACAGTCCAAAATACACTACAAGGAAATTAAAGATGAGAAATACCGTCCCAACAACTAACATGGCGAACTATTAATGATGTATGAATATTTTCCTTCTATGTTTTATATGACATAAAAAATCGAAACCTTATATATAAGTCATAAAGAAAATTATAAACAAATTTTATTCTTATCATTATGAGAGTATAGTATATCTTCCATATTTAGAAAATAAACGGATGTTGTATAATTGCCAATAAGACAACTATCCACCAGGGACCAAATGATGTAGATGTTAACAATTGAACACTTGTTATAAAGTAGTCTAGTTGAAATTGCATAGGACATTTATACAATTAATAGCTTACTAACTTGAACGAAGGAGTGGTGTAGACTTTCATAAAGCATATTTACAATCACTGCACGCGCGCGGGATATGGCATACTTACTTGGATGAAGGAGTCCATAAAATCTTCCAAAGAACATATATCGCCATCTTTCACATTCTCTACCATTTGACCGTTTCTGTAGAGTCTGGTTAGTTTATTCTGGATTGACAAACATGTCAAGTGATCCTTATCCTGGAACTTATCTGGACTCTGTGGCGGTGTATTATTGTCCATTGTTGAGATGTTTGGTACAATCATCAGCATACAGATTATCACAACCACTAACAGTAAGGCATTCAGGATCAACATGCACATAAAACTTTTCTTCAGTTTGTGATAGGATAGGACGGTTTTATGATGATCTTTGCTTGAGAACGGTAATGGTAAAAGTTTGTCTTCAGCATATTCTATTGTATTTGTTTTACAATTTACAACTGTACAATAAGCAGAACTGATATTCTCTGAATATTGATTAGAGCAATATTCTTCACGTGAGGACATAATGAATCCACAGGACTCTATACAGGGAAGAATTTAATCAAATGATTCAAAAACGAATAGAATAGAATAGAAGACCGACTTTTTCCTTTTCCTTCTTCCTGTGATGAATAAAAAATAGAGTTATAGCATTATTTTTAGATATGGGAACAGCACTTATAGGAAATATTTTACAGAGGAGTATATTGATTAACAAAGGCAAATCTTTGTTTTTTAATTCTATACTTTTTGTTTATATTGCCTTGCATGCATGGAACAAATATGTTATACAATTTGTATTTAAATTGAAAGGTTATAAATAAATACAAACAATTGTGCAACTATTTCCATTATGCATGATAAAATGTTAAGTCTTAATTTTAATTCTTTACTTAACAGAAAAATAAATGCTTTGTTTTATAAAAACTTCATTGTTGTAGAAATAAAATCATTCAACCGGACTACTAAGAATTTTTTTTTATTTATTTAATTGTCCTGTTGATAATAGAATGAGTAATATCGCTATATACGTACAGTTTAATATGATTTTATAAGTGTATTATGTTAGTCCCTCCAAAAAAAAAAAATTTTTTTAAAAATGAGTAAATCATCGAATTGAAGTAACACACTGTACGGTTGGTCATTAAAACAAATATTAAGAAGGGAACCGTCACAAAAGAATCGACAGCAAACATTTCATAAGAAACGGTCTGAAATATTTATTTATAATTATCCTAAAATTATTCTTATCACTTTGGACAACACATCGGTGGATATTTTATCAAAAATGAAAGTTTGTGAAATAATGACCAACTGAAAATCCTCAAACAAAGAAATATTCAGTAGCCTAAACAAAGAGTAAATGTTTTTTGTTTTTGTGGTTATGACATGTTTTAAATACTATTATAATAATTTGTAATATTATTATTATTATTATGATATATGATGAAGTATAATGATAATATGATTGAATAGTTTACTTACAGATCCTTTTCTTTCTAACAGTATTACATTTGTCCTATTACAAATTTTTCCGGATGAATGGTATATGACATACATCTAAAAATAGCTATCAATATGGATATTCCACCGATTAAAATTTGTCATACATTAACATTATAGTGAAGAGGTGAAAAATTTATCTAAATATTTGTAACACGTGTAGATAGTAGGAATCCTTTATTTTACTATTAATATTAAACTTTCTAAATATTCAACTAAACAATCAGTTATACGTGGTACATGTATTCAAACTTTTTGACAACATTCAACAGTTGGCAATGGTTGTGTTGAGCTATCATTCGTTTCATTCGAAAATGAACATAATCCGCAATTGAAGGGAATTTCCTTCAAACGAATGATAAAAAAAATCTGGCGTGTATTATTTGTTCGTTTATATATTGTTCGTTCGTTCAAGGAACTAGTATTACCCTGACGCTTTATCGATTGGAAATGGAAAAACATAATAATAATAAAAATGTGATATGCTGGATTTAAATTAATAAATAACAATAAATCTAAACAAACAGTGTAAAAAACATAACTAGGTTACCTACATTACATCGAATGTAGGTAACCTAATGAAATTCGGATTCTCTAACCCTGTACCTCAAATTTACGAAAAAAAATTATCATAACGCCTTTTCGAGAATTCTCAAAAAAATATTCCGAGTGTTTCAAAACTTATATTGTAAATATGCAAACTGCAGTTTATCATACACAATAAAACATATACACTAATGTAAAGCTTAAGTATAATTCTGTAATATATATATATATAGGTACAGATATACGTTGACAGACAAAAGGGAAACCTACTGCCAGGAAAATGAATTGATAATGTTTTCCTTATAAGATTAGTCACAACACTAGGAAACTAATCATAACTAACTTTTGTTAAGAAAAAATAGGATATATATCGCATTCAAGCAATAACAAGCGCGAGTCAAAGGGGCCTTCTAAGGATATATTTAAACCAGATTTCAGACTACAATAATACATATAAGTGCCGTCATGCATGCAATGACACAATGCGAATTTTCAGTATACAGTATTAAATTCTGAAAAGAACTATTAATAGTAAAGTAGTTTAAATCTTACTTAACATACATCTATTTTTATTTCTGTTGATATGACACATGGATGTATTTATAATTTTCGGAATAACCAGATAAATACTTAGAACTACAATGTACTTATGATCTACATTTATGTTTCCAAAAAATAGAAAAAGATATGAAACAGGATTATACTTAAGCTTTACATTAGTATTTGACAACAATATTTTAGTTCTCTGCTTTGTCATTGTCTCTTTATTTTTTCTATTTTGGTTATTATGGTTTGATTTCCTAGGTCTCTTTTGGTTTGGTTAGTTTTTACCTTCATTTTAAACAAGGAGTACATGATCCTCAGACATACTATTGATAGAATACATTAACTCCGAATAAACTATAGAATATACAGTTTTATATGTAAAGCAGACATACGGTAAACTTATAGGAATGTAAAGACGCGCGTAAATGAACTAGACAGGTAAATAAAACTATAACTATGACATATATAAATGGCCATGATAATAATGAGAAATTAATCGTCACTGATTTTGTTGGTAAATGTTGGCAAAACGAGAGGAATAATCAAACTAAGACAGATATCTATTAGTATATTAAGGACCATTCAATTGAGAAAAAATGTACAATGTCAAAATCTTTCTACGATAACTTTCGAACGATGGTTTGAAACCCAAATGATATGAAATGACCCAAACAATCATTGTCTGGTCAAATAAGGTTAATTATAAATAGGTTATCTAGATACGTTATTATTTTTTCTTCTCTCGATACGTATAGATCAATAATTTTGGCATTGTACAAATCATGTTTTCTTCTGACTGTTGAAGACGTCTTTACACTAAATCCGTTGGATGTTGAGTATGTACTGATTAGTGTTTTAGTCTTAGATATTTGTTTTTTTTTAAATTTATTATTGACTCAATGTCTCATTCGGTCGTGTCGCTATCAAGAAAAGGAGGACAGGAAAACGGTCACTACAATTGGAACATATCTGTGCTAATCTGTGACACAGATATTCCATGATCGTCAACCCATGCACAATGGCACCCGTAAAACTTCCCCTGGGATGACTTTAACTTTTCCACTATGAATCCTTTTTTCAAAATCTTCTCCACAAGCAGCAACCCTCTTGGAAGAAAATCATGATAGGAAACGCAAGACCTGGAATGTCGTACCAACTGAGATATATAATTCGCTACATAGAAATGAAAAGTTCACAATTGGAAGGCAGCAATCATTACTTTTGTCGTAAAGTAAAATTTGTTCTCATCCCCTTCTTTCGTTGTCAATTTCTAGATGTAAGTTAAGATATAAGGCAGACTTCTGTATATGTAGTATCCTTTTCTTAAGCCTCGTTTCCATTTAAGTGTAGCTATAACACGCCATTTTAGATAAATATTCTTTAATACCATAGTCTGCTTGAATTGTTTAAATTCTTTAAAGCAAAAGACGACATATCATTGATACGGTCATTTGTTTTAAAATCTCTGTTTATAAAATGTTGAATTATTCGAAACATCTAGGGTTTTCTTCCCCAGGTATACATGACCGTATCCAGATGTGGAACACCTTTCGGGAATTTTGGTTTCAATTCTCTTCATATTCGTTTTTGATTCAATTTTGACTGAAAGATTATTAACGCCATATATAGCCAAAACGAAAGCTAATATTGATTTGAATTAAGTATATTAAGCTGAAAAGCTATATAATATTAATTTGTCACATATCATAGTTGCTCAAGTATAGTAAAATAAATACCCTGACATCTCAGTCTGATAGTAATGTCTTGTGAATTCACAAGTTGCCATCCACTATAGGGTCTGTGGACTGTCTGTAACTTCCTGTCGTGTTTTCCTGTTAAGATATTTTAAAAGCAATTTCAAATTTAAGGACCAATAACAATTTCTATATTAAGTGTAGGTATGCTATTTCAATAAACCAATAAAGTGCTTAATGGATTTAGAACAATTATTTATATATTAGTTGTTTTAAATGATGAAAATTTTTAATTTTGATTAGTTTTATATCTAACAATCTAACAATGTCATCAGCGTTATGTGTTATAAACAAATCAAAGTCCAAAACTGTTTATTTATTTACAAATATTGCATGATCGAAATGTGTCACAAATTATATAGTCCAAAAGTGTTTATTTATGTACAAACACTGCATTATCTAAATGGGTAACAAATACAAAAATGTATTGATAACGTAAACTGACATCAAGTCTGTTTTTATTTTTATCTAAAAGGTTATTTTTGTTAAATCTTAAACTAAAACAAATAATTATGTTTCTATCAAAAATAAATGGATAAAGACATCACTTATTTGTAATCATAAGAAACTGATTTTTATATAACTACAAGGGTGCAAAACATAATTTAAAAGCAGTGTAAGGGAAGTAATTGAAACACATTTTGAATTACCTCCCTTACACTGCTTTTAAATTATGTATAAAGAAATGTTGTATTGTCTTGAGGTGATTAGCTGTCAATTTATTTTTAGAAGTTACTATTTTAAAAATGCTGATGAAGGTAATTTAATTTTAGCCATGATTATGTATGTCATTTTCTATTTTAAGACTTTTATGATTTATTTAAATAGGTTCTTATGGTTGCAAACTCCATTGGAAATTTAAATTGAGATTATGACCATATCTTGAGGGAAAGAATTTTTTTTGGAAAAAAGGGTGGTTAAAAAAAATTAGGGGGGTAGGGACAATTTGCAATTTGTTCTCAAGATTTCAGAAATTAAAAAGAAAATTTCTTCAAATATATTTTTTTGCCAAAAAAAAAAATGGGGGGGGGGGGTAAAAAAAAAATTTTTTGGGGGAGGGGTCAATTCGCAACAGCATAGTGTATTGCACAAAAGCAAAAAAAAATTAATATAAATTCAAATCACATAACCAATTCAAGTTCTTTGACTACAGTTATTCTGTGTCAGAAACCTATTATGTGTCAAATATTTAATTACAATCCATATTCAGACCAGTATCAAGTGCGAATATTGTGTCCATTTTTGCCCCAACTGTTCAGGGTTGGACCCCTGCGGTCGTATCCAGCTGCGCTCGGCGAAGCAATTTATTATCCTATATTTAATTAACATGGCTGAATAAAATCTGTCCGTCCGTCAGTCCTGTTCTTGTCATCGCAACTCCTCTGAAACTGCACAACAGAATTTCATGAAACTTTGTAGATAATAAGGACATACTATGTAGATGTGCATATCGACAGGAAATAACGATTCAAAGAAGTTATGCCTCTTGAATACTATGTAGATGAATTTCATGCTTTGTAGATAATATCGACAGGAAATAACGATTCAATTTTTTTCTAGGAGTTATGCCTCTTGAACTTAGAATTTTGGCCAAAATATACTTTGTCATCGCAACTCCTCTGAAACCGGACAACAGAATTTCATGAATCTTTGTAGATAATAAGGACATATCATGTAGATGTCCATATCGACAGGAAATAACGATTCAATTTTTTTTTCTAGGAGTTATGCCTCTTGAACTTAGAATTTCGGCCAAAATATACTTCTGCAACAGTTTGTCATCACAACTCCTCTGAAAACTTAAACACAATGCTTATTATACCCCACGCAACGAAGTTGCGGAGGGTACAATGTTTTTGACCCGTCCGTCTGTCTGTCTGTCCGTCCATCCGTCAGTCCTGTTCTTGTCATTGCAAATCCTCTGAAACCACACAACAGAATTTCATGAAACTTTGTAGATAATAAGGACATACTATTTAGATGTGCATATCGACAGGTAATTATGATTCAATTTTTTTCTAGGAGTTATGCCCCTTTGAACTATTGGCCTCAATATACTGTTGCAACAGTTTGTCATCTCAACTCCTCTAAAACCACACAACAGAATTTCATGAAACTTTGTAGATAATAAGGATATACTATGTAGATGCGCATATCGACAGGAAATTATGATTCAATTTTTTTTTCTAGGAGTAATTTCCCTTTGAACTTATTGGCCTCAATATACTACTGCAACAGTTTGTCATCGCAACTCCTCTGAAACCACACAACAGAAAGACTATGTACACCTTACAATCATTCCATACACCAAATATAGTTAGGCTTTTGTTTATAGTATCTGAGAAACAGACATTATCATGAAAACTTAACTTACTAAAGAATCATGAACAGGAGGTCAGGTCAGATGATTCTGCTAGGCAGACATGTACACCTTGCAATCATTCCATACACTATATACAGTTTACCTATTGCATATAGTATCTGCAAAAAACAGACTTGACAAGGAAAACTTGTTCAAAGGTCAGATGAAGTCTGGCCGACACAATTTCACCTGATTATCATTCGATACAATAAATATAGTTGACCTCTAAGAAACCGACAAAACCACAAAAATTCTACATCGACCAATGAACCATATGGTATCTGAGAAACGGACCTAACAACGAAAAACGTAATGTTCTCCAATGAACCATGAAAATAAGATTAAGGTTTGATAAAACATACCAGACAGACCTGTACACCGTGCAGTCATAACATCAAATATAGTTGATTTATTGCTTATAGTATCCCGGGAACAGACTCCACTATGTATTGGTTATCTAACTACACAATTAACTTCTACGTCATTTGGTTACTTGTGGAGAGTCGTCTCTTTGGCAATCATACCATAGCTTATCTTTATATAAACCACAAATACTAACCAATGAACCATGAAAATGAGGTCAAGATCAGACGATACATTGCAGACAGACATTTACACCTTACGTACAATAGGATTAAAAAAATTAATTTATATTTACTAACACTGATTACCTGTTTATATGTATAAGGGAGCTACCATTTGATTTTTTTGGGGGGGAGGGGGAGGGGTAGGGCTAGGATGAAATTTGAAAAAAAAGACAGGACAGGAGTTTTGAATTAAAAAAAAGGCAGGAAGAGCAACTTTGCCAAAAAAAAAAAAAAAAAAAAGGCAGGATGATAATTTATGTCAAAAAAGTCAGGATAAACTAATAAAAAAAAGGCAGGTCCGAAAAGAGTGAAAAATAAAAAGGCAGGACAGAGAATACAATTAAAAAAAAAGGCAGGACAAAATTTTTCATCCTAGCCCCCCCTTTAAAAATCAAATGGTAGCTCCCTAAGTGAATGATCATTTACACTCATGACTCACCAGCAGGCAGCACAGATGTTTAAAAAGTGTAACAAAACCACCTAGCTCATATTGTTAATAGCACGAGTAGCATTGTTTGGTAAATTTTTGCATTTTTTATTTGGCTTCTGGACAAAAAGTGTTTGGAGGTTCAAGAGTAAATAAAATGCTTTTATCTCCCTTTAAATACTTACTTTTAATGGATGGTACAACTCCTTGTACTGACAGTTTTAATCATCTTACTTTGCAGCAGATCAACAGCAGATGTGAGTTGTCTGTCAAATCTTTATTTCACAAAGAATGCATTTGCATAACAATGAACTGAGCTCAAAGCAAAGCACTTTAATAATACACTTAGACAAAAAGCTCAATCCAGTGATATACTTTGTAATAAAGGACTGTCATGAACATCCAATCTGCATAATTACCTCTATGATCTAACAAACATGCCAAACATGGATCAGAAGTCCTGAAAAAGACATGTATTTTTTTATATTATATGTACGTATACGTATCCCAGTTAAAACATACAAAGTTGTGGTAAAAACATTCAGTTTCTAGCAAGTAGTTCATGCACTAATTAATAATATTTGCTGAGTGCCCCTCTTTTTGAAATAAGAACATACTTCCACCTAATCATTGTTAACAGGTGAACAAACATTACAACTATAAAATGTTATCAGACTTATCTATCAGTGTCTATTTACCATCACAACTGAATCAATATATATACATATATAAGACTCGGATTGATGTACAGTCTCTAACCAACCCCCATTCCTGAAGTCGATATCCAAATCTGACGTCATAATAAAATAAGATTTCAAATATACATGTATGACCAATTATATATCCCTGAAATAGACATCTTTTTTGTTGTTCTCAAATTAATGTCCCAATAGTATTTACTAATTGAGGTCTTTTTTACAGACTATCCACAATGAAATCAAAGTTTTATAAAATGCCAGGTGGAACCTATAGCTAATACTACATGTACTAAAAAAGTTGTGAAAGATATAATATTTTAGATCTTGCAAATACATGTAATAATACATTTCAGCAATTGACTGTACTTTAACTTTTTTATTTTGTCTATTGTTTGAGATTGTGTATTGACCTCTAGACGTCTTTCAATTATCTTTGGCAGTGGGTTGTTTTCTTATTGTTGTACATGTATATTAATAATCCTTTTGGCGTTTATTTAAATGAATATGAAAGGAATATGACAAAGTTGATCGAGGGGATGAACTTCTTACACCAAAATATTAACATGCATGTACATATACATGTAGTTTTTAAGATGATGTTGATGGTGGTCTTATTGTAATTTTCTGAGGTTTGAATTTTTAATTTTAAGCTGTAACATGCCCAAGATTTAATGTCAATAGACCATGACAACCATGACTAAGGGGGTTGACAACTAATCCCCATGGATTATATGTTGTAATTCTGATACATGTTCATTAAATGGGAATGTGTCCATGGGACACAGATGATGCCCCCGCTTGCATATCATATAAAGTTATAAAGGAAAATAACTGAAGAACGGTAAAAGTCACGCTACCCAAACTTGTTTATTATCTGAGTTTTGTAGTAATAAGTATTGTGTATAAGTTTCATAACATTTGGTTGAGGCAAACAAAAGTTAGAGATCGGAAACGAAAAATTCAGCAATTTTTCCAAAATCCAGCAATTCATTTTCCTGTTTGTAAATTTGGTTGGGCATAACTCTAGAACGGTTTAAGTGACGCCACCAAAATTCAAACTTGATCTGTGTTTTGTGGTAATAAGCATTGTGTATAAGTTTCACTATCCCTCAGCTATCAAAAAGAAGCTGAAAATAATAAAATTTAGAATGGAAATGGGGAATGTGTCAAAGTGACAACAACCCCACCAAAGATTTGAGATTTCAATTTAAGATTAGAGTAGTTGTCATTGTCATTGAGTTTTGTAGTCCAGATTACTCTGACCTCCAACGGCTGTTTTGCCAGAAAAACTGGGGTCGTGAGACGTCAAAGCTTGTCCCATATCAAAAAGTGGATATTTGCCGTCCAAATTGGATGCGCTGCTTCTTTGCTTCTGGAGCTGACTGGATCCATGTAAATCGGGCCTCAATTTGTTCATTTGTTCATTTATCTCTTCATTTATGCAAGTTTCATCTACCTGCCACCCTTTATTTTAGCAAATTTAGACAGTTTTCACAGTGACCCATCGATTCTGGCATTTCAACTTTCACTTTGAAAGATTGTCACGTGACCAACGAGAAAAAGTAATTTACAATGCATTCTGGGAGCTGATTTATGCAAATGACCCTGGGTCAATATGAATACATAATCTAACACCTCGTTCATTTACGATGCAAATAAGCTGAATGGCCAAGTATGTTCCGATTGTTATCATGGTTGGCTACTAAACGTGAAATGTAGAAATTAGCATACTTCAGTCTCGAGGGGTGAAAGGGGAGTGTTCAAGGGAAGCAAATGCTCTTTATATTATGCGTGTTTCAAAAATTGAGGAAAAAATACAGGAAGAGTTGAGTCATTTTTCAAAGACTTAGTTTAATAATAAGACTTACCTTTTAATTCTATAAAAAAATTCACAACTAATTACTGAACAGGAACACTAACACTAGTATGGTACAATGAAACTATGACTTCTGATCTGCAACACCTACTAACAGACACAGAAATATCATCAAAAAGTGAAATATAGGATTGTATGGATAATTCCGACACGTGTTACATGAGAGTCCGTTTGTTTACAAATAATAATGCCACGTGATCATGCACTGACGTCACAAACTTTTATCGTCCGCCATTATTGTTATTACACAATTCACACATACATAACCCATTTATCTTGCAGAAATGCAAAGGGTATGTGCACGGTTAACAAAAAATACAAAAATATTGCATGTACAGTTAATGAAGAAATTATTTCATCATGATTTTCACTCATGACACAAATCGATTGGGTTGACATTTCTGTCATCGGGGATAATTGATAAATGGGATAAATTGACCGTCAAGAAGGTCTATAGAACCTTAACAATAATAAGTAATACTTAAGGCCCTTATTGTACATTGTCCTTTGTGACGAAAGCGTCTTTTTTAGCGTTGAAAAGCAAAGAGAGAAGAACTAACAATTTGCGTGTTAGAAATATCTTATCCATTGATGTATTTCAACTTGCAGAGCGGGATTTAGGAAAAAATTATAAACTCATAATGGTGTTTTCAGATATAAAATTTGAATACAACTGTGCTGCCTGTGTTAAACAAAATATATACTACAATTATTTTATTCTTTCTCAAGAATGCCAAGTTTAAAGGTAAAATTAATTCACAGTGAATTTTCTTTTTTTTTTTTTTTTGTTGCTTCCAGTTAGACAAAATGTTGTCCCACATATAACCCAAATAACTGCTATTGAACGTGAAATTGGTAGCCAGTTTTTCTGCTATGTCATACCAAAAACACCAATATCACCTTGAGCAGAAGAAATAACAGGCATTGTGTGGGATGGAACCAACCTAAGAATTGAGGGAAAAGTAGTCACAGCAGAACATATATCTAAAAGCTCTGAGCAACTTCTTCGTATGGCTGCAGAAGTTTGAAAATGCTGTCCTGGTAGCCCATAATGGAAAAAAGTTTTACTTTCGGATTTGGTCAAAGGTAGGTGAAACTTAGAACTTGTTTAATCTTTATTTGCAAAGCAGTGTTGCTTGTATTGATTCAATTGCAGTCATGTCTTTAAAAGGTCAAAACTTCAGAAGTATTTGCAAGCTTACTTGCAGAACACATCATGCTCTTGACGACGTCTCAATGCTTAACGCAATCTTAATCAAGCTAAGGTTTCGTCAGAAAACCTTTTAAAACATTCCTACCCGTCTGGTGATCATTTACTGCAGGAAAACTTCAATAAGACTAAGATAAGAAATTTACCAACATAAATAAGAAGATATGAGTGCCAATGAGACAACTCTCCATCCAAGTCACAATGTATAAAAAGTTAACAATTATAGGTCAAAGTACGGCCTTCAACACGGAGCCTTGGCTCACACCGAACAACAAGCTATAAAGGGCCCAAAAATAACTAGTGTAAAACAATTCAAACAAAAAAAAACTTACATTTCTTGATCGGTCAAGGTGTCATGAAATGGCACCACCAGAAAACATTGCAGGATCTGGTTTGAATTTTGCACACTAATCTGCCAACGTGGAGGTGATGATGGACTCCCAAATGTATTATCTACTAAAAACTGTATTGGTAATCTCAGAGTTTCCAGTGACAAAAAACTTATTTGCGCCAATGTTCAAAAGCTGTCTTAGCTCTTTGCAGGCACTTCATGTGAATAATTTATCTTCTTTTAAACACTATATTGATGTTACAGCTTTACCTTTTCAAATCACATATCTTTATAGAAAAAGTAAAGTGACTTCACTCTTACTTTTTTCTTGGAAAAAATAAAGTACACCATTTTTGGTATAATGCTGTCAATGTCTGTGAAAATTTAGACAACATATACATTTTTGCAAAAAGTTATTTATAGATGCCTTATGTTACGAACTTTCCGTCTGTCATATGTCCATTTTCCTGGTTCAGTGACTACTTGAAAATGACGTTCAAATTTTTTTTATGTTTATTTCTCTCCTATTATGAGTAATATGATAACTATATCTGGTATGTGCATACCTTGCAAGGTCCTTATGTCTCGACTTCATAGATCAGTGAATAAGGTAAAGTTTTCGTGTACTGCTTTTTACCAGCCATCTTGAATAATTAATCGATTAATTTTAAGAATCAAATACTTGTTAAAAACATTTTCATTTTACGTATGAGCTATTGAAATGTAAATTTTACTCGACCTCAACTTGTTTCTTCTTATGGAATTTCAAAAGTAGTTACATTATAATTAATCTGATTTGATGGATTTTTATTGTGTAACTCGAGACATCTTTATTCTTTCTAGATATGCAAAACAGTTCTTTGCAAGAAAACGCAGAAACAATACATACATCTTCCAGACTCAGAATTGTTGAATGGAATAAAAAATTCACAGTAACAGAAATAAAAGGCTTTTTAGTAACTATTTGTAATATGGGCCGAATTCGCAAACCAAGTAATAGAGATTATTGGTTAAAGAAGTTAAAGAAGTTAAAAAAAATACCAGTGTTTTTCTCAGGTTTCAGCTGTTCCTTCGCTGTCTTCATTTAGTGAACAATAAAACCACCTTGAAGGAAACAGCGAGTTCTACGACCCGTTCGCTTGGTTCAAGCCGTTAGTCGAATATGATTATTTGATTTTTAATCGGAATCTTACCCGAAAACGCGAGCTTTCAATCGACAAATCTTTAATAGGTATTAAAGCAAGAACTGTTATGACTCGATATTAAAGCAAGAACTGTTATGACTCAATGCATACCATTGAAGATTAGTAAATTTGGTATTTAGCTTTGGAGTTCGATAGAGGTTGCCACAGGATATATTATCTATTTTCTATAGTATGGTATGATCCTATTTCAAATTATAAGACACAAGTAGTGTCATATTGTCTTTAAATTATTGAGATCCGCAGGTTTCTTAGGTAAATGGTATCATGTCTATTCTGACAATTTTTTTACTTCAATATCACTAGATAGTCGTTTGTATACTACAAATACCCATACCATTCGCAAAAATAGACAATATGCCCGAATTATTAAACAGGCAAACTCTAATGCTAATCAGTATTCGCAAGACGAGGTCCTCTCTTGTGTTTTGCATTTCGAGAAGACACCAAATAGAAAAGTCTTACGTTTCGTGAATACATTCCATAATGGTTTAAATAATCAAAATGAACAACCAAGCCTTGCTATTAGCTTTAATCATAATATGGATGGAGTTGATGTGAACTATATGATGTGTGGAATATACGAAGATAAAAGGAAAATAAAATCATGTGGAAAAGAGTTATGATAAAACATTTTATATAAGATGCTTCTCAATGCTTAAATATTTTATAAATATACCACTGACGAAAATCAGCAAATTTCACGGAAGCATTCATTGTTCCTTTTATTGAATCTCTTGCAAATGAACATAGGCAACACCGTGATCGTGTTGGCTTAGACTGAAATGAACATGCAATAGTCAATGTAACTTTACAAAGGTTACCTGGTTAACTCGAAAATACTGAGTCGTCTGTTCGATTATTGACGGGCGTAAACTATTCAAAATGTTTGCTTGTTGGGAAAAAATGAGTGCAAGGACTAAGTGTACATAGGCACCGTAGTCCAAATGAACTGTTAAGTACATGCATATTATTAAATGATACACATATATTACTGGATAATGTGTTATTCTTTCACTGTTGATTAGTTTTATAAATATTGGAATATATAGGCTTAGGAAATTGTTTTCACTCCAGTAGCCTAAGTTAACCAAACATGAGGTCCGTTTTAGTTTTGTGTGATCCTATTTGTTCGTTCATTTTCTTATTCCCGATTTGTTTGTGACCCTTAATTTTCCGCTTTTTATCGACAATGTTTTCTTCTTTTTCTTACAGCTTCATATCAAATGTACAAATGCAGACTCTGGTAGTTAATGTCTGTGTTTGGTCATGTTTGATACATACGATATTTTGCTATATATTTCATATTAAACATTTATGTCAAAAAAATATTTTGAAGGCATTTATGATTGGATTTTAATAAACCCGTCCGAGGAATCAAATTTAACGTTCAATTCTGACTACGTATTTAGAATACGCTAATTACAGCCCATCTTCTGGGCACGTGTGTGTAGCAGACATTTTGTTGGTGGTAAAATAACAATATTTCGTAACTGTACCTAAAACAACTATAAACAACCTGTTGCAGAAAGATCAGACAGCTTTGTAAAAAAAGAGAAATTCTTGCAACAATTACATTTAGTCATACATAGAAAGAGCGATTTGAAATTTAGAAATAAAGGTATATTTTGCAAATTCAGTCTTATCTGCGTGTACATTATTTCAGAAAAGAAATGAAGGAGAGAACAAAAATAAAAAGACAAACATAGCATGGTAAAATTCAGTTTATTCTTAACATTTCACCAATAAAGTGAGGAAGGTGCAAAAAATAATAATTTTGCATCTCATCCCACTCCTATGCTTATCACAAACTCGAATACAACAATTGGGTACATAGAACCAGGTATTGGCAGGGATCATCACGTCTTTGTTCAGGTACACACTTGCAATGTAAATACTTGAACCAAACTTTTCAGTTTTGAACAGTTGAACATCAGAAATGTGATTGCACAGAAACAACTTGTAAACATTGTCTATCGTCTGACACTCACAAGTACATCATGAATATCTGATAAGGGCACAAATCTCAATGTTAGGCATCTCTCTGAGGTCATTTGACCATTCTTGTTCCTCCAATTTATCTGTAACATAATTAAATTTTCCCTCTTTTGTTAAAATCCGCATTCTCTTCGCAAAGGTCTTTGTAGTCATCTTCAATTGTATCTATTTGCAGTTCATGTGCGTATTGTGCAAGCTCTAATAATTTCTTTTGTGTTTGGTTGCAGCAACAAATTGTGATTGTAGGTAAGTCGTCAATTTTGGCACCGAGTAGTTTTCAAAATTTATAGACATTTTGAATTTAAAATGTTCTTAATAATATCAGATACGCATTATCACGTAATAAGATATACCCAAAACACACATCCCAGAAACTATGGATTAACAGTACAAGCAATTAATGTGCCAATGTTTTTTTATGAAATATTATTGACAATGTCTTAATTCATGCATATATATCTATAAACTGTTATAGGGGAGATAACTTAAATTGCCCTTATGTAAAACTTTATGAAATGTCACATGAATATTCTATGCAGATTGAATAAAGTAAATTTAACAAAACTACCGAACTCTAAGGGAAATTCAAAACGGAAAGTCCTTTATCAAATGGCAAAATCAAAAGCTCATACACATCAAACGAATGAAAAACAACTGTCATATTCCTGGCTTGGTACAGGCATTTCCTTATGTAAAAAATGGTGGATTAAGCCTGGTTTTATAGCTAGCTGAACCTCTCACTTGCATGACAGTCGCATAAAATTCCATCATATTGAAAGTATGTGCAACTTATTTTATGTTGGGTCTCATTGCAAATATCATACATATTGTAACGTTTTTGTTCTTTATTGTTAGCGTTTTCATTACCCTGAAGTGAACCTACTCAAACAAACCACAACCGAGTACAAGTAAAACCTTGCAATCCTCAATATATTCTGGATACTCTTTTAAACGCTACCTTGGATCATCTCAACCCGTAGTGTTAGTTAATGTAAACGAATTAAATTAATGTCTTTTATTAGGCAAAAATGATTAATTCGGATAAATTTAATAACTCAATATATCATTCATTGTTATTTACTATACAATGTTAGTGCAGTCGAACTTTAACTTATTACGTATGAGTTCAAACATACATATCATTTCAGAATTGCCAAAATTATAAAAAAAACGTTGCCACAATAAAACTTGTTCTTACCAAAATTAAGAAAAAACAATAAAAATTCCACAAAATTGATAAAAAAAAATATTCATTACAATTTGACTAAATTCTAATGCTATATTAAAGAGTTATACGATCTCTGGAAAATTACAAGGCACACATTTTTATTAATATTTCATTACTTCGCAAGTAAAAAACATTGAAATTCAATACAGGTAAAGAATATTGTTAATGCAACATAAAACATATTTCCATAAGACTCCATCCGTTGCTTCAAATAAGCGTTTCAAATAAAATATCCAAATATATTTGTCAAATCCGTGAGTAAAAACGTAAATCTTGTTTTGTGTATTTTAATTATATCTTTGATAAAATGAAAAAAAATTCACCGAAATAACCAGGTAAAATACCTTTTAATTTATAATTGCGTATTATTCAGTATATTGTGCATCAGATTTAACGTCCCCATTCTGACCGGACGTGGCAGCGTATTTGTACAACCAAAACGGACGTCACTTTGGCAATGGGTTTTACTGACAGTCGGAAGAAGACCAAACGTGACCATATGTTATTTCCCAGTCACCCTTGGGGTTTGCTGACTTTTATATCCCGTTATCAGGGTTTTTCGGCCACCAATGGATTATTTTTCATTCTATTTTGTTAAGATTCAATCTGGTTTAGTTGCTACCGTGCAGTCAAGCTTGGTGTCTCGTTGTTTCCTGATCACCGAATGCACGATGTTGCAGCTGACCCATTTTGTTGACCTCCATATTAAAATGACGACTGTAAAGAAACTGAAGTATAACAAAAAATAAACTTCTACTGGGTTTTTTGTATGTATACAACAGGAGGTTCTATGTTATAAAAATAGGGAGGTATTAAGTTTTGAATGGTAAAGTCATTAAATATACTAGATAAGTTGATTAAATCAGTATCTCTGTTCATATATTTAAATGCCGTTTAAGATCTTTATGATCAACCAATGGTGACAAAAAGATGTTATTATACGCGTACATTCATCGAGTGGGCTGAAAAATGTAAAACGATATTGTGTCACACTCATTAAAATATCATGCAATTAATTACTAATTGGTATTTGACCAAGTTTACATAATAATTGATGCCTAAATGATTTTAAACATAGATAGAAGATCGTCAAGTGTATTTATATTATTTTTTTTTTAGAAGAGGCTCTGATTTTTAATATAAAAATCAAATTGGAGCAGATAAGTGTTTTCCCGGCATATGGTTACTTTCAGTAATCTACTAATACTGGCATCTTCGAAAGCTAAAAGAAGCCGTGCTTCAAACAAAAATTTATATACCCGATTTAAACGTCAAGTAAAAACCTTCCCTGTCTAACTTCACAAGGAACCATAAGGCTTTAGAATTGTGTGAATTTCAGGAAAAGAGAATGTGTTTTACCGACTCCATGGAGTTTGTATAGTTCGCTTGATAATGTTGACATAAAAGGGTATCATTATCACAAATCTTGTAACAAATTTTACAATAGTAAATTTAGAAAAAAAAATTAACAGAACCTGATATTTTAGATGATCATACAGATACTTTCCATGCCGATGATCAACCATGTTGTTTCTAGTCTGTTCTGACCAGAATGATATCAACGCCTTTTGACTGGATTGCTAGTATTTTCTGCAAGCGCAAATAGTACAAACGCGACAAACATCTACATTATACAAAAGCTGATGAAGGACTCCAAACCATTATAGAATTATCGGACAAAAACGAGATTTAGAAACTCCTTTTTTCACACGAATTTAAAACCAATACCCTTCACTACAGGGCTTGCCATGACGTTGTCAAGTTTATTTTCGACTTATGAGTTTGAATGTCCATTTTGTATCTTTCGCCTCTCTTTTATATATGTTCAGCAAAATGCTGTGCAAAAGTTTGATCAGAAGTTGTATGTTGTTGCCTAACAGGAAAAATGGTTCATGGCAGACGTTTTGTACTCCCACGTTACAAGAATAGGCGGATTTCATTGGCTTTCATCTTTTGTATAATTATCAACAGTTGGTAAGTTATTGGTTGCAGGTGGGCTATATGACGTATGTGTTGAAATTTATGCTCGAAATACAGTAAAAATTCTTATTTGTAAACAGTTTAATAGGTGTGTTCCAGAATAACCACTGCCCCATGAGGTTCTAATGGTTCCTTTATTTTAAACATTTTTGAAATGATGCAGAGACATAGACTTCATAAAATGTATTGACCCAAACGTATGGAAGTCGTTCCTTGACTTGTAATAATTATTCTTTTTTTGTCTCATCCAACAGCATTGAAAGCATTGAAGATTGTTTTTTTTGTTTTTTTTTTAAAGACCATGCATTTGTTTGAAGAATTGAGAACACATACCGTTTTTTTTTCGAGGGACCTGTGTCATCAGAGACCCTTCAAGTCCTTATTTTTACATGCAAGGGTAAAGAGCTCTAAATAAAAACTGTGTATGCAACACATAGAATTTGGCTTGTACAAGTATTTGATCGTGTGGAAGGTATGCAGGATATAGGAATCATCTTACTCACCAAGCAATCTCTGAAGAAAACGACGATAAAAACGATGTCTGAACAAAATATGTAAAGTCAGAAAAATTGGGAAAATTATTTCATACAAACAATATTATTACAAGAGAACTCATTAAGGGTGGATATCACTTTGACTATGCGGAATGTTTAAACCCAGGGATGAACAATGAGAAGCCCGGTGTTTTAAAAATGTTGTGCATTTTGCATGTTAATGCACCCTTGCAGCAAATCTTTTTGAGGGGTCCATAGGCTGCTGATGTCAAAATTCCTACCAATACAATCTCAATGTTCATACTAGAAAAATATATGCTTACCTATCAGTTCTTCATTTAAACCAATTTATTCAGTTACCTGGTGAAATATTTGCCGCTGGAAATCGGTATATAATTAAACAGAAACAAAATTATCTTCGATTTTTTTTTAAGAAACCGTAAAGTTCAGAGAATTTATCGTTAAATGTACATGTAATGAAAAAAATATCAATTAAAAGTAATTTTCTGTTTCGTCTTTGCCTTTTTCTTGTGGTCCATCTGAATTTCCCTAAAACGGGCATTTCGTAATTACATTTTTTCAAATGACTTAAAAATGAACTGCTATTGTTTACTCTTTCATTATAGTAATTTATTGCCTATTTTGCAATTCAGGTATTTTTTTCTGACTTTTTATAACCCGTCGTGAATTTGTTTAACACTAATGAAAATGTCAACTACCGAACTTTGACCTCAAATTTATAAAAAATAGCACCATTTTTCGATTCTACGACCAGGCAAAAATTAAAGCTTAAACATTTCTCTAAACGAAAAATCATAATTTAGCCTGCAGGTAGGTTGGTCCACTAAAGTTGAAAATTTGTTGGCTTGGTCACTCCACTAATGGCACATTCGTTTGTTTAGCCTTCCTTTGTTTCATCGACAAAAATATTAACCCAAAGGTTACACTCTAATCCGTAAACAATACTAGTTGATTTACAATTCAGATCATTGCAACTCCTGGTGAAGGAAGAATTTTAAGGTATTACTGTAGAATTAGGGATCTTTTAATAAAGGTTTAAATGTTTTGAATTTTTTGGTTGTACTTTTTGAAATGACATAGTATTGTTTGGAATCATGTCTTGTAGATGAATTGTATACGGTGGTGTGCAGAGATTATTTTAATTGTCTTTAGGATGATGGTGTAACTTTGACATCCGAGTTTTTGTCATGTCTGGGACACCTCTTTTATCAGAAGACTCCGTGATAATTGGCGACCGTCTGAGTCGGTATTTGTTCGGATCTTCTTAAATTCATGAATTGTGTTGATACTGGCCGGATGATGTCCTCTGTGTAAAAATTGTCACATCGTGGTCAAATCTACCAAAATGTCATATTTTAAAAGAAAAAAGATAATTGACCAAAGTATTTACATTTGTTTCATAATGCACATGCACAATGTGAGCTTTCATAACATGTGAGACGGGTAAACTTGCTGTTAAGTTGATTATATATGCTATTAGCTTTCCGTTTTTGAAAGAAGCAAATCTGTTAAAAGGAACTGTTTTTCTTTTTTCCATAACTTAAACATCAAAATGTGAATATTATTAAATTTATAGTTAATGACAAGAGTATATTTCAATATGAAAATCCTTTGTTGTAATGGCTAAAAAGAAACTAACTGCACCTATATTTGTACGAGAACATATTGGTAAAACTAATAATATAGAATGATACATCTGTAAAAATAGTATAGTGCCAATTGAATAATACCGATAATAGTGGTTAATACTTAGAAATTCTAAAGGATACATAAGAAACCGAGGTTATAGTACAAACGGCATTTAAAGGCTTGATGAGAACAGGAAGTCTACCGGGTTATAACAAATTAGGAATTATTTCTTTTTAAATTAAGTTCATTTACATTGTTCTAATTTAAGGGCTTTTTAAATATTATTATCGGTGGAATTTTCAACGCAATGGTATCAAATATTTATTGATTCGCGTGAAACTTTACATATTTACCATTTTAAATTTGGGTTCCTCATCTACCAATAGAAACAAGAAACAAGAATTGTGTGTATGTTTATCTGACTGTATACATGATTGTTTGTGTTTCGGAATTTTCGTAGAAAACAATATGGTATGTGGATTTTTGTAGAGAAACAATAATCTTCTTCAATAAAAGATACGAATAAATATATCAGTATATATATAATTCGTCTAAACAACAGCCCAACAATGTTAGATCTGTAAATTTGCGGAAGCAAATTTTTTTGTTCTTCCCTTTCCGGGATTCGAACTCATGCTACTGAGATATCGTGGCACCAAATCGCCTTGCACTATGCCCGACGAGCTACCACTCTCGCCTTGCACTATGCCCGACGCGCTAGACCACTCGACCACCTAGGCTCCATAATAATAAAGCTTTCGGTGACCGGGTGTTACCTTTCCTCGTCAGTTTTTATCTAGCGTCGTAACACAGTACATGATATATAAGGCATGAAGATGGAATTGTTACAGATCAGCTGAATTATCTATTGTAAAGGATCCTACAAATTAATGTATGATGCAGTCACAGAAATAATTATATTATAAGTACGTCTGAACCAGTGACGACTCTACAACAGATTATATATAATGTTTAAATATAGCAACAATCAAAATTCAACCTATCTAGGCGTATTGTATTTATATTGTGACATAGATCAAATTTATTCGTTCAGTGTGTGTTTACTTGTTTTTGTTACTGTGCTTATTCAGTAGGCTTTGGGGTACCACAATAGCAATGGCTAAAACAGTTTATCAAATTGCAGTTTGAATTCTTCTCCAACAAACTGATCAACTGGTAAAATATTTTAACAAATTGCATCAGTGAGGGTTGTTAGTATGAAGTGAGTGCAATGAAATAAAATGTAATACACAAAAGCTTCCTTTTAGAAAACAAAGCTACAAATTATCGACCTACAAAACAATGTTTTTAACTATTTATTTATAAAATTTATTTAGGATAGAAGTTTTCATGTCAAATTTAGACCTTTTTAAATCAGAGAGTCATATTATAGTAAGTCATTATTTTGTTTGAAATTCATGACATAGACTTCAACTAACTGGAGCTGGATGGTATGTATTAATTTTTATTGCACTGCACTCATTCATACTAAAAACCTTCACTGAAGCAATTTGTTAAAATATTTTACCAGTTGATCAGTTTGTAATTTTTTCAAAGGAAACAATTCAATTGAGAAAACTAACGGCCTAATTTATAACAAAACAATTTACAGAAAACAAATATGACAGACATGAACCAACGACAACCACTGAACTAGAGGCTCCTGACTTGAGACAGGCACATAAAGAATGTGGCGGGGTTAAACATGTTTGTGAGCGCCCAACCCTCCCCTAACGTAAAGTCGGCTATAAAAAGGCCCCGACATGAAAAATATAAAACAATTCAATTTAGAAAACTAACAGCCTAATTTTTAACAAAACAATTTAAGAAAAACAAATATGACAGACATGAACCAATGACAACCAATGAACTACAGGCTCCTGACTTTGGACAGGCACATAAAGAATGTGGCGGTGTTAAACATGTTTGTGAGCGCTCAACCCTCCCCTAACCCGGTACAGTGGTGTAACAGCACAACATAAGAACAAACTATAAAAATCAGTTGAAAAGGGCTTAACTCATCAGATCGATACAAAATGTTTGGGATATGTGAGGCCGTCGTCTACCTCCTCTACTCCTCTTCAAAATTTATGCCAGTTGGAAGCAGCATTGCACCGGGAATGGCGACAGCTACTATAGCATGAAATCCGACGACTGGCTGTAGGGATAAGAGGCAGGGTTGAGGCCGTCATTGAAGCACGTGGTGGTTTCACTCGATATTTCACTTTGAATGTCGTTAAGTGACTTAAAATTGATGCTCTCCAAGTGAAATGACAATCTTATCGGGCACAATGAACTCAGAATGGACATGTTTTAGTGTATTAACTGGGCTTGTGATTTGGTTATAATCTATTCATTAAATCATAATTTCTGTTGATATTTGTGTGTTTCTTAAAGAAAAGTAATGTCCTAACAGGCCATATTTGTATTTTTGAAATTTTGTTCTCATGACACTAACTCTTTCATAACAAAAATATGAATTGCAGCAGTAACGTCATATCTTACATTCTTATTCATCGACTATTTTTGGCGTATGGATTGTATCATAACAATGAAGTTACATAATATCTTAAACGAAAATGTATCGTACAAAAAGTATTTTTGGTTCAAAGTACGTTAGATTCATTAGAATTTTCAAACTTCCTCAAACAGAAAAAAATGTATAGGATGTCGAAAGCTTTATTTAAATCCTGAAATGTGTATGTTTTACATCATGATTCATTACAAGACACAGTTTATGTAATTGGCAAAGTTTATGTCATATCAGAAGAATCATAGCATGGATCTTTTGTCGGATCATGTTCGTAAATATCATTGAAGAGAGGAACATAAAAATAAGATCGGAATACTTAAGACAAAATTACACGTTTGAATTTCTTATATGAATCATTAATATAATAAATGACTTACTCATAGATTTTTTTCCAAAGACATAGTCCACCAGCATTCTGGTCAGAATAAGGAATGACGGGCCGCAACTAAACGTGTTGCTTTCGAAGCGCCAGTCATTTGTCTTTAGTCAGAACATAGTTAGAACATAAAATCTATTTTTTTCTGTTATAAGTTATTAAAAAGTTTGATTCATTTGTATTACATAAATAACAAATGTACATATATTTGTCAGACTGAAAATAAAATTCATTAGAAAATCAGTTACAAAGTGCAATGGTTCTATTTTTTGACAGCTGATTTAGAACAAGACTTATATGCCTTAAACATATGTTTGACCGTGGCGATAAACATTTTTTTTCTTCAAGGATAAATATTAAGCAACTAAAAAGTTCAGTGTAAGTGCCTAGGCAAATTATAAACTTCATCACTAGTAAGTATTTTTTTTTAAACTGATTTGATATATTATTTCAGAATCGATTTTTTTTAACTCAGTTCCTTATGGACCGAGTGTTAGACTGATTTACTGGAGATAACATTACTTACAACCTGTAACATTTCCCGATTAGTTCTGTCTTTTGACAAAGCCTTCCCTAGCGGTATAAATATGTTATATATTTTGATAAATTTCTTAATAAAAAAGATTCTTTTAATTGAGAAAATCTTTTGTATAAAAACTTTATCAAGAACCGATTGAGAAATGTTTTTCTCATGCAAAAGGTTCAATTAATTTACCCAAATTAATTGTTTTCCTTATATTAAAGATACGTAGGTGTTGTATGAATGCAAACGAGACAACTATCTACCAGAGGTCAAGGAAGAAGAAGTGGACAATAAAAAACAATAGGTCGAATAAATATCATGACCAATAGAAAAAAGACAACAGTCTACACAGACAAGTAAAGATTGAGCAACACGAAAACAAACAAAATCCGGAAGTGAACTCGGGTAGTCCGGAAGGGGTGAGCAGATTCTGTCTCATTAGATTTTACTGTGAAGAACAATGTCTTATATTCTATCAACTAAGGTAAAGTCTTTTATTTTCATGTGTTTGATTGGTTGTTGACTTTTTTTGGTCATTTCATCTTGTTGTTCTGAATGTTACTATACTATATATAAAAATATTAATTTTCGCGAACCATTTAGGTCACAGAAATTTAAAAATATCTCATCAGTAAGGAGAGTTGTACAAATAATGTGAATACACAGGACCCCGATCCAATTCATCTTTTGCTAAAAGTATACATCATTTTCTGTTTTGTATCTACTAACAACATTCCATTTTTCTATAATTTCGATTAAAATATGTCAAAACCTTTAGTAAAAATAAATGAATGCCCCAAATAAACATTCCCCGATTGGTTGAACTACTGTGGCCTCGATGTAAAGCACACGCTTCCCAAGAGTAAGGAGAGTTGTACAAATAATGTGAATACACAGACCCCCGATCCAATTCATCTTTTGCTAAAAGTGTTCATCATTTTCGGTTTTGCATCTACTAACAACATTCCATTTTTTATAATTCCGATTAAAATATGCCAAAACCTGCAGTAAAAATAGACGTATGCCCCAACTAAACATTCCCCGATTGGTTGAACTACTGTGGCCTCGATGTAAAGCACACGCAAAAATTTCCGTTAATATGTTGAACTTCGACCCCTGGATTCAACCGATTCACATACAGAGATTTTCTTGCGCTCAAATGTTATTCTAAGTGAAGTATACTGGTAAAGTAAAATTCTATTCTTTTACAGAAATATATACACATTTTATCATTAATGTATTGTCATGCTTCTGCATATTTACTTTTATTTACGCTGAACTATAGTTGAATTTAATTCTATAAAAATTTTGTTACGTCAAGCAATAGGAGTAAGAATATTTGTGCCAAAACAAGAAAATAACCTGCATCATAAAATTATTTTATCACCATCTTTTTGACATTTCCAATAGAAAATAACGTTAAGTATCAGCAATTTTGGTATTTGGACCCCTCTTCAAATGAATTGAATTTTAAAATTTAAATAGACAGGTTTAGAAGTTTTTAAAAATGACAATTTTTTTTGGATATTATCATTTTTGGTTGCCTAGCAACAGATTTGAAACCTGCCATTAATATGCTTTTATAAACCTTATTTATCAAGAAAGCGTCTTTTCCGTATGAATCAAACTGTATCATTGTATAACACATATATGGAAATCTCAAACAGTTACGTTTTATTTATTCATATTATTTAAACGAGTATATATCAACACCTTAACCACCAGAATGACCCTTAGCAACAATACATTATAATAAGCAACCACAGACTTTGGTATCTGCTCAAAGTTAATGTTATCCATTATGTGTTAACTAAAGCTGTTTCTATTGTTAGGTACTTAAAGCAATTGTACAAATCTTACAATTTGTTAGCTTCTTGTATGCTAAGAAACTACCTAGCAACCGTACGCACTGCATAGCAACGACCGTTTTTATGTTGATTTACATTGATCATGTTGATATTGTACTTTTCTGATGGTATTTTGTCATCTATGGTATTGATCATTTTTAGATCTATCTCAATCCGCCTATTGTTTGAAGTTCATTTAAAGGAACACCCATCTCCTAATTAACCGGACTGACTAAAAAGTTTCTACTAAAAAAGACGAAATTATAGTGACTTTAATGTAGACAAACTGACCTCATAAGCAATATGTTTCTTCCTGATATTATAATATTAGCGACCATATATTATCCAGCATGATTTCTGAGTATTTGCTCTAGCATCGCAGAATCACAACCATGCCCCATAGCAGCTGTGCTTAAAATAGACTTCATAACTTTAGCTATATTTATTCTATGATCAACAACAATTGCATGAACTATGAATATTATGAAAGAACAGGCAGTTTTCTTTGTCAAATGTTATATAAAATTACACCATATTCTGTTAGATTTTCATAGACCCAATCAGGCCTGGAGCCATTACATTACAATTACTTTGTGATTCTTCCATTACAATTACAATTACATTTTTTTCTCACATGTAATGCATTACATTACAATTACTGTGCCTGTGTAATGCATTACATTACACATTACTTTTTCCTGTCCTGTTAATCCCATAAATGCTCTCATTTGCCTGTTTGACCAAAGGTCAATTGTCAAATTTACACTTTTAGCTAATGATATTTTTTCCTTCAAATTATTCTGGACTTCGCTGGCCTTTTCATCTAAGAGTTTTGTTGACAGATGTTTTCTACTTGGCACTTGGTATTTCGGGTCTAATTTCTCAACAAAATGCGTAAAGTTTGGACTGTCCACAATTGACAATAGTAAAATATCAGTGGCAATAAACATTATTAGCGCATCAGTTAACATTTTCTGCTTCACATCATTACTATGGTATTTGTTGTTGGATGTGGGTTGGTAAAATTACTTTAGCTGATAATGCTTTCTGTTGGGTTTCTTTAATTTCTAGCACTTCTCTGTATTTTTTCTAAAAAAATGAATAAATTATCATATAATTTTGTTTCTAACATTGATCACTTAATCATTAAGACATTATAAAGGGATTTCAAAGGGATATAATAAATGTGCCATTAAAGGATTATCTTGTTAAATGCCTAAGCGCTCTGTGAGGACAAACATAAGTTGAGAAGATTTGATTGCAATAAAAACATTTTGATATTAATTAGGTGAAATAACAACACAGACAGGACCCAAACCACAGTTTGGTGTAAAAATGTTGATTGACATATTCAATCTTTCATTGAAATACATGTAAGGTGTGTATAGAATTATGAAAATTTCATCTTCATATTTTTTCCATTCATGTATATAGTTTTGTTAAATAATTTGACCACAAAACACCAAAATATTCCAAATATCATTTTATACAAATATCAGAAACGAAGATCAAGACTTGATAATTTTCACCCCCCCCCCCCCTTTTTTTGCCAATTAAAGAAGTTTTATATTTCTTACCTTAATGTGTGTTTTAAAGTTTGATGCAATTTTCAAACTTCCAGAGGCTGGACAATGTCTGCATTTTGCCTTAAATGTTCAATCAGTGTCAGGTGATAAATCAAATTGGTCTAATATATTATTTTCCATGTTGTCCTTGCAAATCTCATTCAACAATGACAAGAAAATGCAAATTAAGAATAAAATTCTTACTAACAACAGCTCACTTTTTTTCATTTGCTGGATTAAAGTTTAGTTGGCCTAGGGGATTTAGTTATGGATCCTTGAAGAAAAGTTTTAAGGTCAAACTATCTATAATGATTTAATACGGTAATTAACTGTGACAATAATTTTATTCAATACTTTCTTTTGTTTTTGTTAATCTTATATTTTTATTTTACTATATTATTCAATTTTATGTATTTCACCAATTTGTAATGAAAAGTAATGTACAGTAATGGAGGCATTACATTGATTTTTAACTAAAGTAATCATTACATTTGTAATTGTAATGCAGAAAATGTGCATTACAAATTACTTTGCATTACATCAACAACAAAAATGTAATATTACAATGCATTACAATTACAAATTACCATTACCCAAGGCCTGGACCTAGTGAGAACCTTTCTAAGGAGTTCATCTTCGTGAATAAAACTTTTCTCTCAATATTGCATGTATAACTTACAATGTACTATGTTTAGTATAAATTACCCGAAAAACGGATAAATACAATCATAAGATATAGTCTTATATTAACAATCACATAAACACCATTGGTGAAATTCTGTGAAAACAATGCTATAAGACAAGGCTTAGAGGCTGAATCAAAACTTGCAGGACGTCCATATCAAAAATGTAATTTAATTGGATAAACCTGTTGCATAATACATAAGCTGTAAAGTAATACCACGCAAAATGTTTAATCTCCACAGTGACCAAAGTTTTCTTAATTGAAGATACAAACCATTACAAGTCAGTCAATCAGTTACAGATTATGACAAACTTTGACAACATTTGCTGATGATCTTTACCAACGATTTTTTCTCATAATATAGAATTCTGTACCGTTTTATGTACAGTATGTTCAGTGAGAGCAAAAAGATCAAAAGTTGATATGTACAGCGTACCACGATGGAACCAAAGCTACGACTGTACCAATTTCTACATAAGGAAATGCCTGTACCAAGTCAGGAATATGACAGTTGTTTTCCATTCGTTTGATGTGTTTGAGCTTTTAATTTTGTCATTTGATAAGGGACTTTCCGTTTTGAATTTTCCTTTTAGTTCGGTATTTTTGTTATTTTACTTTTTTTTGTAACTCTCATGGATCGGTCCTCTTTCAAGAGACCACAAACGTGTGCACACTTATTCTGAATATCCTTAAGACGGTTAAAGATAGCAATTGAATAACTTGGAAAGGGATATTTTTTAAGTCTGTTTACTCAGCGAGGGAAAAAAAAACGTTTTCTGTTTAGAAATTTTTATATAAAAATGTAATGTTAAATGCAAAATAGAATTTCGTAAGACAAAAAAAAAAATTTATGCTTTGGTCCACAAAAAAATTTGTTCTGACAAAAATAAAATAGCCTCCTAACGGCATTTGATTTACTATGAAATTGCACACCCTATGATGCAGTCACGCGAACAGACCTTCACTATACATACAATATATGTACATTGTCGGAAAATATAAAATTTATTTGTATGATCTTTAGAAACAGGTCGAAAAGCGAGGCAATTTGATAACGCGGCCAGAAATCCAAAAATCCAAATTCATGGTTAGAATCAGCATATCAAAGAACCCCGTACATTCAATGTTTGTTGAAATCAAACAAAGTTCAATTTTAGACCCCGGTTTGAACAAACTTGAAAGCTGGGTCAATAATGATGTTTAGATTCAGCATTTCAAAGAACCCCAAGAATTCAAGTTTTGTTAAAATAAAACTGAGTTTAATTTTGGACCCTTTGAGTCTGAACGTGAACCAATTTGAAAACCCATTCCAAAATCAAAAATCTAAATAAACAATTGGATTCAGCATTTCAAAAAACCCCAAGAATCAATTTTTGCTAAAATCAAACGAAGTTTAATTTTGGACCCTTTAAACCTTTACATGGACCAATTTGAAAACCGGGCCCAGAAACCAAAAATCTAGTCAAGTGAAATACCTTTCTAATGAGTCATAACAACCGAGTAGGTGTGTTCGAATAACATTTTTTTACTAAAAGTACTTGACGATACACTTTTCAAGTGGATCTTAAAAATGCATAACTTCAAAAAAGCTTCATTTTTGGTGTGTGTTATCTAGGGTAATTAGTCTTCAACCTCTGAATTTTTTTAGTCTGCCCTTCCACTAAAATTTAATTAGAATTTTTGAAAATATTTTTGAACTTTCGAAAATTCCCCCCCCTGACAACCGATCAGACAACAGTTTTAAGTTGACCAAATGCATAAAACTACATTAAATGATGCTCTCAAGAGCTAGTAGATATATTTGTCTTTTAAAATACAACTGGCATATAAGGATCGTTATAATGCTTTGTGGATAAATTTATCGGTTTTCAAGAGTTAAATTGACAGCGCGTCATCACTACAATGACTTCCATTTTTACGATTATAAAAATTAGATAATTTTGACGAAGTTAAATCCTGACTGTTGATTGTTCTTATATGTACACTGTAGCACAACTGATCATTCCCTTCCATAGAAACCAAGAAAAAGTTTGACGAAATTTTCCTTGTACAATTTCAAACTATCAGCAATCAGCAGTTGGCTGCACTGCAGATGTTATAATTGCTTGCACGCTGCAACGCTCCAGACCAAATATAGAATCGTTCCGTTCTATAGAAGCCAAGGAAAGTTGTCAAAAATGTTGAGTGTTGTAAACTTTTGGCAAACAGGAAGTGGCTGCACGTCTGATGTAAAATTGCTTACCAGTTATAATTCAACATATTCAAGCTCCAGACCAAATAAAAAAACAATCCCTTCATTAGCAGCCAAGAAAAAGTTTCTGTGAAGTTTTCTACCCAAGATCTTTCGGACAGGCAGACAGACGGAGCGGGGCAGATATTTTACCTGCTTTCACGGCGACGAAGTTACAAACCTGCTTAACTTCATGGGAGATTGCCATTAAATGTAAGTCTATCCAATTTATTTATATTAAGAACGGCAATGTTTGTTTGTCGGCGAAGATACATGATTTTGAAAACTAAATGCCCGCTGGACAAAAATGCTTTTCTAGTCAACCGATCATACGGGTACAAGATTCTAAAACTAGGAGCCTAATTCTCAACTTTCAAAGTGATGTTATAAGTCACTTTCCTCCAGATAACTTACTAAATACATTGTGAAATAATATCGTCATAATTGTTTTTTGAATTTAAACAATCTAAAAATGTGTTGACAAGTTTTCTAAAAGTCCGTATGAAAACAAAGAATCTAATGAAATATCGGTCGGTGTGAAGTTAAAAATGTATATGATCAGACCTTTCCAGTCCGAAAAAGAGAGGCGAAAAATACCAAAAGGACATTCAAACTCATAAGTCGAAAATAAACCAATAACGCAATGGCAAAAAAAGACAAAAGACAAACAACAGTACACAAAACAACATAGAAAACTAAAGACTAAAAAAACTAAGTGATGTTATTATTTCTATGATTAATAGTTGTGGAAAATATTGCTTCATGTTTAAGACAAACACACATTAACAATAAATCTAATAGATATACGTCTACTGTAAAGTCGTCCGGATCCAGGAAAGTAAACTTCCACTGAAAAATGAGGGTACTTTGCATAGGGGCAGACATTTTTGCCTTGCTATTTACCACCTACGAACCCTCATAATTGTTGCAAGTGTTCTTAAAGGTGTAGATTTTCTGACACTTTCGCTCCATTGGATTTATCCTATCAATCCGACTGGATGTGGCTTGAAGTTATACATCCAAACGGACATCCCTTGCAGAGGAATGGTTTATACTGTCAGTCAGGTAATATCCAGGAGGGTTTACTGGGGAATAGAAATAAGGTAATCCCTGGACTACTATCAGCCTTTGTTTAAGTGGGAAGACTGTGCGGAATGTATAAATACGTAGCCACGTCAGTCAAAATGAGGACGTTAAATTTGATGCCTCGGGGAGAATCGATAGTGTCAAAGAAACCCTACGAACAACTCTCTGTGGGGTGCTTAGGTTGCCTCTTGCTGGTTAAATGTTTTCATGTGTCAGTTACCCATGGTATTTTTTTTGTTTGTCTTTAACATGCATGAAATATTTGACACTGGACGTAAAGCGGATACAAGTCAATCATGGATATTGAAGCAATAGGATAGATTATATTTTATTCGGTTAAATGAGGCGCTGTTACCCAATGCACTTAAATGAGAGGAACAAATGGAAAACTGCATCAAAAATAAATCTGAGACATTTATACATTTAAACGTGTTTTCATTTTTACAGCACAAGGTCGCTACCGCTGCTGATGGACTTGCAGTTTCCGAGGGTATCATCAGCTCTGTAGTCAGTACTTCGGTACTGACATTATTTATAACAAACCTTTCTTTAATTGTCCGTTTATATATTTATAAATTATCAAGAAACTAAGGTTCCAGCACCCCTTTGACAATGTTTGATGGATTTGGCTATTATTTTTACCCTTTTTTGGTCATATAGCTCTTCACTGTTTCGGTTCTTTTACATCCTTGGCTTTCAAACATTCGACTTTGAACGTTCCTGATGAAGATAAATTCAGAAAAGCGCTTCCGACGCATGGAATTGTTAAAAGTATTTTACAGCACTAGGTCGATACCGCTGCTTTTTGACTTTCAGTTCCTGAGGGAACTGACATGATTTATAATAAACCTTGCTAAACTTGTCCGTTTATACATTTAGAAATTATAAAGAATCTAAGGTTTTAACTACCTCAGGCAACTTTGACCTTAGATTCATTTGGTTATTATATTTACGTCCTTTTGGGTCATAATCTTGACTAAGATTACATTTCTTTGGTAAAAACGCTTGTTTTTGTCAAGGAAAGGACATATACCGATCGGACCATTTTAGAAAAAAATCTTTGTCAAACCATTTTGAAATTTTATAATGAAAAGACGGTATCCAGAGCAGAATTTGGAATATATTTTTAACGATTTTTCCATATTTACTAATAGATGGAATAAGTTCTTTTGTAAAAATCAATTAGATACAGTTTGAGGTTAAAAAATTTTTAGAGGACAATATCTGTCAAAACTTCATCATGTTCGGTAAACTTAAGCAATTTGATTCAAAAACTATTTCTCAAGCCTTTATATTTGATTATTAATAAAACTAATCAACAGTGAAAAATAACACATTATCCTGAAATACTCTTCGTTGGTATATAAGGAGTCGTAACCGTTCTTGCTTTTGTACCTAGTAATTAAAGATTCATCTATTGAATACTGTTTGGCTGTCGGCTTGAACCATGCGGACGGTGTCGTAGAATTCGATGTTTCTTTGCGGGGTGGTTTTATTGTTTATTAAATGAAGACAGCGAAAGTAGAGATGAAACCTGTTTCGGGAAAACATTCATGAAAATCGTGGTGGTTTTTTTTTTTTTTTTTTTGGTTTTTAACTTCTTTAGCCAATAATATTTTAATACTTGGTTTTCGAATAAGGCCCATATTAAAATTATGGTCGCTAAATAGCCTTTTTATTCCTGTAACTGTAAATTTTCCATTCCATTCAAACATTCTGAGTCTGGAAGATGTAATTATCATTTCGGCGTTTTCTTGCAGGTATATACAATATTTTAAAGACAATATAACATCATTGTGTCTCACTATTTGGAATACGATCATAACGTCTTTCCCTGTACGGTAGAAAATGAATAGTATTTAATGTTGCAGCATTTACCAACATCAAAAGCTTGATACCAAATTTAATACTCTTCGATGGTATGTAAGGCGTCGTAACCGTTCTTGCTTTTGTAACTAGAAAAGAAAGATTCATCTATTAGATACTGTTCGGCTGTCGGCCTGAACCATGCGGACAGGGTCGGAGAACTCGCTGTTTCGTTGCCGGGTGGTTTTATTGTTTGCTAAAAGAAGACAAGAAAGTAGTAGCTAAAACTTGTTTCGGGAAAATATTCATGAAAATCATGGTGTTTTTTTTAGCCAATAATCTTTAATTCTTGGTTTGCGAATTAGGCCCATATTAAAAATATAGTCGCTAAATAGCCTTTTTATTCCTGTTACTGTAAATTTTCCATTCCATTCAAACATTCTGAGTCTGGAAGATGTAATTATCACTTCGGCGTTCTCTTGCAGGTATATCTATTATATACAAATTACATACACTTTTGATCAATTTTCACCTGAAAATCTTCTTTTGTAAAATTTTATTACATTCTGAAGCGTATAAAATGTTTTAAATTTTGACACCGGAACTGGACATATGACGTCATACTGATATGTACAAAAGACTAGATCAACGATTCGCGGATTTTTATTTTATTTTTTTTTTTCACTATGAGAACCATGCGGACGGAGTCGTAGAATTCGCTGTGTCTTTGCAGTGTGGTTTTATTGTTTAGAGTGGGTGACGCATATTCGCCGCAAAATTCGTTCATTTCCACCTATATTCGAATATTTGAAACTTTTTATGTAGGTTTCAGAAAGTTTACTATATGACAAAAATGTTTGATAAAGGAATTCTCTTCAAAACATTGGTTAAATGTTTTAAAAATGAACGCAAACTCAAGAGGAAATCAAGTTGTTCTTGTACCATGGGGGACACATTTTCGCCGCAATGTATGATGTGACCATTCCTCATTATCCTTGTATTGTAACGTTTTCCACGTTACGGCTGGAAATTATAATACGGTAAATTTGTTAAGCCTGTTTTAGGCAATAATGACAACTCTTACTTTACAACATTAAATGCTCTGGGCAGGCAGCTATTGCAAATGGAAATGATCAAGACAGAATAAATAAATGAAATATTTATTATCTCAGTATCAACATGATTAACAAAATAAAAGATTCAATTCAATAATATATATACATAGTTTTTTGGAAGTTAATTCTTCCATCTATAAATATCAGTATAAATTAAATGGCTTACCAATTTACGTGAGTCCAAAAAGACGTCATGTGACGGTGTGTGGCTTTAGTATAAATAGTAATTAAACGACTGAGTCATTTATTCTTGGTCTAAATAGCCGTGACTCTTTTAAAATGTAATGAGTCTTTTATTTATGCAGTTATAGAGTCTTTTTATAGACCTAAAGTATGCTTGTATGATTTATTATAATCACCTTGAAACTTTGAGTCTAATATTTATTAAACACGCTGAGCGTCGAAAAGATTGTTGCAATATCACAAAGTGATAATATTGAGAGTACTTAGTACCTCGGGAGCCAATTCACGACTGAAGTTAACTTAACAAAGTGTTCTCTATTTATACTAAATTCCAACGCACTTGATTATGACGTCACAATTATCGATTACGACAATTGATCTGCTTTACGGCAATAAAATAACGTAAACAAAATGTCTAACGTCAAAAGTTGTGTTTGTGACTCAGTGAAAATATGATGAAAGCGATACATATATAGTATTTATGACAAGAAACAATTAATACAGATAAAAATACCACATTGGAATATCATGTATACATGTACAATGGATAATTTAATCAACAGAATTATACAAAATGGTAAGTAACACACTGACTCAATTGAGGAAAATCCTCCAATATGTCCATTTCTCTCTCATAATTTGAAGAAATCATGAAGTAATGTTTTAACATAACTACAAATACAAAAGTAATAATGCACTAATAATATTTTGAGCCTACATTTATATGTTTATCCCATTTATAACCATATTTATGTAGAATAAACAGTGCAAAGAAAATACAGCTTTAACATGTAAACACAATCATGAAATAATTGAGGATTTGACTATGTTGTCATATGTGTATCTTAAAATTCTCAGTATAGTGAAAAGATATTTAAAAAAATAGAAATAAGTTAGTTATATTTTAGAGGTATGAAAGTTATTTAATGAAGTCATAATTTGCCATAATATACAAAAATAGTTTATTATTATTATTTCTGTCAAGAACGAAACGTACTTCCACGATAGGGACAGTCGGTGTTGGTAGATCCGTTACATTGCCCCCTACCTGAAAGAACTGTTCGTCCCGGACAGGATTTAACTTCAAATCATAAGATATCAAATGTCTTATATAAAAGAACAGCATATAATTAAAAAAATTTTCAAGTCAGCTTTTTGGAAAAGCTACTACTTTGACTTTAAGTCAGTTTTTAGAAAAGCTAATACTTTGATTTTAAGTCAGCTTTTAGAAAAGCTAATTCTTTGAATAAAATAAAATCACACACCTAATTTTCTCATACATTACATACTGGTTACTTAGCACTCACACAATTACTATAATACAATAAAAGCATGTTAAACATCAAAAGAATTGTCTACCTCTATATTTACATTAATTGTTTCTACTGTGTCTGAATTGGAAGATGAACTGTCACTGTCACTATCACTATCACTGCTCTCGCCGCTCGACGATTCAGAGTCACTAATCACAATCATAGATCAATCAATGACTTGTTTTCTCTCGGTAATGTCCTCAGTATCTGAAATAATTTCAATTGGTATTTCCACGGGCTTTTCATCGGACTCAACAGTGCTTGTGGAAGCGTCAGTGGTACACATATCTGTACCAGTGGCAGCATCAGCTATCGGCCACACCACAAAAGGCATAGTGTTTGTTGCTGTTTCTTTATACTCACAATTATCGGTCTGGATGTTTACGCTTTTCATACCAGCTAACTTTGGGTCAGCTACATAAGTAGCACTTAAGGAATAAATAGTCCATTCCGGGAAGACTACTTTTTCTTCTTTCCTTACACATCCATACCCGTAAGGAATAATGGAACCAACATAATTATCATTGTGAACAGCGGCTTTTCTTATTTGAAATATCTCGGTAGCCTTTGAGGATTTATCAAACTCACTAGGGGGAACCAAAAATCTTTGCCATTTCTTGCCTTGCTCAGTAGCTGCCTTGTCAGGTAAGGCCAAGTGGCTACTGTCCTTCTTTTCTGAATGATTGTCAAGAGTTCTTTGCCTCCTCGGAGTAGGAGGAATTTTCACAATTTTCTTAGGCAAGTCAAACAAAGTTAACAAATTTTTCTTTATTGGTGTAACATTATGATTCTCAATGCCCAGGCTTATTGTTACAGGCGATGTTGTAAGGCTTGCAGTCCCTTCGAATCTGCTGCTATATCAATGTGTTGTTCCTGTGGACTGTTTGGACTTCTGGTTTTAGTTTTATTGTCTAAAGATTTCACTTTGGGTCTTGCGGACAAATCTGCATTGTATGGCCTTATACGATTTCTTACTCTTTCTGTCCCAGCAAAGGGTGTGGCAGGAATGGTTACTTCAGAAACACTCAGTTTTGTAACACCAAGGCAAACTCTTTGATGAGTCCTCATCCTATACTTCAATGTTGATGCCACTAGATGCGGACACATGTTACATCTGAGCATTTTGTTTGGGTGACTGGTTCTTACATGCCTCATCAGGGTCTGCCTATTTCTATATTGGGCCCCACACTTAAAACAATCAAATATCTGAAAATCATCGAAAAATTAAATGTTCTTCTAGGATATACATGCATACAGCTATTCTTAGAAGTATAAATATATATATATATTTTTATGTTTTTGTCTTAAGTTAGATTTGAGACATGCATACAGTGCTTTATAGCTTTGATTTTTTTTTATACATTTTAGTTGACAAACCCATTGTCGACTTTTCCGTAAAAACGTTTGAGTCTATCATGATGGACGACCTGAAATTTTGAATTAGGACTCTTCTGAATCCTATAAATAACATCAGAAATCACTTCTGTTATAATATAAGGACCATCCCATTGCTTTTGGAGCTTTGGGCTTATATGTTTTACCCTAGCTAATATGTTTAACCACACAGAGTCACCGACTTTATAAGAATTTTGATTTGCCCTTAAATCATATTGACTTTTTTGTCTATTACTAGCCGTAATGTTATTTTTACGCGCTTTCTGTTGTACATCCCACATGAGGGTTTGTACATTTTGGACATAAGCATTTGTTGTTTCAGTTTCATTGGGAAATTCATCCCTTTGTGGATGAGGTCCATAAATTAAATCTATAGGGAGTTCGATTTCACGACCCAGCATGAGCATACATGGTGATAATTTAGTGGTTTCATGTTCAGATGAACGATATGCCATTAAGGCCCAAGGTAGCTCGTCCCAGTCTCTCTGATTTTTACAGACATATTTACTGATTATGTCTTCTAAAGAACGATTTAAACGTTCTACAAGTCCGTCACTTTGTGGAAAAGCAGTTGTCCTTGTTTTATGGATGCGTAGTGTTTCGCATAACTCTTTGAAATTAAAAAGCTTTGATTCAAATTGCCCCCCTTGATCTGTATGTATTTGGCGTGGAATACCAAACCTACAGATAATTTTTTTAATAAAACTATCGGCCACTGTATGAGCTTTCATTTCAGGCAATGGGTACCCTTCAGCCCATTTAGTGAAATAGTCTGAGACCACTAAAACATATCTGTTCCCTCTATAAGAGAGTGGAAAAGGTCCAACTAAATCCATTGCAACCCTTTCTAATGGGGCGCCTACATTATATTGCTTCATTTTGCTTTTAGACCTTGTTGAGGATCGTTTGCGTGAATTGCAAACAATACAGTTTTGCAAGTGTGTCATTACCTCTTGTTTGTATCCTAACCAATAAAACCGATTTTGAACCCTTGCAGTCGTTTTATGGATGCCAAGGTGTCCACTTTGTAAGTCATTATGTAACATCTCGAGAATGTCTTGTTTCCAGTCATTTGGAACTATCAATTGCAAAATAGTTTGCTCAGTCGTGGCATGAATCCACTTTCTATATAAAACATCATTTATCATAACTATGCGTTCCCACTGAGACCAATATTTTTTAGCTGGACATTTTCAACAGCTATATCAGACCAACTTGGTCTTGTTTTGTACACCTTTTTCAATGTACGTAACTGAGAAAGAACCAAAGCTTGGTCTTGAGACTCAGCTGACAATTCTCTATCAGTTTTATGTTTAAACCAAATGGTCATGACTTAGTCTTCATTAGACAAGTCTTCTTGTCCAAACATTTTCTTTGTTCTCCTGAAAAATTCACGAGGCTCATTTTGAGTTTTAAATTCATTATGATATTGCTTAGAGCAATAGTTACAGTCGACACAAGGACGACGTGACAAACCGTCAGCGTTGCCTTGTTGTTTTCCTGGGCGATGTTGCACCTTAAACTGATAGGTGTTTAAAATTTCCAGCCATCTGGCCATTTGACCTTCAGGGTTTTTAAATCTGAGAAGCCAGGTTAGAGCACCATGATCTGTACGTACCAAAAACTTGGTCCGATACAGATAATGGTGAAACTGCTTTACACTTAAAATAATAGCAAACAGTTCTCTTCTGGTAACGCAGTATTGTCGCTGAGCTAGGCTCAGTGACTTGCTAAAGTATGCAACTACAGTTTCTTTACCATCGTGAATTTGGGACAGTACGGCCCAAATGCCAAAACCACTGGCATCTGTGTCTAGAATAAAGGTTTTGACATGTCTGGATAACCTAATATTGGGGATGATATAAGAGCATTTTTCAGTTTCTGAAAAGCTATTACACATTCATCAGTCAATTCAAATGAACAATTTTTCTCAGTCAGTTTATGTTAAGGTCTTGCTATATTAGTGCTGTATTTTGAATACATTTACGGTAATAAAAGCAGGTGCTAAGAAAGCTGCGAACATCTGTAATTGTTTTGGGTATAGGCCACATTTTAACACTTTCAATTTTCTCAGGATCAGCTGCCATTCCTTCAGGAGAGACAATATGTCCAAGAAAAGAAACTTTATTTTGAAAAAAAGAACATTTTTTAGGGGCAACCTTGAGACCTTGTGCTGCAATACGATCTCCGAGCCTAGTCAAATGAGATTCAAAGGAATCTAAAAATACAATATCATCCATGTGTTTTTAACAGGTATGCCAATTAAGTCCTGCTAAAGTATATTCCATGAGTCGCTGAAAAATAGCAACACCATTACATAAACCCACTGGCATTACATTAAAATGAAACAACCCTTTGTTACTCGTAAATGCCGTTTTTTCCTTATCTTTTTCGTCCATTTCTACCTGCCAATAACCACTAGAAAGGTCCATGACACTCAGCCATTTGTAGCCTCTTAGAGCATCTAATGCATCATCAATGCGAATTAAAGGGTAGGAATCATCATGTATCGTTATATTATTCAAGGGACGAAAATCAATGCATATTCTTGTACTACCATCACTCTTCTTTGTAACTGGTACAATGCATGATGCCCAAGGACTTTTCGAAGGCTCAATGATCCCACAGTTGAGAAGTCTTTGTATTTCATCATTTACCTATTCTCTCTTAGAGAATGGTAGACTAGGTGCTTGTTTTATGGGCTTTGCATCTCCCGTGCTAATTGTGTGCTTGATAGCGCTAGCCCTCCCAAAATCACTTTTATTTTTAGAAAACGTCGTGTCGTACTTTATCAAAAGTTTATCTAATTGACTTATTTGGTCCTCACTCAAAAGTTCACTACTTCTTTCTTTTAAGTCTGTCAAATGACTGGGAATTTCTTTTGATTCATCAAAAGAAGTCACGTTCATCAGTTTATTTATATCAGTATGAGCTGAGTCAAAATTAACCTCGACTGCTTCACATATACCAACATGTGTGTCTGGTTGAATTATTTGCTCAAAGTCAGTAATGTTTGCCATTCTTATTGGTATTTGGCCGCAACTCGGGTCTACCACTGCTTTTGCAATTAATAAATTATCAGTGTGCTTTGAAGGTAAAGCTTGTGTCATGGCATTCATTATTTGGCCGCAACTCGGGTCTACCACTGCTTTTGCAATTAATAAATTATCAGTGTGCTTTGAAGGTAAAGCTTGTGTTATGGCATTCATTATACTCCTTTTATAGCACACGAAGTAATTACTTCCGTATTTGGTGGGATAGTCAATTTTTTCGTTATAGAAAACACAGACTCTATTTGACTCTCTTTAATACAATGTATATAATTTTGGCCGATAATGAGTACACCTTTTCCTAACTGGAGAGTGCATTCGTATTGATGCAAAAAGTCATATCCAATGACGGCTGGTACATCGATATTAGCTATTGTAAATTTATGGGTAACTTTAAAATTACCTATCTGAAGAGGTAAGTATACATAACCTAATGTATTTATAAAACTCCCGTCGGGTAAACAAAGTTTTGTATTATTTTTTTTTATTTCAGGTCTCAATTCAGAAGGTATTATATTATATTTTCTAGGATGCAAGATACAAATAGTTGACGCAGTGTCAACTTAACAATTTATATTAATTTCCAAAAATAAACATTTAATGAATAAGCTTTCTTGTTTATTTGTCTTAGTTATATGTATAGGCCTTGACTCATTTAAATCAGTCGCTGGTGATCGGTTCCCATCTCCAGCACTTAAATGTTTCCCGAAGTCATAAAATTATTATCAGTTTGCGTCCCTTGAGTATATCTAGTACTTATAAAAGTAGGGTTTTGTTGTATTTTCTCAGATTTTACGCAGTTGTGTTTCTTGTCCCATTCAAGTTTTCTACACTCCCTTTTTATGTGACCCTTTTTTCCACAATAGAAACAAGTAATTGCTTTGTCTGAATTCTGAGTGTTAAAACTGAGGGTTCCTATTAGATCACTTATTTTAGAAAGTCGAGTTACCAACTAGACATCAGATTCCTCCGTTTCATCTATTTTACGTAACCCTTGTTTGGGTTATTGGTTCGTTTTTGATCTAGAGTAAATGCTTCATATTCAACCCCGAAGCGTATACAATCATCAATGGTCTTTGGTTTCCTTTGAAAAATGGAAAGCTGAATTTTGGAGTCATTTAATGCCCTTACAAAACTGATTTCTGATGTCTACAGGTGCAGTTGGATAAGCTAAACGTGTTATTCTTCTGATATATTGTGCCATCTCTGGCAAAGTTAGATCAGGTTTTCTATAATATGAGTTCATTTGAACTTTATACATATTTTCTTGGTTCACTGATTCGAACCGAGATGTCAAGGCAGAAACCAAGTAAGTATAGTCAAACCTTTTTTATTTCCGTCAAATGTTGGCGGTTTCTTTGCCTAATATATATCATTCAATTGTGGAACTGGATGACTATACGTGTTACTATTAATTGGTAACATTGGGTAGGAGCTAACATTCCCCACTATTGTGTTCCTTCTACCATGAGTAGTCATGGTGTCTACACACTTGTTTCTGTCCACCTGGACAGCTCCGCACCCCCAAACACGCGTGTTAGGATGTACCTTCCATAGAGAGTTAATGCTGGGCCCATTGCATTGATCACTCTGAACGCGGAAACCATTTTGTCTATTCTCATTCATTAATATTATCTCCCCCTCCACAGGATAACCCAAAAGACAATTGACGATGATTTTCATCCGAATGACTCTCTAATAAACCCATTATCCCATTCTCTGCCTCCCAAAGTTTAACCGATTCCTGTTGCAATTTTTGCATATTTAAACTTGCATCAGTGTGTGCCAATGAAATGTCAGATAAAATACTTTGCTGACTTTCTGAATTTATTACCCGAATTTGGACCTCACCCGATGGCGTCATATCTAAAATATGTGTGTTATTTATGTTAGAGTCTATGTCCCTTCTTAATGTGGGGAGTCGTGAAGCCGCTCCCGATGTTGTAGCCATATCATCACTGTGTGTACTTGACTGATCAAACATTACAAGCTGGACTGCCGAGAGCTATTTCATTTGAACAAATTATCAAAAAGAAAAATCAAATTTTACTCCAGCCGATTTTTGACCTTTTAATTTCAAAGGTTTTCCACATTGGCCACCAATGTAACTTTTTCCGCGTTACGGCTGGAATTATAATAATACGGTAAATTTGTTAAGCCTGTTTTAGGCAACCATGACAAACTCTTACTTTACAACGTCAAATGCTCTGAACAGGCAGCTATTGCAAATGTGAATGATCAAGACAAAATAAATAAATGAAATATTTATTATCTCAGTATTAAATAAACAAAAATAACAATTCAATTCAATAATATATATATACATAGTTTTGGAAGTCTATTCTCCCGTCTATAAATAACGGTAATTAAATGGTTAAATAGTTTATGTGAGTCAAAAAGACGTCGAGTGACTGTGTGTGGCTTTAGTATAAACGGTAAACGACTGAGTCATTTATTCTTGGTCTAAATAGCCGTGACTCTTTTAAATGTAATGAGTTTTTTTATTTGTGCAGTTATAGCGTCTTTTTATTGACCTAAAGTATGCTTATATGATTTAATATAATCATCTTGAAACTTGAGTCTAATATTTATTAAATGCGCTGAGCGTAGAAAAGACTGTTGCAATAGATATCACAAAGTGATTACTTTAAATTGAGAGTACTTAGTACCTCGGGAGCCGAATCACGACTGAAAATACCTTAACAAAGTGTTCTCTATTTATACTAAATACCAACGAACTTGCTTATGACGTCACAATTATCGATTACGATAATTAATCTGATTTACGGCAGTAAAATAACGTAAACAAAATGTCTAACGTCAAAAGTTGTGTTTGTGACTAAGTAAAAATATGGTGAAAGCAATACATATATAGTATTTATGACAAGAACCAATTAATACAGTCAAAAATACCACATATGGAATATCATTTATACATGTACAATGGATAATTTAATCAAAAACAGAATAATACAAAACGGTAAGTAACACACTGATTCAATTGATGAAAATCAATATTTAAAAAAAAATAGAAATAAGTTAGTAAGAATTGAAAGGTATGAAAGTTAGTTAATGATGTCATAATTTGCAGTGATATACAAAAGTAGTTTTATTACTATTGTTCCTGTCAAGAACGAAACGTACGTCCACGATAGGGACAGTCGGTGTTGGTAAATCCGATACATTATTTATATTAGACACCGACGCAAGTAATGTTGGTATGGGAGCAGTGCTATCTCAACTCCAAGATGGAGTAGAAAAATTAATTTGTTACTTTAGTAAAACTTTCAGTAGATCAGAGAGAAAATATTGTGCGGTTATGCAGTTGTAAACTTGAATTCTACTGGCTGCCTTGCCATCTGCTAAATAACCATGTTCGCCGTACACAACCCAATCAAATTGCCCCAAAAAAGAAAACTTCTTACAAAACATGTGCCTGTAGCCAACCAGCAGTCGCGTTGTAATATGTTGACCTTTAATCATGTGTGCTCAACCTGTTGACCTTAAATCATGAGTGCTATAAAAAGAACAAAGTAAGGAACACGCTGTCTTGTGATAATCTTAGTGTATTGCCCTACATAAGGCAAGTTGACCTGTTAACCGGTCAATTCCACTGGTTGACATCTATACATGCATGACGCAATCCAGGGCTTTATCGATCTAGAGCAATTCAAATAAAATATATTTATTATTCTCTGTAATATATCATACAAAATTAAAAGTGATAACAGATGTAAAAATGTATTTCGTCCAGAAAACCCTTAAAAATCTAAATAAAAACAATATAAGATGGAATGAAATAAAGTGAAATTTTATTGTACGGTGGAGCCTTTAAATATCTATTCAATGAGTATCTCAAGCACTGCAGTGAATTTGTTTTATAACGATTTCCATCAGATTTACGCACATCCATATAGAAATGGCCCAACGCTTCATCTAGTTTTAATGTGTTATAATGTTCGAATCCTTGATCCATTTTCTTTTCTTTTATATACTCCCGGAAAATAGTCGCTGCTGCTATATTCTCCTTTATTGTTTTATCAGCACTCATTTTCAAACGTTTTTGTTCGATTTCTTCATCACTTGTATCGACAAATCGTCTTTTACGAGGCTCCATCTTTATGTGGCGTAAAAACACATCAACTATGCGCTACATGGAAAATCAATAGATCATCAGGTTACACGATCAGTGGGCGGAGCATACACATTAAGAGTGAGGGTCAAACACGCGGTCAGTGGGCGGAGTAAACATGTTAATTTTGCGAAGTGAACTCTAGGACATTTGTGTTTAACGATTCATTAATTTTATACTCAATACGGTTACCATAACCGCACAAAATGTTATCATGCTTTGACCCAACTAGCATGATTATTTGAACAGTGTGAAAATTGTTGAACGGTTCGGGCTCGCCCTCACCGTTCAACAATTTTCGACACTGTCTAAATAATCATGTTAGTTGGGTCAAAGCATGATAACTTATATTGTGTTACTAGAAGAGAGCTACTAGCAGTAGTAGCCTCCATTAAACACTTTCATCATTATTTATATGGTAAATACTTCAAAATTAGAAGTGACCATAGTGCATTAAGTTGGTTGTTTAATTTTAAGAATCCGGAGGGTCAGCTAGCTTGTTGGTTCGAGGTCCTGGCATCCTATGATTTTAAAATTGAGCACAGAGCTGGAAGGTCCCATAATAATGCGGACGCCCTAAGTAGACGTCCTTGCTATAATAAAGAATATCCTCATTGTGCTAGAGCAGAAATGAATTATGAATTGTGTCCAACTCATAAAGAATCTGACAGTTTTAAGGTTGAAAATTGTAATGTCACTGTAAGTGAATCTTATTCAAAAATTATTCAAGATATCAGTGCTGATCAACAGTCAAATTGAAGACCTAGTATCAGCTGTTTAAATGAAAATATGAGACCAAACATGACAAGTGACGAATCATGCCACAAAGTTAAAAGTCATGTCATTCATAATAAATTTAATAGTAAGGGTCCAGAGTAAAACCCTGATGTACTTCCTGAACATTCTAAAATAGTAAGAGTTTGTTCCAGATCTAAGGATTATGGTTGAAGTCTAAATAATAGTCAAAATGAGAAAGACAACCCAGTTAAAGAAATCAATTTTGAAAATGTTTCAGAATCTCAGTTATCTGATGATGTGATCAGTATAATTATTCAGTGGAAAATAGATGAAGTTAAACCCACATGGCAGATGTATCCCATATGAGTCCTGAAGTTAAATTTTCTTGGTCAAGATTAAATTCTTTAATTCTTGTCAATGTAATTTTATATAGAAAATGGGAAAGCTATAATGGAAAACATTATGACCTACATATTGTACTTCCAGCAAATTTTAAAAGGTTCGTGTTGAACCAAGTTCATAACACAGTGACCGGTGGTCATCTTGGTGTAAGGAAAACTCTGTCAAAAATTAAACAAAGATATTTGTGGTATAAAATGAGACAGGATGTTAAATTTTGGTGTACCAAATGTGATATTTGTGCTTCTAAGAAAGCACCTTGTAGAAAACCTAAAGCCCCAATGAAACAGTATCTTGTGGGTGCTCCTTGGGAAAGAATGGTCATTGATATTTTAGGACCTTTACCATGAAGTGTGAATAATAATCGCTATTTGATGGTATTTCAAGATAATTTTTCCAAATGGACTGAAGCCATACCGATTCCAAACACTGAAGCAGTTACAGTCGCTAAGAAATTTGTAGAAAGAATAGTTACCATTTTTGGGGTTCCTCTTTCTATTCATTCAGACCAAGGGTCTAACTTTGAGTCTCATGTGTTTAAAGAAATGTGTAATAGCAACAGCTTAGTTTAATTTAGAAATGAACAATTGGGGGTGGGGATGGGTTTGGGAGGGGGGGTTGGGGGGATGGGGACTTTATTAGGACAATTTATTTTTCAGGATCACGTGATGAACATTGGGGTGTGGATATTATATATATATGTTTTATAAATTATTCTATTATGCATAATGATGATAGATATTCTTAATGTAGCACAGTATTACTTAGAGGTGTACTATGATGTCTATATGACTGATGAGTTTTATTTTATGCTTTTCTTTTCTCAGGTTTTACCTTCCAGTATTGGCTTATGTATTCACATATAGTAGAAGGTTTTGTTTCTTGGTTTGTTTTATATTTATGGATTTTTATATCCATTGATCTATTTGACATTTGTTGTTGAATTTTCATAACCCATTTACTGTTATGTGAATAGATGAGTTTAAGTTAGAGTGTAAAGAATGAATTTGGTATTGTAAGAACGTTTGTCTTATTAAATTTTGTTTTCAAATTTTAAGCCAACCAACGAATTAATTGATTAATTTAATACATGTAAAGATAGATTTCTGTGCATTTGAGGACAAACGCCTAGTGGTCGGGGGGCTGTGTTACGATTTAGTAATCGTATGATTTAATTAATGGATCTCGTGTTTAGAAACACAGTTGTCTGTTATTTATCGTAGTAATTTTATGAATCAGCTGTTTTATTTACGCTTTTACATCGCTGATTTTACGATGGAATTTCACCTCGTACAGAATATTTACGGTTGGTTGGCAGGTATGTTTATGATAAATGATGTGGGAATGTGTTTACCTTTTTAACTTACTTATTTTATTAATATAATAACTTGTGCTTTAGCCATAATCATCTAAATCCCAACAGTGCCATAGTCTATTTACTCGAGCAGCCATATTAGTTATGTATTGGCGGTTTATTACACGAGATTGCTTGTTTACATAACAAACGTTTTGATTGGTTGATCTACTGACCAAAAAATTATAAATAGAAGGTTGAAAAAACGAACTTCAGATCTAATCTCATCGTCTGCAAGAGCAGTCACATCGATTTTGTCATCAGCAAATTAAAACATAACTAAATTTGTATTCTTTTCAAACGGCACACCCACGTTCATTTTGATCTATAAAGAGGTTAAACTCTAACTATCCTACTGTCTGTCGATACATTTATTTTTGGCATAGCACAAGTCATGTCTTCTTTGACTGTCCATGACGTTAAAATACTAAATCCCTGGGATGTGTTTTAGTTGATTTTAGTCTCTGATGCATGATTTTTTATTATTATTTTTTTTGGCTTTTAACTAGCTGTCAGTAACTGCGAGTACTCTCAAATCGTACTTTCTTGTTTATTTGACCTGTTGATACTAATTGTAATGCTCTTTTGTTATTTAATGTTATTCAGGGTTATATCTGGTCTATATACCAGCTTTGATAAGTGTTTGGTACTTCTATAAATTTTCACTTCGTACTATGAACATCAAAATTATTTATTTTGTAAAAATATTTCCCTTCTCTATTGGAATTGTACACGTATACCTAACAACAAAATTATTATAGATATTGCAAATGGCTGATATTTTTGTTCGAGCATATTGTTTTTCTTAAATTGTTTAACATTTCATACCGATATAACATGTTACTTTAATTATTCTTCCTTAGTTTATTTATTTTGTATTTACATTGTATCATAGGTCAAATTTATTTGTTCAGTGTATGTTCACTTGTGTTAATATGTCCTTTGATTGAGTTAAGCTATTTCAGTTGATATTTTATAGTGTGTCTTTCTATGTTGTGATGTTTCACTATTGTTTCAGAAAAAGGGTGAAGGTTTAGTACCATTAAAACGTTTAACCCCGCTGCATTTGTTTGCACCTGTCCTAAGTCAGGAATCTGATGTTCAGTAGTTGTCGTTTGTTGATGTGGTTCATAAGTGTTTCTCGTTTTTTATATAGATTAGACCGTTGGTTTTCCCGTTTGAATGGTTTTACACTAGTAATTTTTGGGGCCCTTTATAGATTACTGTTCGGTGTGAGCCAAGGCTCCGTGTTGAAGACCGTACTTTGACCTATAATGGTTTACTTTTATAAATTTTGACTTGGATGGAGAGTTGTCTCATTGGCACTCATACCACATATTCATATATCTACATATAAGCTAGTCAATATATTTAGTCAACCTTCTAAGAATATCTGAGCCACAGTCAACCTTAAGTCTGGTACGCAGGTTTCAAATGTTTTAAGAAAAACTAAACCTTCTAACGTTAGATTTACAGATGGCTATTGTTTGTTTTGCACAAGTCAACCTTCAACCTCCGGGAAATTCCCCGTCAACCTTCGTTCCACTTAGTCAACCTTCTATCGTTATAATAATATGAGAGAGGTTTTCTGATAATAAGATAAATGAATATTTTATTAAATCAACCTTTATAAGTATTTTATAATATCGGTAACGGAAGGTTGAAAAGTTCAACCTTCTACCGAATCAATCTTCTTGTAATTTTAGTCAACCTTCCTGACCTATAAGTTGGATGATTACGGCATGTTGTATATAGATATAAATGTATAGTTGTCAATGAATTGTAAATATTTGATTTTATAGATGCTACATAAAGTACATCTGAAAGTTATACCTGGCTTAGTTATTAATTCAACCTTATACCAACTCAAAGGATCCATGCAAATTATGTTCGATCAAGCCTGTTATTTTAATTAATCTTATCCACTCGGTTTAAGGGGCTAAATCGTTACACTATGTATCAATTTAGCAGTAACTCACTTTTCAATGAGTGTTTACATCTCATACATCCAAGTGAACTTGAAATTAAGGGTGGATTTCTTTCTAACCAAAATTTTGTAAACGTTGTGTGGCGTTTGTTATTGTTTGTTAAACGCTAAAAAAGTAGAAACAAATACATCGTTTAATCAGTGTGTTTTGAACCTGTTTTGAACTTTCAATTATGCATACACATGGTGTTGATAAACAGACTTATTACGCGGAAAATGGCTACTGCAGAAGATGATTTAGACAAAGAGGATATCGCCCTTTTATCTCTTCTATGCATAGATAACTTCATTGACAGTTCATCATATTCATCTGATGAAACATCTGGAGACAGTGATGATGAAGCTCTTTTATTAAAAACAGCTACTGCAATGATAGAGGAGGACAATACCTAAAATTGGATCATTTGTTGACATTGTTTTAAGTTATGACAATCAGGAATTTCGAAGAAATTTCAGGCTATCAAGGGGTACGTATTCATTTCAACATATTAAACAGAATAATTATTTCATAACATTTGATATTTTGCAATTTTTTGTTCAAATTATTCAGTTTTTTACGTGACACATGTAGCAGTGGGTACATTTTGTTTTTTTTTTTTTGCATCTCAGGCTAACTTTTAACAATGTCTACTATTGACCATTGTGAAAAATGTCCATATGTTATGGTAACTCTACTGGATATCAAATTTTATAATTGGCATATATTGCTTTGTAGGCACTTTTTCTCAGAATTGTAGACCACCTTGCTGGAAAGGTACAACGACGAGAATATACAGGAGGTAGACCGCAACTAACATTAGAGAAACAAATATTAATTGCATTGTGGTATTTTGCAAATACAGAGTGCTATAGGTCAATTGCAAGTCGTTTTGATGTGAGTGATTCTACAGTGATGAAATCGGTAGACGGCATTGTGTCAGCAATGGTGAAGGATAAAAACAAACTCATACGTTGGCCAAAAGGAGAGCAGTTACGCAGAAATGAAAATGGCTTCAGAGCATTTCAAGGTATATTTGTTGCAAATAACAACAGTATACTTAATATGTAAATGAAATAAAATTATTTATGCGAAATTATGCACAAAAATTTAATGGTTCTGTACAAACACATGTTTTTTATTCTTATTAGTCTATGTACTTTGTCGTTGGTGATTTATGTAACCCATCACTTTTGCGAACTTTTGAATGGACAGCGTATTCAAACAACTGGGTACTTGTTTCAATCCATACTTGTCCGATAAATACCAAGGTAAGATTCCCTTTTCAACCAGTCTCTTTGATCTTAAATTGAAAAATATATTTAATAGCAAGACTGCTTATTATATATGTTGATTCATTTTTTGTTCTCAGGTATGCCAGGTGTGGTTGGTGCAATAGACGGAACCCATATTGCAATACCTGGTCCAAATCAACATCATGAAAATAACATTAACAGAAAAGGATTCCATAGCATTGTTGCCCAAGTAGTATGCGACCATGAGATGAAGTTTATGTCTGTTAATACAGGGTGGCCGGGATCCGTTCATGATGCCCGTGTTTTCCGAAATTCTAAAATAGGGAAGCGGATTATCAATAAAACAATCTTGCCTGATGAGTTTCATTTGGTTGGGGATGCAGCATACCCTCTTTCTCAAAATCTGATGACACCATTTAAAGACTTTGGTACCTTAACCAGGGAACAGCAGCGGTACAATTTTGTTCAAAGTTCTACCCTAATGGTAGTAGAAAGATCCATAGGTCAGTTAAAGGGAAGATTTAGGAAATTGAAAATGTTGGATTGTACACTACCAAAATCAACAGATTCTGTTACTTTCTGTTGCATTTTACATAACATTTGCATCACAGAGGGAGACATATTAAATGATGAAGAAATAATAATGGACGATCATGTGAACAACGGACCTGGACTACAAGGAATTGTAGAAAGTGGAAACCAGAAAAGAAATAATCTTGTTCAAAATTTATAAATACAATGACAAAATATTGATATTTTTAATTAAATATGTATGTTGATTATTAGTATCATATTAAAATTCATTTTTGTTTTGTAAAGCTTCTACCATTGCTCTTAGCAGGTCGGCCTTTTCTTTATGTCTTTAATCTTTCATTTCTTCTTTTTCTGTTCTCTTTCTTCCCGTGCTTTTGTTTTGCTTCTTCTGCTGTTTGTTTTTCCGCAATAATCGTCAAACAGACTTGCCAATTTATCAGAAGCTGTTGCGTACTTCCGTTTTTTTTCTCAGGCTACTTGTCTGGTTCTGGTCCATCATCTTCTATTTCAAGTGTGTCATCTGCAGCCGAATTTTCTTCTTCTTTATCATCAGAAATTGCTGTCTCTGACACATTCAGGGACGGACATTCGGTTTGTCACCCATGAGGTAATTCATCTCCTCAAAGAATTCCCATTTCTTTCTACTGCCTCCCGAGGTTTTGTTGTCATCTGCTATTTTTAAAATTTATTTTGAAGATAATGAAATTTGTTTTAACCTGCTTTTACATAACATTTGCATCACAGAGGAGACATATTAAATGATGAAGAAATAATAATGGACGATCATGTGAACAACGGACCTGGACTACAAGGAATTGTAGAAAGTGGAAACCAGAAAAGAAATAATCTTGTTCAAAATTTATAAATACAATGACAAAATATTGATATTTTTAATTAAATATGTATGTTGATTATTAGTATCATATTAAAATTCATTTTTTGTTTTGTAAAGCTTCTACCATTGCTCTTAGCAGGTCGGCCTTTTCTTTATGTCTTTTATCTTTCATTTCTTCTTTTTTCTGTTCTCTTTCTTCCCGTGCTTTTGTTTTTGCTTCTTCTGCTGTTTGTTTTTTCCCCCAATAATCGTCAAACAGACTTGCCAATTTATCAGAAGCTGTTGCGTACTTCCGTTTTTTTTCTCAGGCTACTTGTCTGGTTCTGGTCCATCATCTTCTATTTCAAGTGTGTCATCTGCAGCCGAATTTTCTTCTTCTTTATCATCAGAAATTGCTGTCTCTGACACATTCAGGGGACGGACATTCGGTTTGTCACCCATGAGGTAATTCATCTCCTCAAAGAATTCCCATTTCTTTCTACTGCCTCCCGAGGTTTTGTTGTCATCTGCTATTTTTTAAAATTTATTTTGAAGATAATGAAATTTGTTTTTAACCTGCTTTTTCGCTAAAGTTGAAGCCCATTTCTTTAAGTTGGTCTGTTATGTCTATCCACACTTTGTTCCTTTTTTACTGCTTCCAACAAATTTGTCTTTCTTGCTGTCGTCAGTATGTATCAATGCCTTGACAGCATGTGGTGTCCATCCTTTCCCTGCCTCCTCCTTGTCATCAGAAGTTGTAATCTGACTATTTGAAGATGATGTTGATGTTGGGGTAAAAGTTAACGGAGAAGGAGTGGTAGATTTTTGTGTTTGCACACTCTCAGTTGTATTCCTCCCATTCATTTGGCTTTCTGAACCATAACTTGCTGGTAAATTTCTTCTGTTGTTTGTATTCACAGGTCTTTGGTTCTGACTCATATCAATGTAGTCCCCTCTTATGAAAGACCTGCATATGATGGACAGGTGCTGGACTGGAACATGAAAGGTGAACATAGTATTGATAACTGTGATTTCCATCAGATCTATAGAAAACAAATATTTCAAAGTAAACAACAGATATGTAAAAATGAGCATAGATATAAAAAAGAAGATGTGGTATGATTGCCAATGAGACAACTCTCCACAAGAAACCAAATGACACATAAATTAACAACTATAGGTCACCGTACGACCTTCAACAATGAGCAAAGCCCATACCGCATAGTCGGCTATAAAAGGCCCCGAAATGACAATGTAAAACAATTCAAAAGAGAAAACTGACGGCCTAATTTACTAGTATATAAAAAATGAACGAAAAACAAATATGTAACATATATACAAACGTCAACCACTGAATGACAGGCTCATGACTTGGGACAGGCACATATATACAGAATGTGGCGGGGTTAAACATGTTAGCGGGATCCCAACCCTCCCCTAACCTGGGACAGTGGTATAACAGTACAACACAAGAACGATCTATAAAAATCAGAGCATGGCATGATAGAATTATTTCGATTCTTATTGGAATAATTTTAACTTTTGTACTTTGATGTGGACCTATAATACACGCTCGAAATGTAGCCATTTGATTTGAAGAACATGAGAACATGGAAAATCTAGTTTAACATTAAAAAAAACCCAGACACATTTAAGCGCACCGTGTATAAAATTGTGCGTTTCTTTAATAAAAGTTATATAACAATTAAGGTTTTAGACTCCTTCTGTGGACATATGAATTACGACATTTTCAAGCTGCAATAGAATCAAAACAGCAAAAAAAAAAAAAAAAAAAATTAATAATAGAAACGGGCCATTTTGTACATGTACCGAAGGGAAACTTCGTGCAAAGCATGATTATTTATTGTTTTATTGCATTTAATAGAAATTTGGATTTTTTATTTGTGGCAAATAAAACAAAGATTTTGGTAGAAAATCCACACACTTGAATACAGAGGTTTCCGTTATAAAATTTTAAACATAGATTACTCACTTGTTTTTCAACGATGTGCTAGTGTTTATTTTTTTTTAAAATTTCACAATATCCCGGGATTGTATTTCCTATCATGATTTCCTTGATAGAGGATTGCTGCTCACAAGGAAGCTATTAAACCAAGAGTTCCAAATGGTGAAGTTGAAATCATCCCTTCGTAAATTTTACGGACGCCATCACGACTTGGTTGACCGTTATGATATAACCGTTTCAAAGATGATATCGGATATGTTCCTCATGTCGTAACTACAATACCCTTCCCTTTTCACGAATGTGACCTACCGAATTAGACTATTTACCGGACTTGTAATAACATAAGCAACACGACGGGTGCCACATGTGGAGCAGGATCTGCTTACCCTTCCGGAGCACCCGAGATCACCCCCAGTTTTTGGTGGGGTTCGTGTTGTAGAGTCTAGTTTTCTATGTTGTGTCATCTGTACTATTATTTGTCTGTTTGTCTTTTTATTTTTGGCCATGGCGTTGTCAGTTTGTTTTCGATCTATGAGTTTGACTGTCCCTCTGGTATCTTTCGTCCCTCCTTTACAATACCAACCACTTCATGAGGAATCATTAAAGTCGAGCGCGCCCTAAAAGGTGTACTTGAATTGCTCCATATTTATATTTGTTTTAACCAATATCTTAATTTATAAACTTGTTTTAAGGAAATAATTGCTAGCACTGCATGGAAAAATCCTCTATCTATCAAGCACCGAATTGCCAATATGTGAGAACAAGGGGAAAGGCTGTGTATTTTCTATAAAATTTCTATATGTAAACATTGAATCAACACATGGGTACACAATTATTAAAACTTACGATAAAGACAGAACTTCATTTCCTTCTTGACTTTCTGAAGACTGATGCTCTAAAAAATATAGAATTTTTATATTGTTATTGTGCAAAAAAAAAGGCAGTGATCTTCTTTTAAATCACTTTTGTGTGTTGTTTATATGTTCACAGAAACCACATGTTAATGAAAAATCAATTATAATAATATACATACCTCCTTTTCGGTTGACAGAATCCATCTTTGTAATAACCGCGGAAAAAACACACGTGCAGATCAAAGTTGAAGTTAGAAACAAATGTAGCGTTTGTACTAACAAACGATGAACGACAAACTGTAGACGCATCTTTAGCGAGTGCATAGTTTGTCAAAGTTTTTGTAAACTTTGCAAACGTATGTTAGAAATAAATGATCAAAACATGTACGCGCTTAGCCGTTTGCATCGTTTGTGTTAGAAAAAAATGCTCCCTAAATAATCTAAGGAAAGTAGAAGATATTCGCTACAATAAACAGCATAAAGTCGATTCAATATTGAACTTAACTAAACTATTCAAAAGTGAAATAAAATAAAATAAAATAAGTTAAAATATTTTTGGTTTCCATAGCTGAACGAGTTAAATGTTCAACATACCTTTGATTTTTTTTTTGTAACATCAAAATGGTTTACAGTATATAGACCGTTATTATGAAGTTTTCATATGTGATTCGTAAAGCTCCGGGTAAGGGAAAACACCTGCATGCATGAATGATTTGACACCTTTGACTTGTCATTTTGAGAAGTGTTAACTGTTACAGTTAAAGATACATTTGGTTACAAATATATTGTAAAACCTTTTTCGATTTATCTGATAGGTAAGATTTTTTCACATGTAGTATTAACTGCGATTTAAACAGAGTTCCGTTTGTAATTGCAGGTATCTAGTGCTGGTTCAGATTTTTTAAAATGAGATGAGAGGCAAGGAAATTATATAAAAAAAGTGAATACCTTAATGGATTAAACAAATTAGCGGCGAATTGCAAAATGTTCAATGGCAAATATTTCAATTTATTATTTTTTTGTACAAGCAGTTAAAATTAAAATAAATGTATTAAGTGGGTGGGACAGTTGTGTCTTTTTTGTAGCAACCCTGTAATATTGCACACGGTGAAATTGATTTACAAATGATCCAACCTATCCCGGATTGTATCCGTGACTTTTAACAGACTTGATGACTGTGTCAACGTTTTGGAAGTTGAGACACTTATAAATTAACTATTACTATTTAATGGTTGTAGCAAACATATTTTAACTGTAATAACCATTTTTTTTTATCATGCAAACCGAGCAAGAATATTTTTTTCAGTCAATCCAAAGCAGGAATATTTTTTTTTTCAACATTTGTAAAGACAAAGGAATAGGACATGAAGCCAGAATATTATTTTTTGTCAAAGTAGAGGCCAGATTATTTTTTCAAAAACCCAGCCCCCTTCCCGAAAGTCAAATGGTCCATGCTTAACTGTGACAACCTTTTTGGCGTTTAAACAGTTTATTTATGACTGTTGCAACGTTTTTTGAGTTGGAACAGTTTGCATAAATCAACTGTTACAACTTTAAAACAGTTGGTTGATTATATAGAGAATCACTGAAGCGTGACTGGAGCGGGCCCCCTCTTAGGCAGTCAGTGGGCCTCCTCTTATAAAAATTTCTGGATCCGCCACTGTAAATTTCAATTTCCTAGCGAGCAACAGCAACACAATGTCCATTTTGATCTCCGGCGTTGTTCAATTTCAATTGTGACGTCAATCACGTGCAGTCCATGTTCTATTGGAATAAGAACATAGCTTTGTTCCGAAAGCGAAAGAAGAACGTCATATTAGAATTAGTAGTAGTAGTGCAAACAATGAGCAAACATTATCCATATCGTGTACCCAAGCGCATGTGAATAAACCTCATTCAAAGTGTTTAACACAATGACGTAGTGAACTGTGTTTGCATTCATACCATGACGATATTATTTTAATAGAAAATGTTGATTCTATCCATTATACTAAATTGGTGACATTACATAATAAAAATCTTCCTCACTCATGATTAATATAGAAATCAAACGTCAATCCTGAACATCATCCAAATAAATTGGTTTCACTCAAGAGTGCAACAAAAACTAACACATACAGAAAATAGTTCAATCACAACATTACAATAAATACATTTATAACAATTTCTATTTTTCGGTATACTTGTAGATCAATCAGTTTATTTGCCAGGTGGAAAGGCAAAGTATTTATCAATTCACCAAAGATGTAATGAAGGACTTGCCACTGAAACCACCTACAGCATTCATCAGTGACAATGATGATAGCGGAAACCACGTTGAGGACATCATAGAAATAAATGGAAAACATAAAAACAATAGTAGGTTATTAGCAGATTTTAAATGAGAGTGAAGTTTCTAATACTCAGTAAGTTATTAGAAATAAGACTGAGGTAGTTGATATGATAGATGTTGATTGTCAGGACTGGGTTGCACAAACGTCTATTAAGTAAATAGACTATTAACTTCTAATAGACTATTAAATATCTAATTGACTATTAGTTAATAGAGTGAGTTAATAGCATTGCACGAATCACTATTAAGGCATCTATTAACTAATAGACTATTAAGGTTTTAACGTGCATCCTCGTGATTTTCTTCATTTTCACGACGGTCACGATTTTCCAGATTATTTTCACGACGTCATCACGAAAATGGACGCTGAAAAGAAGAAAAGAAGTTCCAACTGGGATTCGTCCGAGATTTCTTTGCTGAGGCAGTTAGTAGAAAAAAATTATTTACCATACGGAGCAAACTTTCTAATGCTTTAACAAAATGGCAAAATATGCAATCGAATGCAACAAAAAAAATATATGCAGAGGTTAAAAAACACGCCCGCAAAACTGGTGGAGGACCACCAGCTACCCTTGTTGACCAGGAAAGTCAACATATACTAGTAATTGAAATGATGAAAGACACAGCAAGTTTTGTTGGTTTGACGGGAGAGGAAAGTCCTGTGGACGATGGTACTTTGATATTTTATCTGCGAATAATAGATAAAAGATTTACATTTCAACTCTAAAGATCATAGTTCATTCCACAGTATCTTTGAAATATTCTTATCAGTTTAAAACTAGCAATTTCATCTTCAAAATATGTATAGACATTTAAGATTTCACGTAGTAAATTTGTCAAAATATTAACAGTAAAACGGCTTGCTCCATTATATCAATCACAAAATCTTTTAAAAAATAGGACACTGACTTAATTAAGAGTTTGTAATTATATATTGTATATATATATATATATATATATATATATAGGGTATATAGATATGAAGATGTTGTATGAGTGCCAGTAAAACATCTCTCCATCCAAGTCAGAATGTTTGAAATAGTAAACCATTAAAGGTCAAAGTACGGCCTTTGCTCACACCGAACAGCAAGCTATAATTGCTCCCAAAATGACTAGTGTAAAACAATTCAAACAGAAAAACCAACGATCTAATCTATATAAAAAACGAGAAACGAGAAACACTTATGAACCACATCAACAAACAATATCCACCGAAAAACAGGTTTCTGACTTAGGAAAGATGCAAACAAATTATTATTTATTTCTGTAATAATGATAATAATAATAACATGTCTTTACTTTCACCTATGCGAAGATTATTGGTTCATTACATGACAAATATTAACAACATAATCATAATGAAATTAAACAGGGCGGATGCATACATTTTAAATGGGGGGTCCTTACCCAGGATAAAGGGGGGCAACTTTATGTCCCCATTCAAATGCATTGATCGTCCACAAAAGAGGGATTCCAACCCCCGGAACCCCCCCTGGATCCGCCACTGATTAAATGTCAAACAAATACTAGTATTTAGTTCAAAGTTAACTGATAAAAATAAATAATTATTGATAAAGGTGTCGTACTGACTTTCCTGCTGCGTCTGATGACTTTTAGCGCCTGGTGTAAAACAAGAGAAAGTTCTGGTAAATGAAGATGTTTATTTGTTGAAATCAGTAATCAAAGTGCTGCTCAATTATAACACAATAAAATAGCAATCTCACTTGATAATAAATTTAGAATTTCACAAATGAACTAAATCAAGGAACATAACTCTATGTAAATTTTAACTAATCAAATAAAACTTGCCCAAACACTTTTTTTATCAAGTGAAACAGCTTTACAAACTTTACGTACAGGTTAATACATAATACAATATGTTAAATAAACCGAATCATTTCAACTAAAGGGATACTTAATTTCAAATGTTTTGCATAACAACTTGTTGCTATGGAAACAAAAAACTATTAAAATTAATAAAATCTTTGCCAAACTATCTCAATATTTAATCGCATAAAATCTAATACTAAATACAATATATTTCTTAATAAATTGGTATGTAAAATAACTTTGCATAATTCTTACACAGTATTTACTCTTATTGCATAATATTAAAATAAAGAATATACCCATGTTGCTTAGCAACAAACATGTACTTCTGTCACGAGTTCCGTGTATGTGTAATACAATAAATTAACTAAATTCAATTTAAACATAAGTTCTAAAGTCAATTCAAATGTTCAAACAATTTTGTAAACAAACTGAAATCCTGCGGACAAGTGTCGCTTTCCAAAACCTGATTTATGAACTAAATATGCAATCTATATACAAAATATAAGAACACAACTTACAGAATAATTAAGTGGAAAATAAGGTTTCATATCTTTGTTATTAGCTTTCGATTCAACTCTATAATCATTGCTTTATCAACAAAAGACATTTCTCCCGGCAAATAAAAATTACAAATTATCTCCCCTGGACATTATAATACTTAAAGTTAATACGGATACAATATGAAATATTTCCGGACTTTCACTAATCCTTTGAAAATAACTATTTTAAAATCAACTATATATTTCTAAACTAAGAATAGATTTGTATTAAATAAATTCTTGAAACGTTTATTAATTGTTTACATAAATAAAAGCGTCGCGTTCTTAGCGTAACCAACACAAAAATAAATACTCACAATGGAAACGAAAGAAAATCTATACAAAATATATACAATTAATTTAAGTACATCCATAAACTGAATTTTAACTTTAGTTAGCTTTTCCAAAAAATATAAAGTAATTAAAACTTTTTAATTCAAATAAAACAAAATACAAAAAATATAATTCAACTTACCTGGTGTAAAACAAGAGAAAGTTCTGGTAAATGAAGATGTTTATTTGTTGAAATCAGTAATCAAAGTGACCGTTGAAAACCTAAATTGTTTCCATGCGGGCGTGGTCACATGATCACTGATTTCTTACTTTCTCCTGTTTTCACCAATCAAAAGGTACCTTGTAAAGCTCCCTTGACCACAACCTATTTTCACTGGTTGGTCAATAATCAAGTCATGGGTGACAGGTGTTATTAACAATTTCACACATGAGTAATAGGAAAAGGTTGTTTAACAAAAGCCTTAATTTACATGTAAGGTATATAATCCAAAGTAAATAATTTAGCACTTACATGTCTCTTTGTTATCCGTCTTTATTACGTAATATAAAGATTCAAGTTGTAGGTCATTCTTCTTTATCAAAATTAACATTCCAAAATAATGTAACTTATGTAAGAAGAAATTTTAGTAATAAAGTAAAAATTTAAACTTCGAAATATTTTAACCCAAATTGTAAAAATTTAATAATTTTCACTTTAGTTTGGTCTGTTATATTAAAATTTTGTCTTTGGCAATTCATAATTTTACGATAACAACTCTTCCTCAACCTCACTAAGCTTTGTCTCAAAGCTTGAATTTGAAACATCATCTGAACTGATAAAATAAGAATAATAATTATATATATATATATGAACAAAGAATTAAAGTAAGTATGATAAACATAATGTAAATTTTCATAAAGAGTCATCGTTTGTATATCACATTTGTGTGAATGTAGTTTTGTGATCTAATGCCCATAAAATGCTTAAGTTAAGAAGTAGAAAAAAATGTATATGGTCATAATTGCAGGTATTCAATAAGACACTTCCATAATTGCAAAGGGTGTATGTTTATACATTTGTAACGGGGAGGAACTGAGGTATTGTATGTTTGCAAATATGCATTTAATTAGTATTGTCATTTTGCAATATGAGGAGGAAGATAAACACTTCACACTAAAATATGTGTGTTTTTAAATAGTACTGATGCAGTTTCCAATAATGAAAAATCAAGTAAACCAGGTGATAGTGCAACAGAAAAGTCAAAGTACCAATAAATTTTCATATTAATTGACATATGTAATAATATAAAATTCAAATATAAAACATGAAAATGAACAATTCATTACATGCTCACTTCTTGCAAGTGCATGTTCTACAATCTCCACTGTATAATTTAATCTAGAAAAAAAAATGTTTTTAATATATCTGTGTTCTAAATCCTACAAAAAGAAATAAACTAAACATTAATATGCTCTAAACTCCTCCACTTTGGCTCTCGGTATCATTTCACTGAACACTTAACTTCATCATACATAACTATAATATTGGAATGGATTCTAGTTTCACAGGACACTCAGTTGCTAAAATAAAAAAAAGTGATGATTATGTCGAATGAGCACGGCCGTACTCTAGCACTACTGACAACAAAACACTTATGCATTCTGTTAGGTTTGACTTCACATCATAATTTGCCTATCAAATTCCTGAAATTAGAAAAAAATGTTAATCAAAGGGTCAAATAAATAAAGAAAGATCCGCTGCGCAGATTTGAAACTGAGTACAATCCAGATTATTTGAATGTAAGTGAGTTATTTGCCATTAAAGCTTTATCTGTGTTATTCAGTGAAATTTATACATTGTTTTCACCTATGGCCTCTTAAAATATTTCCTCTGTTTTCTCCTCCTTCCTTCTTAGTTTTCCTTGTAAAATATTCTTGTATCAAGCCCTCTCCTATATTCTGTTTTGGTTCCCATGTCGGTTTGGGACCATCTTTCCATTCACAAGAAAATATTGTATTCCTCTTGCATTCCTGTTATTTAGTAGTTTCTCAACCTCATGAAACGTATCATCAATAACATTGTTTGGTGCATCTCCATTATCACTGTCAGTTTCTGAATCTGTACTCTCATTGTCTGCAATTTGATCATCTTGATCATTATCTGCAGGTGGATTATTTGCGCATCAGGTGTATTATCTGGAACTGGACGTTCTGGAGCTTGTGGCGGATCACGGTAGTCAGTGGGATCTACATATTGCCTAAGATTGCTCGCATTGACCATAGCTTTAAGTTCCTTCTGGTCACTGCAGCGTCTTAATTTATATGTGAAATTCGGCCCACAGTCAGTTATTTAATAAGAACCATTAAATTTATCAACTAATTTTGGTGAACGACCGACAGGGACTACATGTTCTTTAAGTAAAACTTTATCTCTAAGCCTAAATTCAGGAATTTTGGTATTTATGTCGTATCGTTCTTTCATTTTGCTTGTTTAAGCTTAATATTTTGAGCAGCCAAATCTTGGGTAATTTTGAGGTTTGAAATAATTTCTTCTAAATGGTGTTTTGCATCTTTTGACAGATTGTCTTTTGGCAAAACAGATGCGTCAAAAGGTAAGTTCATCTCCTTGCCGAACACCATTGAGAAGGAGAATACTCTGTTGATTGAGTTGATGGAGAATTTCTAAAAGCCATTAAAATACCAGGAGTTTATTTGGCCAATTGTTCTGGTCTTTATCACTATAAGCTCTGACTGCTTGTATCAATGTGCTATTGGTCCTTTCCACTAATCCATTCGTCTGTGGGTGGTATGAACTAGTATGATGCCTTGTAATATTTAACATTTCACACAAAGCATTCACCAAATTCGATACAAAATTTATTTCTACCAAGATCTGTAACTAGACATTTCATTGCACCATAACGACTAATAATCTCACGAAATAAAACCTTTGCAACCTCAGAAGCTTCTTGAGTTTTCATAGGAAAGGCCTCACTCCATTTTGAAAAGAATCTACTAAAAGCAATACATAAGAATAACCCTCATTAGTTTTACTAAGTTTTAGAAAATCCATATGCCATCGTTCAAAAGTTGTGTCAACTGGCAGAGGATTAAGAGGTGGTTTCTTACCCTTTGTATCTCTTTTAATTCTCTGACAGCGATCACATGATCGAATGTAGTTTTCAATACTTTGGTGCATTTTAGGCCAAAAGTACTTAAGACTCAAAGCATGATAAACACGTTCAATCCCAAGATGTGCACCACCTACAAAACTGTCATGATAACTTAAAGAGCATCTTCTCTTAGAGCTTGAGGAGACATAATTGTTTGATCCACTTTTCACCATTATCAACTCTGACTCTCTTCTGAAACCATTTATACAGAACATTATTACAGATGGAGTAATCTTGAGCAGATTTTTGAACTTTTGAACTCTGATCATTGTCTGCAGGAAGAATGCCCTGAGTAAGAAATCTGTACATATTTCCAAAATCACGACAATTTTGTTGCAACTTTGCAATAGCAGGAAGGTTTGACAATTCTGGTCTGGCAATAACGGGATCTAATGGAGCAACCATAGTGTAATCATCATAAAAGAATTCCACTTGGATACTCTCAGAAGTCCTATCAATGCCACTAGCTTCTGTTCCAGTATTCACTTCAGATACCTTTACAGCTGCGATTTCATTTTCATCGTCAGGCTGTTCAGGATAAACGTCTACTTAGAGCATCAGCTACTTGATTGTTACAACCTTTCCTATACTTAATCTCAAAATTGTAATGCTGCAAATCCATTGCCCATCTTGTAAGTTTACCTGTATTTGCCTTCTGATTCATGAGATATGTCAAAGCTTTGTGATCAGTATATATAGTGAATTTGCCAGTAGCAAGATAAGTGTTAAATGTTTTTACACCTTGAACTACTGCATAACACTCTTTTTCAGTTGTATTCCAAACCTGTTCTGTTTTAGATAAACTTTTACCACCAAAAGCAATTACACGTTCTTTTCTCTGACTATTTAATTGACCTAGATTAAAACCTATAGCTGAATTTGAAGCATCACAAGTCAGCATAAAGGGTTTATTCATGTCAGGGTAAGCCAGGACAGGAGGTGTTAATAAAGCCTGTTTTAAATTGTCAAAAGCTACCTGACATTCCTTATTCCATTTAAAACTTCGTTCTCTTTCCTTCTTTAACAACCCATTTAAAGGAGTGGCAATTTTAGAATATCAATCAACAAAACGTCGATAATAATTGCACATTCCCAAAAATGAGCGAACCTGTTTTTGTCTTGTAGGAACAGGAAAAGTACTAATAGCTTTTGTCTTTTCAGGATCAACCTTAATACCTTCTTTTGAAATGATGTGCCCTAAGTATTTCACCTCTTTTGCTGCAAACACACATTTGGATGGTTTCAATGTGAGATTTGCATCACGAAGACGAGTGAAAACTTGTTCTAGATGCGAAAGATGCTCTTCAAAACTCCTACTAAATACCAAAATATCATCCACATAAACTAAAACAAATTGCCAATTAAGTCCACGTAAAACATTAGACATGAGCTGTTGAAAACTAATAGGAGCATTTTTAAGACCAAAAGGCATTCTAAGAAATTCATAGACACCATTGCGAGTAAAAAAGGAAGATTTATGTCTTGTTTCGTCATCCATCTCGACTTGCCAAAAACCACTGTGAAGGTCGAGACAACTCAGAATTTGAGGCTGCACTTCACCAAGCGTGTCAAATACATTTTCTAGACGTGGGATCGGAAAGTATGATTTTTTTGTCTGGAGATTTAATTTTCTAAAGTCCACACAAAACCTGTACTGCTGAGGCTGACCCGGTGCAGTTTTCTTTTTCACTAATATTACAGGTGAATGATAACTCACTGGTTGATTCTTTGATAATGTTGTTTTTCTTCATCTCTACCAAATGTCTTTCTGTTTCTTTGTGCATATGTGGAGACTGGTTATAGAATCCCATTTTTACTGGTCTAGCATCCCTGAAAGTTTCAATTCTGTGCTTGTACCTGTTTGTAAAACCTAATTCAGATAAATTAGTAGCAAAAATATCTCTATAAGAACTAAGAAATGTCTGCATTTTCTGCCGCTGCTCAGAATTTAAATCAGAACTGCTGAAATCAAAATTAATAGACTCCTTGACTTGATTAGTTTGCTGTAAACTAGCTACATATGGCTCATTATTATCTAAATCATGAATAAAATTTAAGTCAATGTCTGATACAGAAGCTAGCACTTTTGTTGCGGGAATGTGTATTTCCTGATTTGTAGGATTCATCAATCTTATGACCGCTCTTTTCTTAATAATTTTGACCAAACATTTAGCACTCGTAAGATTGGAATCCACTAAATTACTTACTGGTTCTAAAAGAACTATTTCTCCTGAATTTCTTTTAGAAATTTTGACACCAACATTCATTTCACAAAATGGAGAAATAGTGACAGGGTAATATGTTCTAGCAAGACCAGTACTAGTAGTCTGTATCATACATACTTTAGGGATATCTGCATTTTCTTTATCTGGTACCTGTAAAACACTTTTAGAAAAATCAATATTAATCTTGTTTGCATGTAAAAAATCTTTAGTTGTTATAGTAAAATTATGAATTGCCAAAGACAAAATTTTAATATAACAAAGGTATGGTGAAAGGTTGAGATCATGCTGAAGATGCTTAACCCTGTGCCTTTTTGTGTTCCTGTCCCAATTATGGAATATTTGTCTATGGTTGTCTTTGAATACATCTTGTTTCATCCAAATTGTGTTGATTTTTCTTTTACATATATTGTCATATATTTGGGGCAATAAAAAGCTCACCGGATAGTGTGTTAAGGTTGTATTCTTATTCTCTGTTCAGACTGTTGATTTTAGTGTAGTTGAATTACCCCTTATCTATAACTCAATGTGTGTGAAAAAAAAAACAAAAAAAACGTTTTACTGAATCTCTTTCTTACAGTTGACCTGACAAAGAAAGCCAAATGTATGCATTAAGAGATCAAGAACTTCCTAGCAAATTATAATTCTAGTTGTTCGAAGCAAATCCCAAGAGCAAATGATGTCCATTTAATTTCGTTCTTGGTAACCTCAACCGATGATGATCTCTCTTCTGAGTACCAAATCGATGAGCTTGTAAATTTCCTTTGTGCCAATTACCCCAGATTGCAGGATATTTCCTCACGAGACGTCTCGTTTCTTTTACATAATACTGTAGAGTTTATCATCAATTACAGGCAAGAAGGTAATTTGATATCTCTTGCCAATAAGGGAGCTACCATTTGATTTTTAGGGGGGTAGGGTGAAATTTGAAAAAAAGGCAGGACAAATATTACAACTTAAAAAAAATGTAGGACAAAATTTATCATCCTAGCCCCCCTACCCCCATCAAAATCAAATGGTAGCTCCCTAAGATATTTTATAATCCCTAAGATGCAGTATAAATCTTAAATTATAACAGTGCAGATAAAATCAGAACATTTGAAAGACCAGAAACCAAAAAAACGTTAAAGGGCCAATGGAGAACAAATATCTTGAAACTATAGTTGTTAATTTCCGTGTAATTTGGTCTCTTGTCTCATTGGCAATCATACAATTACAACATCTTCTTATTTTTAAAATTAGAATAGGGGAAGGTGGACTACGTCTGATTGACTTGTTATTCATTTATAAATTGAAATAGGGAGATTTAATCTCAAAAAGGGGGGGGGGCACTTATACAAGGTGGTAGGACGTGCCGCTGGAATAGGTCACCTTTTCAAGCTTGAAAATATGTGAATAGGTCGGGAAAACTATCAGAAATAAATGATTAGGTAAATAAAGTTCCCACAATTTCTTCGTCTTTCATCTTTCTTGGTGTTCCCGGCTGTTTTTATCAACCAATTTTTCTCTTTTGGCACTTTGGATTCTACTCTTACATTACATACCATTACACATCACATGAAACCCAAACAATATGAGAAAAGGTTACATTTTTACCTACGCAATATATGAAAAGGTATACGTTTTTTACCTACGCAATATATGAAAAGGTATACATTTTTAAAATCTAAATTATATGAAAAGGGTGGGGTAACAGAACCCCAGCGGTACCCCTATCAATTAAGTATTGAAGTAGCCCCATCCCCCCTCCCCCCGAGGGTTAATACTTGTAAAAAAGAGGACAACGTAAAGGCATTTTCATCTACATGTAAATGAAGATGAGGAACATACCATATTCAAAATCCAAAAATAAGGCGTTTTTTTCTCTTTGTTCTGCGTCAACTATTTGAAATAAAGCAAAGAGTGTCGATGTACATTTGCATACAGTAGAAATTTAAGGCTAAATAAGTATTTGCACTTATTTCACAGTCGTGTGTGATACAGCAGAAACACTACCAATAAACACGGATGGGAAGAGATCGACGAGGCCGAAGCAAGCCTGCTAAAACCTCCAGTTCAACCAACATTTAGGTATGCTTATTTTGAATAAGATAATTTAATATAATATTTATATGATTTGCATATTAGGGAATACGTTTATATGATTGGTCGAGATGGCTTCCGGTAGAGGCTTTTGACGTTATTTTTTTTCGATAGACGACGTTGACCTAATTACTTTCAGGCGCCGGGCCAATTCAAGGACACACATATACAATTTACACTAGTGTGATAGAGGTTAACATGGTTAAGAGTGTATACTATATGCCCACTTGAGGCCCTAATTTGGTGAATGAAAATATTTTATTCTGTAGTTTCATTGTCGATTAAAATGGGGTTAACCGAAGCACATTTTGTATGAAGCCCGGCCTTGTGTACATTGTGTATACATTTATGTTAAATTTCATTCTATATGTTGTATATTTTAGCATCAGCATGTTAGACAAAGAGAAGGATCCCTTATTGCCGGTTATTCCACAAAAACGACTGCTGAAGACTTTTTCCTGTCCCATTTAAGAGAAAAAAATAAAACAGGAGGATTTAGTTGCAAAGCAGCATGAAGTTATGTGTAAACAAACAGAGTACTATGATTTAAAAAATCAAAAGCTTCGAATGGAAATAGCTATTCTACGTTCACAGATGGACAAGCAGGAATTGGCATCATCAATGTGTGATCTGTTTGGACTAGAACTTTAAAAGATATTTTCCCTTGTACGTGTGTGTTTTTGTGTTTGCATGTGCGTGTGCGTGTTTATTGTTACATGTTTTCAATTGTACAACAAAAACATTTTGCAAAAATTTTAAGAATTTTTATGATTTTTTTTTTTAATCATACTCGCTATGTGCGTGTTTAACCAAAGAATGCTCTCCAAATGTGGCCACGTACAGTACGACCTTTCTCTGGACCTCTAAAGGGTATATCTATGCACGAATCGTCAACCTCATCAGCATCATCCATTGGTTCCCTCAAATCTATAGCGATGTTGTGGAGTACCGCACATGCCATAATCATAGTGCAAGTCTTTTCTGGGTTAACACGTACTCCAGAATGTAAACAGTTGAATTTTTTTTCCACCAGCCGAAAGACCTTTCAATACAACATCTTGTCTTGGTATGTGCTCTATTAAACCTTTCATGGCAATCCTCTGTCGATCTCATGAACGGTGTCATCAAAAAACTTTTGCATCCATAACCGCTATCACCTAAGACGATTCCATCCTCCACACGCCTATGCGTTAACTCCAGATGTTGCAGAATTTTTGAGCATCTTAGGATGTGGCTGTCATGCACACTGCCTGGCCATCTGGCTACTAGATTTATAATATAAAACGCCCTGAAAGAGTTTTTGTTTGTTGTGGATTTTTGTTGGTCAATTTTTAAAATAAGTACACCCGTCCCCGATCATTATTTTAAACTGATTAAAAAAGCTGGAGATCTCTTTTCTGAAAGGTATATTTTCTTATCTTTGATCCGTGGACTTATTTGATAGGGTCGTTTGGAAGACATTATGATTATTAGATCATAGACCGTGTCAACACAGAAGAAGTTAAAAGGATTAGAGTAAATGACCAGAGAAAAATGCCTCTATACATGTATACAGGGTTCACATAGACAAGAACAATGCCTGTATTATTGTTCTTCATCTTCGTCAAATAAGAGAAACTATGATATTTGTGTTAATTGACCAACATAAAATCCTAAACAGTACTGCTGCATGAAATTAATCTTTAAAATTCACACTTACGGGATCAAACAAACAACAATTACCAAGAAAAATGAATGTACATTATACAATATGGTACGGTAACCTAAGCTCGTCATTTGGTTAAGTGGACAGTTATAAAGGAATAAATGGGTAAAATGTGCCATTATTAGGTATTACAATTGTTTTTACCCGCAATCCATAGAAAGAACTCTTCGTTAATCTGTGCATGGAACGAATACGTTATATCACGGACAATAAATGTGGATACAAAAAAAGAAAAACTAAGCCAAATTGTTAATCCCGCAATGCATAAAAAAATGTGTTGCATTACAGTAAATAACACGTGTTCTCGGTTGATCGTAAACACGTATACTAGTAGTACATCATGCATTATTATTCATTTAGTGGATTGGTCAAAAACCCAGATAAAAAAAAAGTCGTCATTCGTAAATAAACAATTACATGTGCGAGGACATACGAATGCGTAGCAATATAAGGTAGTGTTCACGACTTGTAAAAGTAAGTCATTGTAGGGATATATGTAACGCACTGAAACGTTTCCTTCCCCCAAACGTGTCCCTTTTGACGTCACACTACGCCAAACGGATCTTCTTTCATTTGACACCAAAACATGTCCAATTCTAGAAGCTTAAATTTGTCTGTTTGTTGACTGACAATAGATTTGTATCTGCATTTATGATTATTATAACCTATCTTTGTTGCAGAAACTTCAAAAGGCGCACTCGACTCTAATGCATAAAATACGATTGAAGTCGACGGGCTAATGTTGTGAAATTTATATATAAAGTAAAAATATCCTAGCATATAGTACAGTGGACTCAAATGCTAAAAATAAACTTTAACAGTTACTTATCAGACATAGGCGGTTATTTCCAGATTCTCCGATTGTCACAGAAAAAAGAGGTAAAATCATAAGGTTCGGTGAATTTGGTTCAGACAAAGACAAAAAGATCTACTCTTTACAAATGTGCATGTCAAAGGGTTATTTAAAAGGGATCACCCACAGACTGTTTGGATAAATCTGGTGCTAAATGTCCCTATGTTTTGAAAGAATGTGTACTAAAGGGCTGGCTGGGTGCTCTTTTGAATCCCACGTCTCTTCAGCAATACATAGGTCAAAAGATTTGGAAACCCGATTTAAATACTAGTATTTGGCGTAAAGGGCCAATCCGTTGTATAATCACTCATAAATTATGTCATTATTAAATATATCTAACGTCACAGTACCCAATTTGCACCGAGTACCCAAATTGCACATAATTATCAAAAATAGCAGCAGAAATCTGACAAGTTTTCTTACAGACCAAATTATTATAATTTTTATGATTTGACATTATGCACGTCGTACAACATGGGTAAATATATTCAAATACACACAAAACGTTTACATGCAGTGACTTCGCGTACGGTGTTGGTGTTAGTTTTGGTAACGTTAATTTGACGTTATTTTTCATGCATTGTATAAATAACGTCGTACTTATTTTATTTCGTGCAGCTCACAGCATAGTTTATATGAGCGGTTTGCTTGACTTTCTACGTATAGAATCGAAAAGCAAAAGCAGCACATATTTCTTAAAGTGCAGTTAAATTAAAACAGAGAAATAACATTTATTTATAAAGTATCACCTTGGAGCAAAGATTGATTGATTGTTGGTTGCTAAACGTCCAGTGGCAAATATTTCATGCATGTTCAGGACGATGGAGCAAAGATATGTTCTCTTTCTTTTGATTGTAACAGTAAATTTTTATTTTTTTAAAACCACTGTCTTTTCTGCTGCTTTTTTTTTTATCCGCTTTTGATAGTTTCTGGATAAAAAATTTATAAGTTGAAACGTTTATTTCATTACCTGTATTAAAGGTTGAGTATCTATTGTTGAAAGCAAATTTTAAACTAATTGTCAAAATATGTGCAATTTGGGTACCGTCACGTTAAGTGTTACATTTACCCTCATGGTCACATATAGCCTGAACTTTTATACTGTGGTATCCTTTGCGGTTGACAAAGGACGGTTCATCTTGAACAGGTGCTTGGATCCTGACGTGGGTGCCATCAGTGCAACCTATAACTCCTGGAAATCCACCATTTTAATAAAAACCATTTTTAATCTCCTGCTTTCTGTCTTCTGATGGCCATTTCATGAAAGTGCCTGCTTTAGAGGCAAGAACTGTGGAAACTCTAGTGATGCATCGGCTGACAGTTGATTTATCTACCCCGACCGTGTCACCAACCACTTGCATAAAACTCCCCGTTGCATAATATCTCAGGGCAATAAGTACCAGTTCGATGGGAATACATAGTTTCATGTATACATCACAAAAATAATAAATGCATAACAAAATTATATATGCGAATATTTAGGAGTTTTACAAATAATACAACTGCGACAATCCAAATAAATTTGCGTAAATTATAAACATTCCGAAATTTTGATTAAAATTATGGGTTCAGTGTGTACCGGGAAAGGGTCCCGACTTTTTAAACGGTGCCACATATTCACCGAAGTAACATTTCATAACGTAAACCTGGGAACAGTAATATGTTCCTGCGTAAACAAAAGTAAACAACAATCTAGACAATGTAGAAATGGTCAAACTGCTCATCGATTACATCAGTCTCGTAAAGTGAAGAGAAAAAAATAACACTTAAATGTACGTGCAAGGTTGGTATAGCGAGGAGGCACATAAAGTGGGTAACGTGAGGGTACCCAAATTGCACCTATTTTGACAGTTTTTTCACCTACGTTTATTTATGATCCAGACAAAAGTTTCCATTCTGTGTTTATTTTGCAGATGTATCCTTATTTACTATATAGATCCACAAATTTAATTTTGAATCCATATTGAATCATAGAAAAATGGGTTTGTACCGACCTCCAAACAATCCATGATTCTGTAATGAGGAGTACCCAAATTGCATCCATGCTTAAATTCACATCCTTAAAAATCGTATAACAGATGTTTTGTTTTATTTCTTCAAATAATTAGAACAATTTGACATTAGTCCATGCTTACTATTCATTTTTTTAAGAAATGGATGCTTTTAACACATTTTATTTTCTCATTTTTAAAAGATGACTTTTTGTAGACGTTGCATGGCGACGTTTCCATAGATTTTACTTTTTCCACTGAATCATAATACTTCATCTGTTGTATATACTGTGAAAGTGCTGTGCATATCTACATATATCTAGCTATGTTGAAAGACAGTGCATAATGTCAAATCATAAAAATACAAATTGTTTAGTCTTTAAAAAACTTGTAAGATTTCCGCTGCTTTTTTTGATAAAAAGGTGCAATTTGGGTACTGTGACGTTAGGCCAAATATTGCGGTTTTCATCGAATGTTTAACTTTATGTTTACGTATTATCTAGAGACTTTATTTTTTTCACAAAATGAGACCCGTGTTTACCATGGAAGCGCGATGAAAAATGTTTCAACAACATTGTTCTCAATTGTAACAATTTATACACATGTATGTCATAATTAGTAACAGGGAAATTCCTAAAATGAATATTACGTCACACACTAATGACTTCTTGGTGTAAAACGGTTGTACACAGAAGGACAATAACTGTAATATTGAACGAAAATTGTTTGTTTAAAATAGTGTCGGCTTAGTTGAAAGTATTAGCTAGCCTATGGTATACAGTAGAAAAAAACGTTTGGATTTCAAAGTTGTGAAAATCATACAAAACACAGAATGCATGGAGAACGCACAGTGCGTCACACAAATGCGGAATATTCCGTCCAACAATTTTACTGAGCTAGAGTAGAGGATGACATTCTTTGAACAGTCTAGTATGGTATTTGTTTCTTATCTTAAACTGTGAAAATACTGACAACATTTCAATAAACCAGTCTAAGCCGAGTGTTAAGTATTTGATACACAAATTTCGATGCTATGTGTGCATTTTTTGTCAATTTGGAAATGTGTCTTTGTGATAAGTGGACTCAGAATAACAAAAAAATATATATTCAAACTATTCCCTAAATGTGGATTATCATAGGCTTCTGTGATGTTTTGACCAGTAAACTGAGAAGTCATGGCAAATACGTGGCAAGTCATTTTTTCTTACGTTATTGCTATTGCATTTACTGGGACTGAACTGAAAGTTGATTATTTAATTTATAAATTCAAAAACATGAAAGCCTTGGGTTTCGAAACTAATGTTTGTACCTGCATTTCAGGGCTTAATGCCTTGCTTCTTTTTGTTGGGTGCTTTATATTAGCTCTTACAATGTCCGTTATAAACTCTAAGCCAGCTCTTCCAAACCGGTACCGTGCCCGAAGCTCACGGTCCGACAAATCATTGATGGTGAGTAGCCTTTCTCGGTATTTTTTCGGCTGATTTTGCGGTACATGCAAGCCAAGCACTTGTATGGCATCCATTTTAATTGTACTATTAAGAATTTAATAGCGCTCCTTCGTTCAATTAAATTTAATAGTGAGTTAATAGACTATTAACGTTAATTGACGTTTCTGCAACGCAAGTTATAGACTATTAAATTTAAGTGTACTTTTAATAGACTATTAACTTTAATAGACGTTTGTGCAACCCAGTCCAGGTTGTAGGTAGCGAAAACGGGACTTCTGGTGTAGTAGACAGATTGAAATTTCAGTAAGTTTTTTTTTTCTAAAGTGGTAGGCATCAAGAGAGTGAAAAGGGAGAAGAGGAGAAATGTGTTGAGTGGCAGAATTAGTGAGAATACAGTGAATGAGGATGTTTGAAAGTACCCAAGGAAGAAAGATTATAGTGTGACTGAAGGCTCTTGGAAAGGTTGTGAGAACGGTTAGAGTGGACAAGGTAGACGCAAGAGGAAGAGAGATCAAATGAAGAGAAAAAAAAATATTAAAATATGCAAGAGGAGTGAATCCCAGAAGTCCGGAACAAGTGGACTCATGCCTATGTATACAATTGAGAAGTGTGTGAAAGATAGTGATATTGAGTCAGGAATTACAGAAGAGGAAAAGTATTGAGTTTGTTATCGATCAGGTTAGATAGAGTTGCCCCTTTACATGATCATGATTTAAAGAATTGGACAAAAAACAAAATATACCACTTCTCCACGGATATCCCTAAAAAAACAGCATTCCTAACACAAACTCAACCGCCGTCAATCAAAGTTCCTCTTCTAATTCAGACATTTTCACAGTTGTGTCGAAGGTGTCAATGTCGCTGCAGTCAGATTATTACACAAAAATGCACATGGATATCCACAAATATTCCCATCCAATGCCGAAAATGACAAGCCTGCTCTAAATTTTTTTATAATACTGTTAAATCAACAGTGAACGGAAGAGCCTTTTCGCTCTCCTTTTCCTCTGGCAAAACTCAGCCTCATTTATCTGGTTACTTGAACCAAGGATAAACGGAACGTGAATTTAGAAGAACACAGTAACATCTATACCGCTTCCGAAAACCTTAGGAATTTCAAAACTATGATTTACCAACATTTAGGAAAACACAATCACAATATTGAAATTATAAAATGTCCAACCACTCGGAACGATCCAGAAACAACAAATAGATACAAGAAGATGTGGTATGAGTGCCAATGAGACAACTCTCCATCCAAGTCACAATTTGTAAAAGTAAACCATTATAGGTCAAAGTACGGCCTTCAACACGGAGCCTTGGCTCACACCGAACAGCAAGCTATAAAGGGCCCCAAAAATGACTAGTATAAAACCATACAAACAGGAAAACCAACGGTCTAATCTATATAAAAACGAGAAACGAGAAACACTTATGAACCACATCAACAAACGACAACCACTGAACATCAGGTTCCCAACTTAGGACAGGTGCAAACAAATGCAGCGGGTTTATCCCCTCGGTCTAAATGACAATATAATGAGACAAGGAAATATCTAAATAATACTTCTTCTATTGATAGCATGATATTTGTTGATAAAGGACAACAATTATAGTTCTCATTCATTGCAAACATTTGATTCGAAATCAACGAATTAAACATCGAATAAATTATACACTTGACGATCTTCTATCTACGTTAAAATCATTTAGGCATCAATTATTATGTAAACTTGGTCAAATACCAATTAGTAATTAATTGCATGATATTTTAATGGGTGTGACACAATATCGTTTTACATTTTTCAGCCTACTCGATGAATGTACGCGTATAATAACATCTTTTTGTCACCATTGATTGATCAGAAAGATCTTAAACGGCATTTAAATATATGAACAGAGATATTGATTTTATCAACTTATCTAGTATATTTAATTACTTTACCATTCAAAACTTAATATTTTTATAACATAGAACCTCCTGTTACGTATACATACAAAAAACCCAGTAGAAGTTTATTTTTTGTTATACTTCAGTTTCTTTACAGTCGTCATTTTAATATGAAGGTCAACAAAATGGGTCAGCTGCAACATCGTGCAATCAGTGATCAGGAAACGAGACACCAAGCTTGACTGCACGGTAGCAACTAAACCAGATTGAATCATAACAAAATAGAATGAAAAATAATCCATTGGTGGCCGAAGAACCCTGATAACGGGATATAAAAGTCAGCAAACCCCAAGGGTGACTGGGAAATAACATATGGTCACGTTTGGTCTTCTTCCGTCTGTCAGTTAAACCATTGCCAAAGTGACGTCCGTTTTGGTTGTACAAATACGCTGCCACGTCCGGTCATAATGGGGACGTTAAATCTGATGCACACTATACTGAATAATACGCAATTATAAATTAAAAAGGTATTTTATATGGTTATTTCGGTGAACTTTGTTCATTTTATCAAAGATATAATTAAATTACACAAAACAAGATTTACGTTTTTACTCACGGATTTGACAAATATATTTGGATATTTTATTTGAAACTCGTCGTTTTTATCGTCTTACATTGCAGCATCGGATGTTGTCTTATGAAGACCTTTTATGTTTTACGTTGCATTAACAATATCCTTTACCTGTATTGAATTTCAATGTTTTTACTTGCAAATTAATGAAATATTAATAAAAATGTGTGCCTTGTAATTTTCCAGAGATCGAATAACTCTTTAATGTAGCATTAGAATTTAGTCAAATTGTAATGAATTTTTTTTTTTTTTATTAATTTTGTGGATTTTTTATTGCTTTTTCTTAATTTTGGTAAGAACAAGTTTTATTGTGGCAACGTTTTTTTTAATGATTTTGGCAATTCTGAAATGATATGTTTGTTTGAATTCTTACGTAATTAGTTAAAGTTTGACTGCACTAACATTGTATAGTAAATAACAATGAATAATATATTGAAATTTTAAATTTATCCGAACTAATCATTTGTGCCTAATAGAAAACATTTATTTTAATTCGTCTAGATTAACTAACACTACGGGTTGAGTTGATCCAAGGTAGCGTTTAAAAGAGTATCCAGAATATATTGAGGATTGCAAGGTTTTCCTTGTACTCGGTTGTAGTTTGTTTGCGTAGGTTCACTTCAGGGTAATGAAAACGCTAACAATAAAGAACAAAAACGTTACAATATGTATGATATTTGCAATGAGACCTAACATAAAATAAGTTGCACATACTTTCAATATGATGGAATTTTATGCGACTGTCATACAAGTGAGAGGTTCAGCTAGCTATAAAATCAGGCTTAATCCACCATTTTTACATAAGGAAATGCCTTACCAAGCCAGGAATATGACAGTTGTTTTTCATTCGTTTGATGTGTTTGAGCTTTTGATTTTGCCATTTGATAAAGGACTTTCCGTTTTGAATTTTCCTTAGAGTTCGGTATTTAATTTTGTTAATTTTACTTTTTTTTTTCAATCTGCATAGAATATTCATGTGACATTTCATACAGTTTTACACAAGGGCAATTTAAGTTATCTCCCCTATAACAGTTTATGCATGACTTAAGACATTGTCAATAATATTTCATAAAAACATTGGCACATTAATTGCTTGTACTGTGAATACATAGTTTCTGGGATGTGTATTTTGGGTGTATCTTATTACGTGATAATGCGTATCTGATATTATTTAGAACATTTTTAATTCAAAATGTCTATAAATTTTGAAAACTACTCGGTGCCAAAATTGATGACTTACCTCCAATCACAATTTGTTGCTGCAACCAAACACAAAGGAAATTATTAGAGCTTGCACAATACGCACATAAACTTCAAATAGATACAACTGAAGATGACTACAAAGACCTTTGCGAATAGAAGAGCGGCGACGGATTTTAACAAAAGAGGGAAAATTTGATTATGTTACAGATAAATCGGAGGTACAAGAATAGTCGAATGACCTCCGAGAGATGCATAGCATTGAGATTTGTGCCATTATTAGATATTTATGATGTACTTGTGAGTGTCAGACGATAGATCACGTAATTATAAATAAGACAATGGTTACAAGTTGTTTCTGTGCAATCACATTTCTGATGTTCAACTGTTCAAAACTGACAAGTTTATTTCAAGTATTTACATTGGAAGTATGTACCTGAACAAAGACGTGATGATCCCTGCAATACCTGGTTCCATGTACCCAATTGTTGTATTCTAGTTTGTGATAAGCATAGGGGTGGGATGAGATGCAAATTTATTATTTTTGGCACCTTCCTCACTTTATTGGTGAAATGTTGAGATTAAACTGAATTTTACCATGCTATGTTTGTCTTTTTATTTTTGTTATTCACTCCTTCATTTCTTTTTTGATATAATGTACACGCAGATAAGACTGAATTTGCAAAATATACCTTTCTTTCTAAATTTCAAATCGCTCTTTCTATGTATAACTTAGTGTAATTGTTGCAAGAATTTGTCTCTTTTTTTACAAAGCTGTCTGATCTTTCTGCAACAGGTTGTTTATAGTTGTTTTTATGAACAGTTACGAAATATTGTTATTTTACCACCACAACATGTCTACTACACACACACGGTGCCCAGAAGATGAGCTGTAATCAGCCGGCCAAGCTATCCTTTGCAACCCCGTTTTTTTCAATTTTTTTATCTGGTGTCTGATTTACAACCTGGTATAACACAATATAAATTACGTTTCCCGTCGGTTTTTATAGCTCTGCCCATAGTTTTAAATTGTCCCCGCCTTTCAACTAAAAGTGCCACAAATTTTTACGTTGTCACATGATCGACAAACCCTTTCTTGTCTTACGTTCCATTATCTCGTATTGAATCACCAGGAGGGTTCAGTAGGGAATAGTTGCAAGGTAGTCCCTAGACTTCTTCAAGCCTTTGTGAAAGTGGGGGAGACTGAACGGAATGAAATGCATAAATACGTAGACGTAGTCAGAATTGAACGTTATATTTGATTCCTCGGACGGGTTTATTAAAATCCAATGATAAATGCCTTCAAAATATTTTTTTGACACAAATGTTTAATTTGAAATATATAGCAAAATATCGTTTGTCTCATACATGACCAAACACATTAACTACTAGAGTCTGCATTTGTACATTTGATATGAAGCTGTAAGAAAAAGAAGAAAACAGTGTCAATAAAAAGGAAAACTGAGGGTCACAAACAAATCGGGAACAAGAAAATTAACGAACAAAAAGGATCACACAAAACTAAAACAGACCTCATGTTTGGTTAACTTAGGCTACTTGAGTGAGAGCTATTTTTAAGCCTATATATTCCAATATTTATAAAACTAATACACAGTGAAAGAATAACACATTATCCAGTAATATATTTGTATCATTTAATAATATGCATGTCCTTAACAGTTCAATTGGACTACAGTGCCTATGTACACTTAGTCCGTGGACTCATTTTTTTCCACACAAGCAAACAATTTTGAATAGTTTACGCCCGTCAATAGTCGAACAGACGACACAGTATTTTCGGGTTAACCAGGTAACCTTTGTAAAGTTACATTGACTATTGCATGTTCATTTCTGTCTAAGCCAACACGATCACGGTGTTGCCTATGTTCATTTGAAAGGGATTCAATAATAGGAACAATGAATGTTTCCGTGAAATTTGCTAATTTTCGTCAGTGGTATATTTATAAAATATGTAAGCATTGATAAGCATCTTACATAAAATGTTTTATCATAACTCTTTTCCACATGATTTTATTTTCCTTTTATCTTCGTATATTCCGCACATCATATAGTTCACATCAACTCCATCCATATTATGATTAAAGCTAATAGCAAGGCTTGGTTGTTCATTTTGATTATTTAAACCATTATGGAATGTATTCACGAAACGTACGACTTTACTATTTGGTGTCTTCTTGAAATGCAAAACACAAGAGAGGACCTCGTCTTGCGAATACTGATTAGCATAAGAGTTTGACTGTTTAATAATTCGGGTATATTGCCTATTTTTGCGAATGTTATGGGTGTTTGTAGTATACAAACGACTATCTAGTGATATGGAAGTAAAACAATTGTCAGAATAGACATGATACCATTTACCTAAGAACCTGCGGATCTCAATAATTTAAAGACAATATGACACTACTTCTGTCCTATAATTTGAAATAGGATCATACCGTACTATAGAAAATTGATAATATAACCTCTATCGAACTCCAAAGCTAAATTTCAAATTTACTAATCTTCAATGGTATGCATTGAGTCATAACAGTTCTTGCTTTAATAACGAGTCATAACAGTTCTTGCTTTAATACCTATTAAAGATTTGTCGATTGAATGCTCGCGTTTTCGGGTAAGATTCTGATTAAAAATCATATAATCATATTCGACTAACGGCTTGAACCAAGCGGACGGGTCGTAGAACTCGCTGTTTCCTTCAAGGTGGTTTTATTGTTCACTAAATGAAGACAGCGAAGGAACAGCTGAAACCTGAGAAAAACACTGGTATTTTTTTTTAACTTTTTAACTTCTTTAACCAATAATCTCTATTACTTGGTTTGCGAATTCGGCCCATATTACAAATAGTTACTAAAAAGCCTTTTATTTCTGTTACTGTGAATTTTTTATTCCATTCAACAATTCGGAGTCTGGAAGATGTATGTATTGTTTCTGCGTTTTCTTGCAAAGAACTGTTTTGCATATCAAGAAAGAATAAAAGATGTCTCAAGTTACACAATAAAAATCCATCAAATCAGATTAATTATAATGTAACTACTTTTGAAATTCCATAAGAAGAAACAAGTTGAGGTCGAGTAAAATTTACATTTCAATAGCTCATACGTAAAATGAAAATGTTTTTAACAAGTATTTGATTCTTAAAATTTATCGATTAATTATTCAAGATGGCTGGTAAAACGCAGTACACGAAAACTTTACCTTATTCACTGATCTATGGAAGTCGAGACATAAGGACCTTGCAAGGTATGCACATACCATATATAGTTATCATATTACTCATAATAGGAGAGAAATAAACCTTATAAAAAATTTGAACGTTATTTTCAAGTAGTCACTGAACCAGGAAAATGGACATATGACAGACGGAAAGTTCGTAACATAACGCATCTATAAATAACTTTTTGCAAAAATGTATATGTTGTCTAAATTTTCACAGACATTGACAGCATTATACCAAAAATGGTGTACTTTATTTTTTCCAAGAAAAAAGTAAGAGTGAAGTCACTTGACTTTTCCTATAAAGATATGTGTTTTGAAAAGGTAAAACTAAATCATCAATATAGTGTTTAAAAGAAGATAAATTATTCACATGAAGTGCCTGCAAAGAGCTAAGACAGCTTTTGAACATTGGCGCAAATAAGTTTTTAGTCACTGAAAACTCTAAGATTACCAATACAGTTTTTAGTAGATAATACATTTGGGAGTCCATCATCACCTCCGCGTTGGCAGATAGTGTGCAAAATTCAAACCAGATCCTGCAATGTTTTCTGGTGTTGCCATTTCATGACACCTTGACCGATCAAGAAATGTAGGTTTTTTTTTTGTTTGAATGGTTTTACACTAGTCATTTTTAGGCCCTATATAGCTTGCTGTTCGGTGTGAGCCAAGGCTCCGTGTTGAAGGCCGTACTTTGACCTATAATTGTTAACTTTTTATACATTGTGACTTGCATGGAGAGTTGTCTCATTGGCACTCATATCTTCTTATTTATGTTGGTAAATTTCTTATCTTAGTCTTATTGAAGTTTTCCTGCAGTAAATGATCACCAGACAGGTAGGAATGTTTTAAAAGGTCTTCTGACGAAACTTTAGCTTGAGTTAAGATTGCGTTAAGCATTGAGACGTCGTCAAGAGCATGATGTGTTCTGCAAGTAAGCTTGCAAATACTTCTGAAGTTTGGAACTTTTAAAGACATGACTGCAATTGAATCAATACAAGCAACACGGCTTTGCAAATAAAGATTAAACAAGTTCTAAGTTTCACCTACCTTTGACCAAATCCGAAAGTAAAACTTTTTTCCATTTTGGGCTACCAGGACAGCATTTTCAAACTTCTGCAGCCATACGAAGAAGTTGCTCAGAGCTTTTAGATACATGTTCTGCTGTGACTACTTTTCCCTCAATTCTTAGGTTGGTTCCATCCCACACAATGCCTGTTATTTCTTCTGCTCCAGGTGATATTGGTGTTTTTGGTATGACATAGCAGAAAAACTGGCTACCAGTTTCACGTTCAATAGCAGCTATTTGCGTTATATGTGGGACAACATTTTGTCTAACTGGAAGCAAAAAAAAAAAGAAAAAAAAAATTCACTGTGATTTAATTTTACCTTTAAACTTGGCATTCTTGAGAAAAAATAAAATAATTGTAGTATATATATTGTTTAACACAGGCAGCACAGTTGTATTCAAATTTTATATCTGAAAACACCATTATGAGTTTATAATGTTTTCCTAAATCCCGCTCTGCAAGTTGAAATACATCAATGGATAAGATATTTCTAACATTCAAATTGTTAGTTCTTCTCTCTTTGCTGTTCAACGCTAAAAAGGACACTTACGTCACAAAGGACAATGTACAATAAGGGCCATTTTTCGACCCCTCTTCAAATGAATTGAATTTTTAAAAATTTAAATAGACTAGGTTTAGAAATTTTTTTGGATATTATCATTTTTGGTTGCCTAGCAACAGATTTGAAACTTGCCATTAATATGCTTTTATAAACCTTATTTATCAAAAAAGCGTCTTTTCCGTATGAATCAAACTGTATCATTGTATAACACATATATGGAAATCTCAAACAGTTACGTTTTATTTATTCATATTATTTAAACAATAATATATCAACACCTTAACCACCAGAATGACCCTTAGCAACAATACATTATAATAAGCAACCACAGACTTGGTATCTGCTCAAAGTTAATGTTATCCATTATGTGTTAACTAAAGCTGTTTCTATTGCTAGGTACTTAAAGCAATTGCACAAATCTTACATTTTGTTAGCTTCTTGTATGCTAAGAAACTACCTAGCAACCGTACGCACTGCATAGCAACGACCGTTTTCATGTTGATTTACATTGATCATGTTGATATTGTACTTTTCTGATGGTATTTTGTCATCTATGGTATTGATCATTTTTAGATCTATCTCAATCCGCCTATTGTTTGAAGTTCATTTAAAGGAACACCCCAACACCCCCCCAATCCCACAATAAACCGGACTGACTAAAAAGGTTCTACTAAACAAAACGAAATTATAGTGACTTTAATGTAGACAAACTGACCTCATAAGCAATATGTTTCTTCCTGATATCATAATATTAGCGACCATATATTATCCAGTGTGATTTCTGAGTATTTGCTCTAGCATCGCATAATCACAACCATGCCCCATAGCAGCTGTGCTTAAAATAGACTTCATAACTTTAGCTATATTTATTCTATGATCAACAACAATTGTATGAACTATGAATATTATGAAAGAACAGGCAGTTTTCTTTGTCAAATGTTATATAAAATTACACCATATTCTGTTAGATTTTCATAGACCCAATCAGGCCTGACGCCATTACATTGCAATGTAATGCATTACATTACAATTACTTTGTGATTCTTCCATTACAATTACATTTTTTTCTCACATGTAATGCATTACATTACAATTACGCATTACATTACACATCAGATGTTATATAAAATTACACCATATTCTGTTAGATTTTCATAGACCCAATCAGGCCTGACGCCATTACATTGCAATGTAATGCATTACATTACAATTACTTTGTGATTCTTCCATTACAATTACATTTTTTTCTCACATGTAATGCATTACATTACAATTACGCATTACATTACACATTACTTTTTCCTGTCCTGTTATCCCCATAAATGCTCTCATTTGCCTGTTTGACCGAAGGTCAATTGTCAAATTTACACTTTTAGCTGATGGCATTTTTTCCTTCAAATTATTCTGGACTTCGCTGGCCTTTTCATCTAAGAGTTTTGTTGACAGATGTTTTCTGCTTGGCACTTGGTATTTCGGGTCTAATTTCTTAACAAAATGCCTAAAGTTTGGACTGTCCACAATTGACAATAGTAAAATATCAGCGGCAATAAACATTATTAGCGCATCAGTTAACATTTTCTGCCTCACATCATTACTATGGTATTTGTTGTTGGATGTGGGTTGGTAAAATTTTGTTAGTTTAGCTGATAATGTTTTCTGTTGGGGTTTCATTAATTTCTAGCACTTCTCTGTATTTTTTCTAAAAAAATAAATAAATTATCTTATAATTTTGTTTCTAACATTGATCACTTAATCATTAAGACATTATAAAGGGATTTCAAAGGGATATAATAAATGTGCCATTAAAGGATTATCTTGTTAAATGCCTAAGGGCTCTGTGAGGACAAACATAAGTTGAGAAGATTTGATTGCAATAAAAACATTTTGATATTAATTAGGTGAAATAACAACACAGACAGGACCAAAACCACAGTTTGGTGTAAAAATGTTGATTGACATATTCAATCTTTCATTGAAATACATGTAAGGTGTGTATAGAATTATGAAAATTTCATCTTAATATTTTTTCCATTCATCTATATAGTTTTGTTAAATAATTTTTTTCGAAGATTTTTCATGGACCACCAAACACCAAAATATTCCCAACATCATTTTATACAAATATCAGAAACAAAGATCAAGTTAAGCCTTCCAATTGATGTTTTATCGTGTGTTTTTCTATGTTGTGATGTTATACTATTGTTTCAGAAAAAGGGAGAAGGTTTGGTACCATTAAAACGTTTAATCCCGCTGCAAATGTTTGCACCTGTCCTAAGTCAGGAATCTGATGTACAGTAGTTGTCGTTTGTTTATGTAATTTATACGTGTTTCTCGTTTCTCGTTTTTATATAGACTAGACCGTTGGTTTTACCGTTTGAATGGTTTTACACTAGTACTTTTGGGGCCCTTTATAGCTTGTTGTTCGGTGTGAGCCAAGGCTCCGTGTTGAAGGCCGTACATTGACCTATAATGGTTTACTTTTATAAATTGTTATTTGGATGGAGAGTTATCTCATTGGCACTCACACCACATCTTCCTATATCTATTGATAATTTTCACCATCCCGCCCCTTTTGCCAATTAAAGAAGTTTTATATTTCTTACCTTAATGTGTGTTTTAAAGTTTGATGCAATTTTCAAACTTCCAGAGGCTGGACAATGTCTGCAGTTTGCCTTAAATGTTCCATCAGTGTCAGGTGATAAATCAAATTGGTCTAATATATTATTTTCCATGTTGTCCTTGCAAAATCTCATTCAACAATGACAAGAAAATGCAAATTAAGAATAAAATTCTTACTAACAACAGCTCACTTTTTTCATTTGCGGGATTAAAGTTTAGTTGGTCTAGGGGATTTAGTTATGGATCCTGGAAGAAAAATTTTAAGGGCAAACTATCTATAATGATTTAATACGGTAATTAACTGTGACAATAATTTTATTCAATACTTTCTTTTGTTTTTGCTCTTATATTTCTATTTTACTATATTCTTCAATTTTATGTATTTTACCAATTTGTAATGAAAAGTAATGTATAGTAATGGAGGCATTACATTGATTTTTAACTAAAGTAATCATTACATTACATGTAATTGTAATGCAGAAAATGTGCATTACAAATTACTTTGCATTACATAAAAAGTAATATTACAATGCATTACAATTACAAATTACCATTACCCAAGGCCTGGACCCAATGAGAACCTTTCTAAGGAGTTCAGCTCCGTGAATAAAACTTTTCTCTCAATATAGCATGTATAACTTAAAATGTACTGTTTAATATAAATTACCCGAAAAACGGATACATACAATGATAAGATATAGTCTTTTATTAACAATCACATACACACCATTGGTGAAATTCTGTGAAAGATTGCTATAAGACAAGGCTTAGAGGCTGATTCAAAACTTGCACGACGTCCATATCAAAAATGTAATTTAATTGGATAAACCTATTGCATAATACATAAGCTGTATAGTAATACCACGCAAAATGTTTATTCTCCACAGTGACCAAAGTTTTCTTTATTGAAGATACAAACCATTACAAGTCAATCAGTTACAGACTATGACAAACTTTGAAAACATTTGCTGATGATCTTTACCAACGATTTTTTTCTCATAATATATAATTCTGTACCGTTTTATGTACAGTATGTTCAGTGAGAGCAAAAAGATCAAAAGTTGATATGTACAACGTACCACGATGGAACCCAAGCTACGACTGTACCAATTTCTACATAAGGAAATGCCTGTACCAAGTCAGGAATGTGACAGTTATTTTCCATTCGTTTGATGTGTTTGAGCTTTTATGGACCATGGCTTTTATGTTTCATGGACCACCAAACACCAAAATATTCCCAATATCATTTTATACAAATATCAGAAACGAAGATCAAGACTTGATAATTTTCATCATCCCGCCCCTTTTGCCAATTAAAGAAGTTTTATATTTCTTACCTTAATGTGTGTTTTAAAGTTTGATGCAATTTTCAAACTTCCAGAGGCTGGACAATGTCTGCAGTTTGCCTTAAATGTTCCATCAGTGTCAGGTGATAAATCAAATTGGTCTAATATATTATTTTCCATGTTGTCCTTGCAAAATCTCATTCAACAATGACAAGAAAATGCAAATTAAGAATAAAATTTTACTAACAACAGCTCACTTTTTCATTTGCGGGATTAAAGTTTAGTTGGTCTAGGGATTTAGTTATGGATCCTGGAAGAAAAATTTTAAGGGCAAACTATCTATAATGATTTAATACGGTAATTAACTGTGACAATAATTTTATTCAATACTTTCTTTTGTTTTGCTCTTATATTTCTATTTTACTATATTCTTCAATTTTATGTATTTTACCAATTTGTAATGAAAAGTAATGTATGGTAATGGAGGCATTACATTGATTTTTAACTAAAGTAATCATTACATTACATGTAATTGTAATGCAGAAAATATGCATTACAAATTACTTTGCATTACATAAAAAAAGTAATATTACAATGCATTACAATTACAAATTACCATTACCCAAGGCCTGGACCCAATGAGAACCTTTCTAAGGAGTTCAGCTCCGTGAACAAACTTTTCTCTCAATATAGCATGTATAACTTAAAATGTACTGTTTAATATAAATTACCCGAAAAACGGATACATACAATGATAAGATATAGTCTTATATTAACAATCACATACACACCATTGGTGAAATTCTGTGAAAGAATGCTATAAGACAAGGCTTAGAGGCTGATTCAAAACTTGCACGACGTCCATATCAAAAATGTAATTTAATTGGATAAACCTATTGCATAATACATAAGCTGTATAGTAATACCACGCAAAATGTTTATTCTCCACAGTGACCAAAGTTTTCTTTATTGAAGATACAAACCATTACAAGTCAATCAGTTACAGACTATGACAAACTTTGAAAACATTTGCTGATGATCTTTACCAACGATTTTTTCTCATAATATATAATTCTGTACCGTTTTATGTACAGTATGTTCAGTGAGAGCAAAAAGATCAAAAGTTGAGATGTACAACGTACCACGATGGAACCCAAGCTACGACTGTACCAATTTCTACATAAGGAAATGATTGTACCAAGTCAGGAATATGACAGTTATTTTCCATTCGTTTGATGTGTTTGAGCTTTTAATTTTGTCATTTGATAAGGGACTTTCCGTTTTGAATTTTCCTTGGAGTTCGGTATTTTTGTTATTTTACTTTTTTTTTGTAACTCTCATGGATCGGTCCTCTTTCAAGTGACCACAAACGTGTGCACACTTATTCTGAATATCCTCAAGAAGGTTAAAGATAGCAATTAAATAACTTTGGAAAGGGATATTTTTTAAGTCTGTTTACTCAGCGAGGAAAAAAAAAAGTTTTCTGTTTGGAAATTTTTATATAAAAATGTAATGTTAAATGCAAAATAGAATTTCGTAAGACTAAAAAAAATTTTATGCTTTGGTCCACAAAAAAATTTGTTCTGACAAAATTAAATACCCTCCTAACGGCATTTGATTTACTATGAAATTGTCTTAAATTCATGGTTAGATTCAGCATATCAAAGAACCCCATATATTCAATGTTTGTTGAAACCAAACAAAGTTCAATTTTAGATCCCGATTTGGATAAACCTGAAAGCTGGGTCCATGATGATGTTAAGATTCAGCATTTCAAAGAACCACAAAATTGAAGTTTTGTTAAAATAAAACTGAGTTTAATTTTGGACCCTTTGTGTCTGAACGTGAACCATTATGAAAACCAATTCCAAAAATCAAAATCTAAATAAACAGTTGGATTCAGCATTTCAAAGAACCCCAATAATCAATTTTGCTAAAATCACACGAAGTTTCATTTGGACCCTTTAAACCTTAACATGGACGAATTTGAAAACCGGACCCTGAAACCAAAAATCTAGTCAAGTGAAATACCTTTCTGAGTCATAACAACAGAGTAGGTGTGTTCGAATTACATTTTTTACTAAAAGTACTTGACGATACACTTTTCAAGTGGATCTTAAAATGCACAACTTCAAAAAGCTTCATTTTGGTGTGTGTTATCTAGGTAATTAGTCTTCAACCTCTGATTTTTTAGTCTGCCCTTCCACGAAATATTTAATTAGAATTTTTAAATATTTTGAACTTTCGAAAATTCTCCCGACAACCGATCAAACAACAGTTTTAAGTTGACCAAATGCATAAAACTATATTAAATGATGCTCAAGAGCTAGTAGCTACATTTGTCTTTTAAAATACAACTGGCATATAAGGATAGTTATAATGCTTTGTGGATAAATTTATCGGTTTTCAAGAGTTAAATTGACGCGCGTCATCACTACAATGACTTCCATTTTACGATTATAAAAATTAGGTGGCGTAATGGGGAGATAATTTTGACGAAGTAGAATTCTGACTGTTGATTGATCTTATATATACACTGTAGCACAACTGATCATTCCTTCCATGGAAACCAAGAAAAAGTTTGACGAAATTTTCCTTATACAATTTCAAACTATCAGCAAACAGCAGTTGGATCGATAGGGTGTCAAAGAAACCCTACGAACAACTCTCTGTGGGGTGCTTAGGTTGCCTCTTGCTGATTAAATGTTTTCATGTGTCACCTTGCCCATGTTTTTTTTTGTTTGTCTTGAACATGCATGAAATATTTGACACTGGACGTAAAGCGAATACAAGTCAATCATGGATATTGAAGCAATAGGATGGATTATATTTTATTCGGTTTAAATGGCGCTGTTACTCAATGCACTTAAATGAGAGGAACAAATGGAAAACTGCATCAAAAATAAATCCGAGACATTTATACATTTAAACGTGTTTTCATTTTTACAGCACAACGTCGCTACCGCTGCTGATGGACTTGCAGTCTCCGAGGGTATCATCAGCTCTGTAGTCAGTACTTCGGTACTGACATTATTTATAACAAACCTTTCTTTAATTGTCCGTTTATATATTTATAAATTATCAAGAAACCCGTTTATATATTTATAAATTATCAAGAAACTAAGGTTCCAGCACCCCTTTGACAATGTTTGATGGATTTGGCTATTTTTTAGCCCTTTTTGGTCATATAGCTCTTCACTGTTTCGGTTCTTTTACATCCTTGGCTTTCAAACATCCGACTTTGAACGTTCCTGATGAAGATAAATTCAGAAAAGCGCTTCCGACGCATGGAATTGTTAAAAGTATTTTCGTATTTTACAGCACTAGGTCGATACCGCTGCTTGTTGACTTTCAGTTCCCGAGGGGTAAAGAATCTAAGGTTTCAATTACCTCAGGCATATTTGACTTAGATTCATTTGGCTATTATTTTTACGTCCGTTTGGGTCATAATCTTGACTAAGATTAAATTTCTTTGGTAAAAACGCTTGTTTTTCTCGAGGAAACGACATACCGATCGGACCATTTTAGAAAAAATCTTTGTCAAACCATTTTGAAATTTTATAATCAAAAGACAGTATCCAGAGCAGAATCTGGAATATATGTTTAATGATTTTTTTTTATATTCACTGATAAATGAAATAAGTTCTTTTTCAAAAATCAATTAGATACAGTTTGAGGTTAAATTTTTTTAGAGGACAATATCTGTCAAATCTTCATCATGTTCGGTAAACTTAAGCAACTTGATTCAAAAGTATTTGTCAAACCTATATATTTGATTATTAATAAAACTAATCAACAGTGAAAATTAACACATTATCCTGAAATACTCTTCGATGGTATATAAGGAGTCGTAACCGTTCTTGCTTTTGTACCTAGTAATTAAAGATTCATGTACTGAATACTGTTCGGCTGTTGGCTTGACTCATGCGGACGGGGTCGTAGAATTCGCTGTTTCTTTGCGGGTTGGTTTTATTGTTTACTAAACGAAGACGGCGAAAGTAGTGGCTGAAAACTGTTTCAGGAAAACATTCATGGAAATCATGGTGTTTGTTGGTTTTTTTTTTAACTTCTTTAGCCAATAATCTTTAATACTAGTTTGCGAATAAGGCCCATATTAAAAATATAGTCGCTAAATAGCCTTTATATTCCTGTTAGTGTAAATTTTCCATTCCATTCAAACATTCTGAGTCTGGAAGATGTAATAACCATTTCGGCGTTTTCTTGCAGGTATATCCATTATATACAAACAACATACACATTTTTGATCACTTTTCACCTGAAAATCTTCTTTTGTCAAATTTTATTGCATTCTGAAGCTTACAAGATGTTTTAAATTTTGACGCCGGAACTGGACATATGACGTCATACTGGTATGTGCAAAAGACTAGATCAACGATTCGCAGATTTTTTTTTTTTTTTTTTTCACTATGAGAAAGTTTACCATAAGGGAAATTGGTTTAACAACTTTTGAGAATTGGTAATCGTTTGATATCCAATTCTCACACGTTATGAAACCTGAAACCAATACACCTTATCGCTATTTGTCCGCCATTACTGGACATCACAAAGGTTCCCGTAAAATTTTGACGTCATAAAGGAAAATGTCTGACGCCACAAAGGAAAAGTGATTATTGTATGACGTAAATAGTTCAAGTGGCGCAGATTCCCAAATAGCGATAAGGTGTATTATCATCACACACAGCGAAGTTGCCGATTAATAATATATAGACCAACTGTAACTATAGTTTGACACACGCAACAAAGTTGTATTCAAATTGTATATCTGATAACGCTATTATGAGTTTATAACCAAGCTAATGTTTTCCTAAATCCCTGTTTTGCAAGTTAAAACACCTCGATGGATAAGACATTGCTCAAACTGGAACACACGATCGGCAGCATCCGCAAAATAATAAGCTTAATGTTGAGGAGGGTTGGCGGGGTTTTTGAAATATTTCTCTCAGATTTTTATGTTTTCTGTCTTTGCTGTTCAATCCTAAAAGGTCACAAAGTTGACGTCATAATGCTGCAACTATATTTCAATACCTCAAAGAGTATCTGCAATAGGCAATATGTAAACCGTTCCTTTGATTAACCCAATTTATGCGTAATACATGTTTTTTATTAAAGATGGTTAGTAAAAATAAGGTTGGTTGATAGTATTGGCAACAGCTTTTTTCTTATTTAAATCAAATTTTAAATATTACCATACATATATATTCATAGATAGATATATATGTATGGTAATATTTAAAATTTGATAGATAAGATATATATATATTGTTTCACTTACACATAAGATTCATAGATATACGAAATAATTGTTAGCTCATTTTTTGGTTACCTCCCTTTTGGTTTGTTCTGGCAAACTACATTTAACTATATCGATAGCTATATATATGATCTTATGACTTAGCCGAGGTATACAGAGATCCATAAAATGTACTTTATCAAATAAAATATAGACCAACTGTAACTATAAAATTGAGAATGGAAATGGGGAATATGTCAAAGAGACAACAACCCGACCAAAGAGCAGACAACAGCCGAAGGCCACCAATGGGTCTTCAATAGTTTATCACATGAAGCTGCGAAAAGCTGTAGACTAATACTTGTTATTTACAACTTATTTAATGCATATATATACTACAATTTAACTGAATATGTCGAAGCATCTGAGCAAATAAACATTTCTAGTGCACCTTGCAAAATATTCAGAAATATATATCATTTCCAAGATCCTTCAAAAGAACGCCATCTTCCTTTAAAAATATATTAGAAGGGACAATATCTGGATACCTTATATAATGTCCCCCATTCCTAATCTCAAACGATGACATGGAATAATTGGTCCTATGTCTACATGTCATCATGCAGTCGGCTTTCTCTGAGTAACGCCAAGATGTCCTTGGTGATATAAGGGACTAAACAATCATACCCTGAACCCTTTTAAAGTATTTTTAATATCGTTTTTTTTCCGACTTTGTTTCTTCCCAAAATCATTACCTGCTATATATAATATGTATGGCTACATATTTCGGGGATCTTCATATTTCAACAGTTTTATAATTGTCGGTTGCAAATCCTTCAAAACCATCCCGCCTTACCACCAAATATGAACTATTCTTTGAAGATCAAAATGAACAATCTCCCGTTCCGTTTCTTACATGAACAAATGCATTTCTTATTAATGATGGATCTACAATCTATACTGGTGAGGTTTTTTTTTTACCTACAATGCATAGTGTAATTATAAATTATGTAATTCATTGACCTCTCCGACATGTGTAACTTCAAGGCATATTTTAGCGGCGATCGATGTCTTTCAAAATTACTTTATTTTTATCAATAGTACCGCTTAAGTCGACGCTAGGGGCCGTCTTGACCTTGTTGTAGAGTATGAATGATTTGTTCATTGTTGAAGACCCTACATCAACTGTCAAGATGAAGAACAGGAATAAAAGCCCTGTTCATTGATAATTTTCTATGTTTTCTATGTATTGTGTGCGATTTTGTCCCATGTACATTTACTCCATATCCTTTCATTTTCTATGTATTGATATTAACTTAAATGACCGCACCAAATTATGGAATCCTTATATAGCTTATGAAAGCTCCGAGCTCCAAACTGTAATGACTCATCACTTTGATTTGTTCCTCAGCAAAACCAAGCATAGCTGCAAATGTTTCACTACCGATGAGAATGAATGAGTACCAAAATTTGATTGGTCAATGCCATTGTGATAAAGGGCTTTTTCTAGAACTCCTGAGAACTGGTCTCGAGTCAGCGGGGAACCATCAAAGTGACAATATAATGGACCACTAATTGAAGTTCGAATCATTTGCATAAGACTTTTCCTCTGGACGTTAAGCAAACAACAATTTATTCACAACAAGGAAATTTCCTATTAAAATTTGAGTACAAAGACATGTTTGCATAGGAAAATAAACCTTTAGAAATTTTAAACTTCCGTGGGAATCATAATGCTAAACAAATATGAAACTATTTTACTTTCAATTTGTGACCGCGCGTGCACAAATAAGAATAAACGACATAAAGAAAACGTCAATATTACGGCAACGAAACTTAAGAGTAAAAAGAAAGCCTCTTGGGATCCCACTTGTATCCAATAGATATTGGTTCCTATTATACTATTATAATGTTACTTCAACTCTTTTAGATCCGAAACTCATTAATACAGCATTGAAATCCCATTTAGAAACAAAAGGGATATAAAAATTCTCACCTAATCACTTTTTACCACATATCTGAACATTATATGCAAAGAAAAATGAAAATGAAATGAAGTGAAGTGAATGTTTCTATAATAGTAAAAAAAAAAGGTCTTAGTCAATGACATATCAGGTAAAGAGTATGTTAACGCAATGGTAATTTGTAACTAAGTATTGCTCATGTCTGGGCCCTCGTCGCTGCATGAAATTGATTTATGTAACATGAACATTGAAGCACAACTGATCATTCTCTTCAATAGAAATTTTCCTTGTACTATTTCAAACTATCAGCAAACAGGAAGTGACTGGACGGAAGATGTTATGATTGCTTACACGTTACAACTCCATATTATCAAGCCCTAGACCTAATTAAAAATAACCCCTTCATTTGAAGCCAAGAAAAGTCTCTCCAACATTTTCTATCCAAAGTCATTCGGACGGAGTGTGGCGGTTACCATACCTGCTTTCACTGCGACGCAGGTAAAACCCGGTTCAGCTTCATTTGGGATTACCATAAAATATATCAGTTTATCCGTTTTCTTCATATTAAGAACGGTAATGCTTATTTGTCATCGAAGATATATGATTTCTCAAGTAAATGCCCTCTCGACAAAAATGCTTCACATCGGCGGATTCAGCCATTTTTAAAAGGGGGGTTCCCAACCCAGGATAAAGGGGAGTTCCAACTATATGTCCCCATTCAAATGCATTGATCGTCAAGAAAAAAGGGGGGTTCCAACCCCCCCTCTGGATCCGCCACTGCTTCATTGTTATCATTCGTGAACAAATCCTTCGGGTACAAGATTCTAAAAATAGCAGCCAAATTCGTAACTTGTAAAGCTATGTTGTAAGTCACTATCCTTCAGATAACTTACTAAATACCTTGTGAAATATATCATTGCTGGTAAATGTCGCACGATAATGGTGTCGCTTAACGTTACACGCTTAAAGACGTTAGCCAAATTTAAAAACGTTAGAATGCACGTTGTTCAGATGGCTTTCTAAATAAATTTTAACGGATTTTATAAGATCTTTAGATTCATGTTTTTCTTAGATAATAGACAGCTTTTTGTTAACAGATTTAAAATAAAAATGTAAATTAAATTGAAACCATTTGAAAACCGCAATAATACTCTCACAAGAAACTAAAGATTTTATTGGCAAAGTATTCTCAGAAATGTCAGCTTTGTCGTTTAATTGTGCATGAGTTTCTCGTTCCAACATGTGAACAACAGAATATCCTGTTTTGAGACATTTAAGCATTCTTCCTCTGAATTGTTGGTACAGTTTTCACAAGAAAAGCGGGTCAGGTCGTTTAACGATAGGTGACATTCTGAATTTTGACTGCATACGCTGTGAACAGATCTTATTTTGTTAACAGGTTTAAAATACAAAGAAGCATCGCGCTGAATTGTCTCTAAATATCTATATATTCACCTTCTGCAAGTTCCTGATTTAGTATAGTTGTCAGGAATTTGGTACCAAAATTATACAAATCTTTTGCGGTCTGAGTACGACATTGATCTCTTAACACTGCTAAATCTGCTTGTCTTTTGAAATTCCTCCCGGTGCATCTTGTGGTCCTAAAATATGTATAAAGTCATTCAGATCGAGATTATTGAAATATTGACGACGTTAGAAATACAAGTTAAACAAATATCAATGAATATCCATCGGAATTAATAAGATCACGGTATTCGTTTCAAACCATTGAATGCATTTTTATATTAGTAAAAGAATTATAATTCTCAAATTAAGGATATACTTTATGTTAACCCTAGAAAAAATGATACAGTGCGAATTATATACTTCCGAGAAAAAGTTTCATTTTTCCCTGAAATAAATTTAAAAAATCATGCATTTCCACTAGTATAATAGTCTGTTTCAAACCAAATTATTGCTTACGTCCCCAAAGCAGTGACGGCTTTTGTACTGTGGTGGACAGCCATCCGTGAATTCATGGATACAGTTGGTGTTATATGAAATGGACATCAAGTACTCGTATATTTGTTTTCGAACCTCGTGTACGAAGAAATGGTCGTGTTGTTAATCAGGACTGATTACATAAAAGTGTTCTGTTAAAATGTACGAAATTTCTTCGATGCTTTCTATACCGTCACATTTAAGCATTGCATGGCGGTGAATTATTGAGACATGGACAGATACTTCAGTTTTTTGAAAGTAAGTACTTTAAAGCTCTTGCATTTCTGAACATCGGTAGTTTTCAGACAAGTCATGGACACAAACACAGCTACCAAACGGCAGAGACGACAGTGTTGATGAAATCGAAAAGTTTTCATTAGTTCTTTAATGTGTGAAGGAAAGAACACCTGCTTTGGTTTCTTTTGTGACCAGTTGGAGTTTCTTAACAGTTTTATCCCCTTTTACATTAAAATTAATATATTCAAATTTTTCCCATTTTACATTCATAGCAGACTCTGATTCGTCACTTTCCTCGTCTAACAATTTGAAATTATATATACCACAATTAATACATTGTCTTTTCAAACACGCTATATTATAAAATCTGTCCTCTGTGTTACAAAGAGTTACACTTTAAAGATTTTTTATGTCGCGATAGACTGGTAAAATTGTAGATACATTATTATCAGGATTTTTCTGATAATATATTTTTTCTCAAGCTCTTACATGCTTTGAAAGAAGCTTTTATTTCAACATGGTACCTACAGCAGCATGTCTGTCGGTCTTTCTGTCTAATTGGCCTTACAAAAACGGTTTGCAGTTTTCAAAGGATCTTTGTGATATTTTTATTTCAGGGTTTTCTATTCTAAAGTCAGTATAAACCTCAGTTTGCGTTTTTTCGAGAATTTGAATCATATGACTTGCGTAAATATTTGGACCAAGCCTTTCACGTTTAACATCCGATTTATTTCCAGTTGGTCGCGAAATGCCGGATTTTTTCCAATATTCATATACTTGACGCTTTTCGTCTTCCGATGAAGCATCAGAACGAGTTTTTTTTTTTTTGTAAAGCTCCAACAGTAATGGTCGGATCTCAGAATTCAACCGAATTCTTCTACCTCCGCTTATTCTTCTTACCGGGATGTCAAGTTTCATCGCTAACGCTTTCTCCGCTTACTGATGCAATGATTGTGTTCATTTCCTTTAAATATTCATTAGTTAGGGCCCCGCCGAATGGCGGACGCCCTATAGTGATCAGTCTGTCCGTCCGTCCGTCCGTCCGTAACAAATTGTGTCCGCTCTATATCTAGAGAACAGTTATGATTTCAAAGTTTATACTTGACATGTATATTAACCAACACCAGAGGGTGTGTCATAATGTATGAACAACTTCCTAGGTCAAGAGTCAAGGTCAAAAACTTTGGTTTAAGTTGACAACCCCATGTCCTATAGTAAAGATCGTGTCCGCTCTGTATCTTGAGAACCGTTATGATTTCAAAGTTTATACTTGACATGTATATAAACCAACACCAGAGGGTGTGTCATAGTTTATGTACAACTTCCTAGGTCAAAGGTCAAGGTCAAAAACTTTGGTTTCAAATATTTTACCACACATTATTCACAGCGGGGCTCACAGAGATGGCTCCCATCTCAATGATATCTAATTCGTTTCATTTTTGATGCTTTAATTGCTGTTTTGATATCTTCTAAAACGGCCGTTGCAACAATTATATCAGACTGTTCTTTTAGTGTTTTAACAATATTTAATTTTTGTAACTTGCGAACTGTTGGAGAATGAGTTTTATCTAGATAAGTAGCTAAAGTAACTACTGTTTTCAGAGGAGTAAGCAGGAGTGCGTTTTTTAGTTTATTTTACCGCTCTGTGTTTTTATTTCCTGTTTTTGAATACATTTTTCAAGTTTTTGTTCATTTTGTTTTGTTTTTGCCCGATACGATTATCTCTCCAAGGACTATCTGTAATTATTTTTCCTTAGTCAGTTGGAAAGCTGGCCCAATTTCTAAAGACAACAATGGAAGTCATGCGACCACCATATTTGGGCATTTTTTTTGGGGGTCATTTTTATTCAACTGAAACGAGTCGATTTCATTCAAAAAGTCGTATTAAATCACAAAAAAATGCCCAAATATGGTAGTCACATTACTTCCATTGTTATCTTTAGAAATGGGGTCAAATCGGGGTCAGCTTTCCAACTGTTTGACTTTGTAGTTTGTTCACTTCTTTTTTGATTTTTTTTGCTCCCTATACCACTGGAGTTTTTCCCGAGAACTCATTACGTCATTTTTTGTTTTTCCGAAAGAAAATAATTTTATTTCATTTTTATTCCATGTTTTTATTATTTTCTTTTTTCCCCATAGAATAAAATATACATTTATTTCCTTTTGAATTTTTGTATTCTTTCTTTAAAGATTTGTTTTATTGTAACCAGTAGCCGATTCTTATTTTCCCGATAAACGATTCAAAATAAGTCCAAATACCGTATGTTGCTTCTCTTTTTTATTCTATTATAAATAAACTCGTGTATGTGTCTACGTGTCCAATCAATTTTCTAATTTTCTTTTCCTGTCAATTTACATGACAATTAGACATAACGTTCTGTATATTTTGTTACATAACGTCAAAATTGTATGTGGGGACATTGTATCGGACATTATTGTTTTATCTGATATCTCGTATTTTAGATTGAATTTATGATAATTTCATATCAAAATAGATATATTTTTTGTACTTTTATCCCTTATAATAATATTTTTTATTTAGCGAATAGCACTGTATTTGAATAAATATCATGAAAAACAGAAAAAAGTAACCCTACGTCAATATGCTTTGAAGGGGACAAAATGTCGGACATTGATCCTTGATTATTGCATGAGGCGAAGCATGAGCTTTGTACACAATGCTAGTATAAAAATTATTTACTTACGACATGGTGATTGCTCTGGTATTCACTTTTTATTTGGAAAAATTACAAAAATGACGGCAATTTTTCGTGCATGGGACACATAATTTGTCTCATCGTGATCCCTTTTTTTCGAAATTCCGTCTTTTCGAAGAAAAAACGGACATTACGTCATCGACCAATTATGACGTGCTTGTTCGGGACAAATTTTAAAATCGTTTATCGGATTTTTTGGTTTGCTTTTTACGATATTCAGAGTTTCCCGAAACTTAAAGTGTAACGTGGAACAAGTAAATAATGTCCAAAAATGAAGGTTTTATTGATTTGTACTTAATGAAAATAGCCTGTTACATATACAAAATTGCAATATTCTGAAAGTAGAATTTAAAAGCTTTAAAATGATATATATCACTTAATTATATTTTAAATTAATGACATGAATGTGTCTTATCCGCGATTTCACCAAAGTAAAACCAGTTTCGTAAGACTTATCTATAATTGTTGTGGAATTTAAACATCCTTACACTTGTTTGCTCAAAGTTTGTATAAAAATAAAGAATATCAAGATATATTGGTCGGTGTGAAGTAATAAAATGTATATGATCAGACCTTTCCACCGCCTCCATTTTTGTCTGAAGTTATGTTGTTATCATTTCTATGATTAATAAGTACAGTTATTTTGCTTCACGTCCAGAGGGAAATATTGCTTCAAATTCAGAACAAACACAACTTAACAATAAATCTGATAGATACACATGTACTGCAAAGTCGTCTAGATCAAGGGCAATAAACTGCCACTGGCAACTAAGGATAATTCAGATGGGTGCAGAAATTTTTACTTTGCTACTTTCTTCCTACGGACCTTCATAATTGTTGTTGCAAATGTTCTTTAACGTATAGATAGCGTGACCCTTTCGCTTCATTGGATTTATCGTCATCAATCCGACCGTATGTGGCTTTGTTATTATACATCCAAACGGACACCACCATGCAAAGAGTTGTTTATACTGTCAGACAGGTAAATACCATCTAGTACTGGTGAGGCTTCTGTAATTTATTGCAAAAAAATATTATTTTGAAAATAAAATTTCAGATATGATCATGATTAATTCATTTTCTAAAGAAATTATCTGTAGTTGAAAGCATTGCCAATGTGTTTGATATTTTTGGGATAAATACACAAGTGCTGTATTGGGCATTCTTCAGGCGTCTTTATTATGAAATTTCAGAAATATTAAAAAATATAGCTGAATCCTTCATAGTATACACATTTAGCTGCATGTGATATAAAAAAAAAATATGGTGTGAAATAAATTCATGGCTGCATTTTTGGCAGTCAGGATAATTTATATCACGTAAAACCTTATTTAACATGGTTTTATACCAACCCTAGATTTGGAGAAAGTCTTATAGTTGCTCTATAATCAAAATATCTTTTTTTTAAATCTTGATTTAATCGGCTTAATTTTCTATATGAACAGTCCCGAATATGAATGAAATATATGCCACTGGACGTAAGTCAAACAACTATCAATCACACATTATGATGTGCTTTTTCTACCCTTCACCCCTTTAAAAACAAATCCAAAATAGTCTTTATTTGTCAACAGATATGGTAAATAATGGATCCAGACTATAACTGCCGTTTATGTGGAACAACAGAAAAGAGAACTGCTCACCATTTACTATACGAAAAATCAAAATATGCTAGAGACATAAAACTCTCACTGAATATTGATATTCAAAATGATCCAAGTGATTTTCCAAAATTTATTTGTATTAGTTGTCAATCTAAGCTGTATATATGGAGAAAAAAAAATCATCAAAAGCAAGAAAGCTAACATAAATATACAGATAGCAGACATCAGATATTTGTGTAATCAAACCAGAACATGGGAAGACACTGAAAAGGTAGCTATAGTATCTTAGGCTGGATATCTTCCCATGGAATTGAAAACAGAATATTTATGAAAATTCAGGACGATTATTCACACATTTCTACAAGTTTTTCAGAAAATAACATGACTTTAAAGGTTTCAGGAAGGGTTGTGCGGAATGAAATCTTTCAGGAGCACATCAACAAGTAAGACCCTAAGACTGTTTAAATGCTTATTCAAAAGTTTGAGACATTGAAAATTTGTCCTGGAAATACAGACTTTAATGATGTGTGTAGACACCGTCATCCAGAGAGACTTGCATATTCTGCAGTGCTGACACTGAAAGATGCTCGCAGTGCCAGCTTTTCCGATCAAACCTTCACATGAAAAGGTCAAGGATGAAAAAAATGCCAACAGAGACTAAGGCTACGCATAGACTAGACTGCATGACAACCAGTCAGCTGAAGGAATTCATAATAAACTCAAAAGATGAAATTCGTACACTGAAAAGAAAAATGGACGGATTTACAGAACAAATAGGAAAGTTGACATCAACTTCCGGGGTCATATTGGACGCTGGTGTTTCAAAGTCCTTTATTGAAAGTATGAAAAACAATAACCAGATTGCGCTCTCGCAGTTCAAAGAAAACAGCCCACAGCATATTCTTTGGAAGCAACAATTTGAAGCAGCTACCAAGCCCAATTTAAAGCAAATGCGTTGGCATCCTACTTTGTTGAGGTGGTGTATAGCTTTACATGCGAAATCTCCCGCAGCCTACAGAATGATAAAAAACAGCAATGTTCTACTGCTGCCGCATGAGAATACGCTAAGAGATTACACCCATTTTACTAGCGCTGGCGCTGGTTGGAACCCGGATGTAATTCTAAGAGCCATGCAAGACTACAGTATCATAGATGATCCATTAAAAACGAACATTTCAATTCTTTTTGATGAAGTTAAAGTAAAATCTGAACTTGTATACTGCTCTGAGACTGGAAGGCTGATCGGATTTTGTGATTTGGGGTCAATAAACAATGCCATTTATATTTTTTGTATAAATGAGACATTCGAGTCAGATATTGCTACACACATTTTGGCCATTATGATACGAGGCATATTTTCTCGGTTGGAATGTGTTGTTGCACATTACCCGTGCAAAGGATTCAATAGTCACCAGCTATATTGGTTGATCTGGGAAGGAATTGGGATCTTAGAATTGTCCGGATTTAAAGTAAGAGCTCTAGTGTGTGATGGTGCAACGCCAAACAGAAAATTTTACAGAATACTTAGTCTTAACAATGACGCATGTCACTGGACCAAGAATGTTTATGCTTCGGGTGATAGAGGCATTTATTTTATCTGTGATGCACCACACCTTATGAAAACCACGAGGAACAAATTTGAGAACTCTGGCTGGAACAACAAAACTCGAAATCTCATGGTAAGCATGTAGAATCAGTTATATCTTAAAAACTTTATCATTTGACTTTCCAGCAACACATTACTAAGGTCATTACTGATTATCTTTTCTCAACTTTTAATCATGTCACCAAAAAAATACATATTTAGAAAAAAGATATTTAAATTTATACAATCCTATTTGAGGGAAGATTATGTGGGATTAATGAAACAAAAACCTAACAACACAAGCTACAAATAACATGCACATAATATTTCAACTTTGTGTGAAAGAAAAAACATGTACATGTAATTATTGTATTTCAGTTTAACGGAAAGCCTATAAAATGGTCTCAGGTTGTGTCAATAGTGGAGCAAGATGTACATGGAATGGGCTTACGTCTCCTGCCTAAGATTACCTATAAGCATCTTCACCTTACTCCCATATTGAGGATGAGGGATAAATTTGCAGTCCAGGTAAACATCTAGTTATTATTTATGTAAAAAGGAAAATATTTTGCACTATACTCATCATACTTCACAGTAAGGATTAACTCTTCATGGAAAGCTGTTTCTTTTTTAATAATTAAAGTTTGTTTAGGCTTAATATTCATGAACCTTTAATTCCAGTTTTGTACTTTTTTGTAGATTCTTAGCTCCCATGTTGCCAACGCATTACAGATCAAAGGCAAGCCAGAAACAGAGTCAACCCAAACATTCCTCAGAATGTTTGATAAGTTTTTTGACTGCCTGAACGTTTCAAACTTGACAAATGGGACATCAGAGAAAACCTGCATGCTTACCCTATGTGGATGTCAATGATTGGAGGTTTAAGGTAAGTTCTTTTCAATTGATGAGTGTGTGTTGGGTTGCTGTCTCATTGAAATACAAGTTTATACATACATGTCCATTTATGTTATAAATAAATAGTATGTATATTAAATATTTATTGATATGACACTTTTAATAAAAATTATATAATACTTCCATGGTAGAAAGAATTCTCATTTAATCATATTTTAATTTTTTTTTTCTGCCAACAGTGGCTTGAGGAAGATTTCCTTGGTTTCATGGATAGATGGGAGCAAGAAGGAAGAGATCAACCTAACCTTACTGCAAAGGAGAAAAGAACAGTTGTGTCTTAGCAGGGAGACCTTGGAAGGGATAAGAATTACAGGTACATGTAAATTTAGTACATATACCTGATCATCATACATGTATATTAAAACTGCTATACATGATCTCTTATTAAGAAATGATCTGGAGTACCAAGCTAGTATATGTTCCTCAATATATGAAACAAGGAGATGTGGTATGATCGCCAATGATACTATCCACCAGGGTTCAAATGAAGTGGGTATACTTCCATTCAATTTCGAAAGTACATGTATATACATGTAGGCAAGTTATGAGAGTTCCACTTGTGTACTATATATATTTGGATTTCAATGTTTTCATATTATAAAATACAGAAAATGTACTTGAACTGGTTTTAGTAGACATAAAGCACATTTTTTTTTATACTGAATATGCGTGAAATATTTGCCACTGTACAACCCTTCATATTAGTGTAAATACATGTATAAGGAAATATACACAGCAGTGTGACAACAATACTAACTGAAAAACATCTAGAGGTCAAATATTGAATATTACTAGTATTATTTTTAATTTTGTTTCAGTGAAATCATTTGTGAACTTGGCCAAAGCGCTTCTACGTTTACCAAATTTTAGATTTCTCCTAAGTGAAAGATTTAATCAGGACCCACTAGAGGAGTACTTTTCTAAACAGAGGGATATGGGTGGGCGCTGTGATAACCCTACTGTTAGACAGTTTCAACATAATGCTTTAAAGCTGCAAGTAGCCGGAGCACCAGCTGTGATGGCCTCTACTAGAGGTAACTGTCAAGTGCGGAGAAATGAATCTGCCATTGCCACACCATTGCAAAGAAGAAAACATAAAAGCATGTAAAGTGAATGAACCAATTTATTAACTTCACAAACTGTACTATAAGTTTCTATTTGAAACCCAATAAACCATTTTGGGATATATATACAGTGTTGATTAACTCTGCCTTCTTTGTTTCAAACTTATTTATGTTACAATACAATTTGTTTTATGTCACTCGAGTAAAACTGTCGACTTTATGGCATGTATGGGCATACATGTAACAAAGTAATGTAATTGTCATCAAGATATTTATAAATACATGTCATTTTTTATTATTTCATTTTGATTTTTTGAGAACTCATTACACATTTTCTTTGTTTAATTCTCTTCTCATGCTTTTCTGTGATTTACATGACAGATTTTTTTCCTGATTCTTTTTAATATACATATAAACATTTGAAAATGCCTTTAGTCTTAAATGTACCCAGCATTTTGCAAGTCTATTCAAGAGAAAATAATTTGTGTTGTCATCATTAGTGTCATTTAATATTACCAAGTAGGCTTCATTCACAGCTTCACTGTCCATAATTTGCTGATGGAGGTTTTTCTTTGTTACTACCTGACTGTTGGTTGCTTTGTTCAAATTAGCTTTCACAATTTTCTCCATTTCTCTGAAGAAGATGTAAACATCATTGCTGACTGAAAAAAGTCCTCCACGATTAACAATCTCTATCCACTCTTTTGTATAAGCTAAAACATTCTCAGTATCACTTTGATTTTCAGAGACTTTAAATTTCTGAAGAAGCTCCCAGCAAAGTTTTGATACTGAATTGCTTTGGTATCTTAACAAAATGCCTCGTCAACTTCCTACATATGTAGCCTGCTGTAAACCGTAAGGCCTGTTCTTCAGACTTCGACAAATTTTTCGAAGTCGATTTAATGTCTTCTTTCAAAAGCCTATTTTGTTTTTTCTTTAAAAGCTTTTGCAACAACTGCTCAAGAAGGAACTGCGATAAAAATGTTTGTATATTTAAGGATTAATGGGAGACTCCAAGAGATTCCATTAAACCTTTAAATGCTACGCGGAGTTCATCTGATCCACGAATGCTGTGAAATGCTGAAGCTTTCTTCTCCAAACGTGCTGATATAAGTTTACACCTGTCTGCCTCTCAAACAGATGGCAATAGTAACTGGATCAGTTGTTTACAAGCATTTGTTGGCAAATCATTTCCTTCAATATTTGAAATAGCAGTGACAAAAAATCGGTGAAACTTGAATTCAGTTGACAAAAAGGCTTCGCTTTGAGTTGTTTCAGAACGCTTAAAACTATGTCTTTTGCATTGTCAGTGGCAATCTCGAGTGTAAACCCTGGAAGGAAAGATAACTTATAAAATATGTTCATACATTTTCATTCAGCAAGACAGGCCTCTATACACACTACACTTACATTCAAGTCATAAAACATCTTAAGTTCTACAGAATTTGGAAAAAAAAAAATAACAGACACAATCATAGACTTGCCATTAATGCTTTATCCCCAAACACCAACAACACACTACAACTACGTATACTGATGAGGTTCCTGGCAAAATTAGCAATTATTTTGGAAATTAAACCAACAATGTAAAGTGGACACTGTAAAGAGAAACCACTCATTTCAATTATTTATTTTAATTCTATTAGACAGAGAAGTGGTAGTTTTCTAAACTTTAAAAAGAATTATCATAAAAGGTACAAGTTAAGAAAAAAATTCTGCTTACCCTTCTCCTGACTAGCAGCTGCAGATGGTCCATTCTTTGAGCTTTGTATATATATTTGCTTACTGTCACCTGAAATACCAACAACTTCAATATAAAACAGGTTGAAAACAAATCTGATATACTAATAAAGATACTATCTCATTTTACATTTTCAGTAATGTTAAGTATACATATACATCTGTTAAGTCCAGGCTTTTCAATTGATTTTACAGTTTGTTTTTATTGTTCTTGTGTTGTTACACTACTAACTCTGACAGTTTCAAGGTGGCTGGACATGCTGGAACACTCACAAATATATTGAAACCAATTTTGTATGTACATGTGTCTGTCTTAAATCAGGAGCCTTAGATTCACTGGTTATATTGGGTTGCTTTCTTTCATATTTGTTTAAGTTTTTTTATATAATCAGGCCGTTGGTTTTCTTGTTTGAATTTGTTTTTAATTTTGTCATTATTGGCCTTTTAAAGCTTATATTGTCATGAAATAGAAGTTCCTTCATAATCTTAGTTCAAACGGAATAAACTTGGTAATATTATTTTCTTTAGAACAATGCAAATATAACAGTATTTATTCTTGACGGGAAAAAAATAATAGAATATTTATTCTAACAGCATTGAACAGGAACAAAATTTCTAGCTGAAAATAATTGTGTTTTCGATAACAATAATTCGATATGTGTTTTTCTCAAAATTTAAAAAAAGAAGATGTGGTATGATTGCCAATGACACAACTCTCCGTGTGAGACGAAATGACAGAAATTTTGTGTAGTTTTGGGGCCCACAGAATTATGGATCCACATCTGCACTTTCCAACTGAAAAAAAAAAAAAACTTTTTAAGTTTTAGAGTCGATGAAATCATACATGTATATGCTTAATAAGCCTACGGTGTCTAAAAAATGACCTATATTTAAAAAAAAAATTACAGGGCTGTTCTTATAACTTTTGAACAATTTACAAGAAATTTGATGTCATTGCAAACTACCTACTTGTCGACAACTGTTGACTTCCTTTACCAAGACATTCACAGCACATCCAATCCAAGGGTCCATCGCTGCCAATTTGCAATCCAACACATTATATGTGATAAAATTTTACTTTGCACTCATTGCTTTTACATTCGATAGGATGTGACGAATCATCCGATTTACATGAACAATATATCTCACTTTCAAAATGTGAGGAAAAAAAATCATCGGGTATATTATCTGTCTCAAATTCATCCATCGTTAAAGTGTTTGTTTGGGAATTAATGATTTTGTGTCTCGTACATTCATCTGTAAACTGTTTCCTTAGGATTTATGACAACATCCGCTTTCTTCGTTTATTTTCGTAATCACAGAAACAACCGACAAATGACATTATTGCAATGTGTCACACGCTGGTGTATTAATAAAGTGCCATGTTTCAAGTTAATTAACATGTCATTAAATGGCAAGTCGGGTCGTAGTAGTTCCTGTCAATATAATACTTCCATGCTCATAACAAGGAAGCTATTAAACCAAGAGTTCCAAGTGGTTAAGTTGAAGTCATCCTTTTGCAAATTTTACAAACGCCACCACAAGTAACCGTTATGGAATATCTGTTTCACAGATGACGGTGACGAAGGTTGTACCCACAACCATGTCCTCTTTTTCTCGAATATGACCTATCGAATAAAGCTTATCACCAGGTTTCATACTAACATGAGTAACACGACGGATGCCGTTTTTCGTTTTTTGCCATGGCATTGTTAGTTTGTTTTCTTTCGCCACTGCTTTAAATCCGATTCAAATTTAATGGTTTTAGTTGGTAAATAACTTACACAATGAAAACTCGAGAAAGATAGGTTAATTCATAGTGACATTTTGAAAATGATTAATTTTCAGTTAAAGCCGTTTTCTCTAAACGTTCCTGTTTCATTCACATTTAGGTAAATAATATCTTTAGAAAATGTCAAACTAATAATGACAGAAAATTGTTCTGTATTACTTAAGAATTAGATCGAGGATGATTTTTTTGGCCAAACTCTTCGAATATACGATGACTTGTATTTCTAAATCAACTTCTATGTGATAAAAGATGGAAAATTTTTCAGAAGGTTATACCATGTAAGCCAAGTGGGAGGTATCAACGTGTGCACCTCCACAAATTATCTTAAGTAATCTGTGGAAGCAATGAGTCAGCTGTAGAAAAGCTTGTACCTGATCATTTCCCGTTCGACAGTTACCCATGCTAACGAGGGACGTCATTTTTGCTATGCGAGAAGTTTTAATATGCGGCAGAATACATTTAGACATTAAATCAGATTCTTGTAGGGAGAATTGAAGTTTTCGAAGAGTACATAGGGTCCTGTTGCAAACTGTTCCCAGAACCTACTTATTGAATATATTTTTACCCTACGGAACTTCGTTTTTGACCCGTCCTTTATTGCACTGGGTCGATGCCACTGCTGGTGGAGTTTTTATTCCCCGAAGGTTTCACCAGCCCAGTAGTCAGCACTTCTGTCTTGACATGAATTATCATTGATATGGTCATAATTATAAATTAACTGTTTACAATTGAAAACTTTGAATTTTTTGAAATACTAAGGCTTTTCTACCTCAGGAAAAGATTACCTTAGTTGTATTTGGTAAAACTTTAAGGAATTTTTGGTCCTCAATGCTCTTCAACTTCGCACTTTATTTGGCCTTTTTAACTTATTTTGATTCGAGCGTCACTGATGAGTCTTTTGTAGACGAAACGCGCGTCTGGCGTAAATACAAAATTTCAATCCTGATATCTATGATGAGTTTATTTAGTCCGTCAGTCCTGTTCTTGTCATCGCAACCCCTCTAAATCCACACAACATAATTTCATGAAATTTTGTAGATAATAAGAACATATTATTTTGATGAGCGTATCATCGGGAAATTATAATTTAATTTTTTTTCTAGGAGTTATGTCCCTTTGAACTTTAGAATTTTGGCCTGTATGTACTATTGCAACAGTTTGTCATCGCAACTCCTCTAAATCCACACAACAGAATTTCATGAAACTTTGTAGATAGTTAGGACATACCATGTAGATGTGCATATCCACAAGAAACTTTTATCAGTTGACTTTTGTAGCAGTTATCAGTCTTTGAACTTATGAATCTGGTGATATTTTGTTTGCCCAGTGACAATATGAGGGCGTGGGGTATGTGAGCATGCTCACAAAGGTTCTTTAATCTAACATTGTTCCGTCCTGCATATTTATGACATTTTTTTCACGGGACGATAAGCAAGCAATAATCAATCCTTCATTAACTAAGAAAGATACTTTAATTGACAATGTTTTAGCGAAGCTATGGCAAAATGGATTATGATTAAAGGAATCTTTGGTTGTCTACTATTGTCGCTGTTTATCGCTGCAACGAATTTCCAACTTGAACTCGATTTCTTATGTCGGCGACGATGTAAACTATTTGTATAAAGCTTTATAATTCAGAAGGTAGAAGACCTGGATGCTTCATACCTTGTATGCAGATACCTTATGTTACGAAGATTCCGTCGATTATATGTCCATTGTCCTAAACAACATTTTCATGGTTCAGCGACTGCTTGCAAAAAAAACAGTTTTTATCATGTGAATTTCTGACTTATTTTTAGCTCACCTGGCCCAAAAGGGCCAAGTGAGCTTTTCTCATCACTTGGCGTCCGTCGTCTGTTAACTTTTACAAAAATCTTCTCTGAAACTACTGGACCAAATGAAATCAAACTTGGCCTAAATCATCATTAGTGTATCTAATTTAAAAAATGTGTCCCATGACCCCCGCCTGCCAACCAAGATGGCCGACATGGCTAAAAATAGAACAGGGTTAAAATGCAGTTTTTGGCTTATATCTCTGAAACCAAAGCATTTAGAGCAAATCTGACATGGGGTAAAATTGTTTATCAGGTCAAGATATATCTGCCCTAAAATTTTCAGATGAATCGGACAACTCGTTGTTGGGTTGCTGCCCCTGAATTGGTAATTTTAATGAAATTTTGCCGTTTTTGGTTGTTATCTTGAATATTATTATAGATAGAGATAAACTGTAAACAGCAATAATGTTCAGCAAAGTAAGATCTACAAATAAGTCAACTTGACTAAAACGGTCAGTTGACCCCTTAAGGAGTTATTGCCCTTTATAGTCAATTTTTAACCATTTTTCGTAAATTTTTGTAATCTTTTACACAAATCTTCTCCTCTGAAATTACTAAGACAAATTTAATAAAACTTGTCCACAATCATCATTAGGGTATCTAGTTTAAAAATTTGTCCGATGACCCCGCACGCGAACCAAGATGGCCGACATGGCTAAAAAATATTACATAGGGTGAAATGCAGTTTTTGGCTCATATCTCTGAAACCAAAGCATTTAGAGCAAATCTGACGAGGATAAAACTGTTCATTAGGTCAAGATCTATCTGCCCTGAAATTTTCAGACCAATCAGGCAACACGTTGTTGGGTTGCTACCCCTGAATTGGTAATTTTAAGAAAGTTTTGGAGCTTTTGGTTATTATCTTGAATATTATTATAGATAGAGATAAACTGTAAACAGCAATAATGTACAGCAAAGTAAGATCTACAAATAAGTCAACATGACCAAAATTGTCAATTGACCCCTTAAGGAGTTATTGCCCTTTATAGTCAATTTTTTACAATTTTCATAAATTTTGTAAATTTTTGTAAATTTTTACAAAATATTTTCCACTGTAACTACTGGGCCAAGTTCGTTATAGATAGAGATAATTGTAAGCAGCAAGAATGTTCAGTAAAGTAAGATCTACAAACACATCACCAAAACACAATTTTGTCATGAATCCATCTGTGTCCTTTGTTTAATATGCACATAGACCAAGGTGAGCGACACAGGCTCTTTAGAGCCTCTAGTTTACTAATAGGATAACTATATTTGGTATATGGGTTCCTTGCAACGTCTACATGTCCGTCAGTAAGTTCGCCTGACCTTGACCGCATTATATGAATCAGTGTTCAAGGTTAACGTTTCGTGATTAGGTCCGTCTCTCAGCAGGTCAACTTTATGAGTGCATGGAATGTTTGTAAGGTGTACATTATAAAAAGAAGGAGATGTTGTGTTTTGGTAAGTTTATAATACTATAAGCAGTACGTCAACTATATTTGGTGTATGGAATGATTGTAAGGGGTAGATGTCAGACTGGCAGGTTTCATCTGACCTTTACCTTATTTTCAAGGTTCATTTTTCAATGTTAAGTTTTTGTGTTTGGTCTGTTTTTCAATAACCATAAGCAATAAGTCAGCTATTTTTGGTGTCTGGAACAACGGTAAATTGATTATGTCTGTCTGACAAGATTTATCTGACCTCGACCTCATTGTCATGGATCTTAATGTTAATTTTATGTGATATTTGTAGTAAAACCTTTGTTTTTAAGACTTTCAACATAAAATCAACAGTCAATAAAATAGGCGAGACATTTCAGCATGTGCACTCTTGTTTCTAGTTATAAAGAAAAAGAAAAATGCAAAAGGACGACACTATCTTCTTTTAGACATAAAGTATCGGTTGTATCGGCAAAGACCATGGAAATCATGTGTATTTTGGCATTCTGCCATCTCGTCGCCATTACATATCAAGTCGTGTTTCAAATAAGACGGGCATATATATAGCAATGAAAATTTCTGTTCTTCACACCCAAGGTCTCATACAGACAAATAAATCATAAACAATAAGAAAAAAATATGGTTATTTTCGCATACGGTACAAAGAAAAGATTTAATTGGTAAAGACCATGTTGATCATATGTCTTTTGGTATGTTTGAAGATATATAGAGTGAATCATCGTCATTGTGTGGTCATTGCACATCAACTAATGTTTGAGTTGATTCAGGGTTTCCTTTAGGCTTCACGGGATGTATAATTACGTAGCCACAACCGGTCAAAATGTTATTCAGGTGACAAATGTAATATTTTTTTTTATATTTGCCAGATTTATATTTTCTCTGAACATATATTATTAATGTTAGTGGTACACTTGATTTTAGTTCTTCATTGATCGAAATGGAATTATGACATCTTTGAAAGGTCGACAAAGCTTTCTTTCGTCGCAAAGAGAGGACACAATCGTTTTGCAGATCATTGAACAAAGAAAAGATTTAAGTGTATATCCATATTTCTGAAAATCGTTTCACGTGCGAAACGCTTAGTCTCAAATCTCGATAGTTAACCGATATATATATATATATTCTAAACGTTCAATTAGCCTTGCATTTTGAACTGGAAATATTTGATTATTTCGAATGATAAAATTATTTTTTGATTAGATTTGTGTCTTGTGTAATTTACCGACTATTCCTAATTATGTCTGCAGATGGGATAAAGTTTTCCTACATTATCCTTTAAAAATCATTAAAGAATCATATCTCGTCCTATACGACTTTTCTTCACTGTCGACATTTAAATAATCTCAATATTTTCCTTTTTAAATATTAAAACAGACATTTTAATTTCAAGTCTCTCGTCTATTGACAGTACATTACATATTCACTTATCTTCAAAGTAAGTGCGAACAATTTATAAATATAAAGGATTAAAATCAAGATGCAATAGAAGAATGCCACTCTTGACCGATTTATACTTTTCATTAATCAAATACTTTGTGTATTGTTGGACGAAACAGGAGGAAGTGCCAAAGTAATCCAGCCTTAGGGGAGTAACAATTACAGACAAATTTTATTACCTTGCGATGGATGAGTTTTTTGTTGTTGTTGAGAATTGTAATGATTTATTTCTAATGGTACTACCAGAGGATTCCACACGAAACATTCATGACACCAGGCAAATTAACCTGTTTTATACACTATTGCATTTTTTAATTCTTAATCTTACTGAAGTTCTGAAACGACGAGTTTTTATTTGTCCACAGAGATAACAAGGAGGATCAAGTGTAGTTTTCACTGATCCATTTCAAGTTTAATGTTGATTTGTTAATCTGAGATATTTATTCTTAATTATATAGGGGATATAATGACGTCTAAGGTTGTCTATTTATATATGCAAGGAGAAAAATTGCAAAAAGCGAGAGAGCAAAACAAAATTTACATAACCAAACGTAGTAATTACAGAGTAAAACAAAATCTACATAACCAAACATGTAGTAATTACCTTTGGGCAGTAACTTAAAGCCCAGCTGGTTCCACGCGGCAGTGTGAGCTATTGCCACCAATAGGTGTCCGTCGTCGTTTGTCAATTCAAACAAAAAGATTCTCTAAAACTACTCTGCAGACAGAAACCAATATCATCATTGAAGTACTTAGTCACAAAATCCCAACTGCCAACAAATATAGCTGATGTAACTAAAAAAAGAACATAGGGATAAAATGCATGTTGTATTTTTTTTTTTCTGAGAACCGTTACAGATACAGAAAATGTCTCATTGGCAGAAATGTTCAGAATGTCAAGATCTTCATATTGCCCATTTGTCAAAATTGTCAGAAGACTCGTTAGTTAAAAGGAGTAATTATCCGCTGCGGGCAAAATATGATAATGGCCTCCGTTCAAAATGTGAATACTCGAGACTGTTTGAGATAAAGCTTTCATACTAATTAGGATTTTTTGTGGTCATATTCTCTTGACCGAGCAGTATCGTTAGATTGATTTGGCAATTGTTACTGGAGTAACGGACTTTGTGTAACAATAACACCTTGTGAACGCAACTCCTGTTAGACCATTTGAAAGAGAGCTCTAATATAGTTACTACTAGAACACACCCGCGACATCGCTAGTCAGTGACTGAATTAAAGTATCTAATCCTTATGTTTAGTCTGGATTTTTAGTATTCGTATTTTCATCTGATAAAGTCTCTGCTTTCAAACTCTTTCTGTTTGAACCCGTCGACCCCGAACTTGTTAATTATTGGTAATATTAATTATTTGGGAAACAAAAAGGCCTCGAATGGTGTAATTTTTAATCAACACCGTTGTCCTATATTAATTATATATAAAGTTGAATTCTTTGATTCGTCGTTTTTACGTCGTGTCGGCTAACAAATTGGAAAGTACCTACGCCTTATTTTTACAACTACAACCGAAACCTACAAGATCTACAAGAGAGGCGAAAGATTCCAAAGGGATAATCCAATTCATAAGTCGAAAACCAACTATCAATGCCATTGCAAAAAAACGAAAAACGACCAACAAACAGTTTACAGAACATATATCAACAAAGCGAAAATGGTCAGTCCACTTCTTTCAGGAATCAGTGTTCTTGAATAACGTTGTTTATCTTTTTCGCGCAAACACTATTTAACATAGAGACAGTCTTTATAAACAGTATTGGTTATCGTATGTTACTATCTGGCCTTTTTTATTATCGATTGTTGGTTTTAGCATAAATCAGGGCGATGGTTTTCTCTTTTGAGGTGTTTGAAGATTGCTTTATTTGTTTAGCTTACTGTTTGGGTTTTGCTTATTACTGAAGGTGGTACAATACCCAATTAATGTTTACACCGTCGTTATTTGGTCTCTATTGGAATTTGACTTGTTTGCAATCATGCCTTATCTCCTTCATTTGTTTTTGACAAGACAACACCAACTGACGATCATTTGATATAGAAGATGTAGTCGAAGTTGGGTACTTGTTTTATGCAGTTTAAAATTATCTTTTTTCAATGAAAGTAAGTACAGATAACATTACCGAAACCATCATATTCAGAACGTAGTACTTTGATTAGATCCTTTAAAAAATAACCTTTCTGTGTTGTCTTGCTCACTTTGGACACAGCAAGAAAAGAAAGATATTTCATTTTCGATTTAAAGAAGTTTTCATTTAGCCATTCCGCAATAATGCGTTGACTTGTGTAGACATAATGCATCATTCACTTTATATTAATATTTCCCATTTTCGACATTAATTGTAGGTGGAAGCATCACGATCGTCACGGATTAATTAAATTATATGAGACAGACCAGAAAAACGATAAATTGATAGTTTATTTATGGTATGTTTACTTTCCAGTCTCAAAAGCGATAAGCAAATTGCACTAGTACATCTTCATATTAACCCTTGAATGAACATAAGTGAATTGTACTTTACTGTCACTAGATGAGAAACCAAAACTTGAAATTCCTATTTTAATGTATAAAGCGAGAAAAAAAAGGGTAATTTAAGCGACATCAGAAATAGAAAATATAATTATCTCAATTCAGCCTTTAGCGCGGATTTAATTTTGGCCTTGCTAGGTGAATAAATACACATCTTTGTCCTTTCGGAATGGACACGAAAAACGTTTTCCTCAAGTTGAAGTTGCAAAGTTTATGTATCACAGTTACTATGATGTAAAAGTAGTTTCTACTAGTAGATTTTACTGAGAAAAAAAAAGATATAAATTTTCCAAAAATAAAAATTCTCAATAATTATCTAATTACTGGGCTTATCATTTTCATTGCCTTGAAACTTGCCACTCACTCTACATATCTTGAATCGTGAGACAAGTGGCACATGCTTATCCGTTCAACGCATTTAATCACATTTGTAGTTTGCTATATCATTTCCATGATCGATACCTGTGAAACAGTATTTTTAACAGAAATATGAGTAGCTCCTTCATACTTGGTTTACTGCAATGATGGTTACAAGATTCAAATTGCGCTTTGCTTTATTGTTTAAATCGTTTCATATTAAAACCTTCTAAATATGTTTACACTTTTGATAAAAAAAAGTACAATAAAGTTGCTGAAGAATAAAGAGTTAAAATATTCTTATTATGTGTTTTTAATTATAAATGTTCGAATTTTTGATTTTTTTTACGAGTTTGTAAAGAATGTTACTGTGATAAATTTATTTGGCAATAAGTTTTACTTGCGCATCCGGACATGCTCAAGTATTTCGTAATGGACAAGTGCCCACGTATAAACCTAAGGTATTTTAACTACATACACGAGAAATTATGATAAGGTCACTTTTTGGTCTCATGAATTTAAAAATCATATGCGAAATGCGAAAAATTTTTTTTTTTTTGGGGTGTAGGGCCTTGCTGTTTTTATCTATTTTTCCCCCATAAATTGTGTAAAATTGCAAGCAAGGTCAAATACATGTATGTCAAATTCAATATTTTCATAACATAGTGACTGCATTAAAGAGTCCAGATTATATCATTGTTCATTTATGTAAGATTGGAAATTTATCTACGTCTCGAGAATTCACATGTCATTGTTCTATTTAACAAGGCGTAATATGTTGAATTAATATGTAATTTATAAACTTCCTTGTAGTAAATTTCACTATTGGGATTTCATTAATAACCATATTTGTGCAGTAAAAATGACAATTCAATAGATTAAATCAATTGATTTGCAAACTAGGAGAAAATACGTTGATGCACGAGATATTTTTTTGTTATAAATATAATTAACGGTACCGATTTTATTGCACAAATGCGCATTTCGAAGTTAAATGTCTCTTCTGTGATACTCTAGGTCATATATTTGAAAGTCCAAAGCATAAAACAAACGTAAAACAGCTGATATAACCAACAAAACCAAAAGGAAAGCCAAAACCCGGACAAGGAAACAGAACATGAGGGAAATACTTTCCTTAATTTACACTGTTTTCGAAATTTTTAACACAAAATTTAAATAGAACAATATCCGTAGTTCCATATAAATGGCGAATGCAGAATGTCTACACACACACACAGATAGGCAATTCTGTCAGGACGTATAGTCTCACATTATCACTGTCAAATTCAAAAGAGAGCACTCCGATAAACATCCATTATAAATATCTTTACAAAGATGTTATTTACGCTTGCAACTAATTAAGTATTAATCCCTTACTCTTCTGAACGTTCGTGATCTACGCCGGTTTTTGATGAGAATAGCAATATTCTAAATTTTAGTGATTTGCTGTGTGATTCTGAAATGAAAATGAAGAACTAATGGAGAACATACAATGACACTTTGCTTATACTTTATGCAGAGTTACTGGCTGCAAATGTAGACGTGAAAAAAAAATGTAGCATTGTATGGAGTACGGACAGTTTTAAATAAACTCTGGAGAATTAAAAATTCATTGACTTTCAAAGAAAACTACAATAAGCCAAGATCTGGATGATGATGCCTACGTAAATTATCTGGGTGATGATGCCATTGTGTCTGTCATTTAAGTTTCCAACCAGTGAGAGACTAGGCCAAAAGTTCTTCATTTCTTCATATCATCCGTTGATTTGTTAGACTTGTAATATAAGCTTTGATCAAAGAGAATATTAGTAATGTTTATAATTTTTTTATAACTGAATTAAGGCGACAGTTGTTTACTGTGGTTAAAATCTAGTAAATTGACGAGGACGAGACAAATCAAGGTTATAAACAAAAAGCTAGGGAATCTCCAAAAGGAGCCAGACCGGATGCGTCGATATTGTGCATACATCATCCGCCATGCGAATTTGCACTCAAGTCAATAATTTTCTGGAATTGTTGGTGTTTATTATTCTGCTAACGGCTGTGCGTCCCAAACAGCTTTAATGGTCTCTGATCGATGGTTTCGTTAATTAATGTTCTATGGTTCAACTAAGTGAAACAATAAGTAGATACATGCATGCTATTGTTCATTTTGTATGTGGCTTATTGTAGTGCTAATATAATATATAGGGCATATCGTGCTTTTTTGTAGCATGTGGGTAGTACAAACACAGCAGCCTATTGTTCATGAGACACAAAAGACATGATACAGAGATGTCAGTATAATTTCCGGAAACCTACGAGGTATATACGACTTTTTATATCCCAGTTGGAACCTCAATAACGCCATCATAACGAACGTTACTATGTGACGAATCTGAATTAATAAAAAACAGTTAAAAGAACGTCAAAGGCTCACAAAGGGTGAATAATGATGAGTATCCATCAATAATACGTTTTAAAGTAAAATCGCGTGATTTACACATCAAACACTAAATGAATGGTGAACGTGTTATAATAAAGTATTGCATGTACACGTGATAAAAAAAAAATCACGACAAATGACAAAATCTTCCTCGTATGCAGAAACACATCAGGTTGGAATTTTCAATATTTCTGGTGTCAAAAGTACATAATAAGTCACTTGCATAGTTACAAACAGTACACATGAAAGTTAAAACTGTATTGCAAAAATATTCATAACAGGGTAAAATATTTGTCAAGATAAAAAACACGTATTTAAATGAATTACACAAAATAAAAATAAAAATGTACTAAATATCTATATTGCATTGTCAATGTTAAACAAATACCTGGTACTGAAAAATACATTAAGGCAGGGGCAATCCGTAATACATGTGTAATTCAGGTTTCAGACAGGGTATATAATGTGACATTCCTGGCTTAGGGTTCGGCTCAGGAAATATAAACTATAAGCCGGGAAAGTCACATTATATACCCTGTCTGAAACTTAAATAACATATAATGTATTTACCAATTTTGCCGAAGTTGAATAAATGTTTTTAAAAAGTCTGTAAAGATTTGGGAATTATCAAACCTGTTGTATGTGGCCCTATTAGCTATTTTGTCGGATTTATATGTTAGTAATGTAGTGTTTTCAAAAACAGTCGGAGTGTTTGTGTTTGTGCGGTAAAAAGGAGTTCACTAGATCAGCAGAGTGTAATTGAGAGTTGTCTTGGAAAAAAACTGGGAATTATATTGTTGAGCAAGACAATTAAATATTATACTACTAATGCATATGTTGATAAATATGATTTAGTTTTCCCATTTAAACTGATGCTAGAGATGAATTTTCGTTAAGTTGTGCGGGATGTATAAATACACAGCCACGTCGGTTCTGAATTTGGATATATAATCTGACGAAGATTTCTATGCTCTCTTAACAATTGCAAACATTTTCAACAACTCAGAGGGGTCTGGATTTGACATGTTGCAATGTTAAATTACTGTCCATTTTCAACACAACATCTTTTTCAAGTGTCAGTTTTAATTAGCTCACCTGTCCCAGAGGGCCAAATGAGCTTTTCTCATCACTTGGCGTCCGTCGTCGTCGTCCGTTAACTTTTACAAAAATCTTATCTTCTCCTCTCAACCTTTTGGACCAAACTTGGCCACAATTAGAGCCTCTAGTTTCTAATTTAACAGAAACTACCGATTCTATTTAAGTGTAATTCGTTCTCATCCTGAATATGCACGGTAATATTCTTTCTGAATTCTCATGATGGACTATAAACTAGCAATGCAAATCGAACGGAGAAAAAAAAACTTTTGTCCATGCTGTCTGATTAAGTATATTATGATCCGTTTATAAAATAATGTCGTGTACTATTTTTCCTTTCTTAAGTATTTGGCCTAATTGGTCAAAAACAATTTCAATCCTATTGTATTCCTGATTTTTAAGTTTTTGTTAACGAGAATTACAAATTGGTAAAGTAATTGAAAGGCCCTTCCATGTACCACTCCAATAAATTTAAAATGTTGCGACATTTCAGAAGTTGACAATTAAAATGTATTATTTCAAGTAAATCACCAATTAAATAATGATACATTAGTGATTTAATAAACAGCTTGACTCAATTTATTATAGTTTTACGGTTACTAATTTGCGATTTTTCAGGAAGTTTGCAATTGAAATGCATGGTTTCAAGTAAATAACCAATTACAAAGTGATAAATTAGTAGTTTATAAAACTGCTTGATACCCAGTTTATTTTACTTTTATTAATTACAAACTATTTGAATGATATAAGAGAAGAGTATCAGTTCTTTAGAAGTTACATTACGCTTAATCTAAAATTGTTCACGATTACCAACGCGATTGGGCAACCTTAACTGATATTTGAAATAACTCTCAATGTTTTTAACTGCTAAAAACAATACAAATACTTAGAAAAAAAAAAGAGACGGAAGATACCAGTGTCACAAAAAAATTATCAGCCGATAAAATCTGGCAAACAACAATAACGACGAAAAGACAAACAAAATCATACATGATAAACCATTCTAAAAAAGGTACCGATTGCTTCGCAGTAACATACATAACGTCAACAGGAGGTAATTATTGTTAATCGGATCTTGAATACCCATACTGTAATTTTATTCCTTCCCCTGTCCGGGACATGTTCCCAATTTATTTTAATCTCATTCTAGCCAATAGAACCTTAGCCACATCATCAGGCAACCTATCAGAACCAATATTTGTAAAGTAATTATTTCAAGATGGCGTGAATATCGAATGAAACGAATAGCATTGCACCGTGATGCAAAGCAGTAATATTTATACACCCCTCATGCAAACGGAGACCCCATTAGCCCAAAATAGTCTGGAAAAGTCAAACGATTTACCACACCTTAAACCTGTGTTTTTCCATGACCAAAAAACGTCAAAAAAGAAGCTGTAATTATTCATCTCATAATTTTATATCGTTTTTTAGTACCAATGGATTTTTAGAAAACTGCATGCCGTCTTTAAGAACATTTTAAAATTCAAATATTTTGTTGGATAAAGCACTTATGATAAATATGCACGGCTAATCGCATTTATCACTATTTAGTCAAAAAGTTTAAACAAAATCGAAATTTATATTTGACATTTAGCATTAGAATTACGTACCAGATATTGTATCGGCAGCTGCAAATGGATAACTTGGTAAAAATACTCATTCCTATGAACTATTCCTATATCCAAGGGCTGGTATTAGGTAAGAGAAAGTTGACTTCTAAGGACTAAGAAACTCGTAAATAATTTGTAATGTCTTGTAACACAACTGTATATTAAAGACATCAGCTTATATATTTTATGGATTGATATATATAGCTGCTACAACTGCATCTAGTGTGATAAGATATTTCTTCTCTCGAGACAAGTTATCTTTTAAAATTTAACTGTCTAGAGTGGAGAAATATTGTATTGCACGAGATTTTGTGGTGGAATAATGAATTGCCACCGAGGTAATTTGTTTAGGGTATCCAATTATGTGGTGCTCGTAAAACTAGACAACAAAAAAAAAAAAAAAACAAAATAATAAAATAATCATGCTTGTTATATAGAATATTCATGATTGTTATATACAAATCAAGGGAAAAAACAACAAATATTAAAATATTCATGCTTGGTATATATATGTTTATAGAAGATATTTTAAAGTAAATCTTAAAAAAGTCGTGTTTAATAGCATTTTGTGTGGTGTAAATAAAAATAGGTAATCGTATGGCCTGAAATAATGACATAAACCAATACCCTATAGTGACCGATAAAAACCTTCTTTTGTCATTTTATCGTTATATTTTTAGTAAAATAACAAAAATCCAAGGAAAATTCACTTATCAAATGGCAAAATCAGTAGCTCAAACAAATCAAACGAATGGAAAACAACTGTCATATTCCTGACTTGGTATAGGCATTTCCTTATGTAGAAAATGGTTCATTAAACCTGTTTTATAGCTAGCTAAACTTTTCACTTGTATGTCAATACCATGTTTCGTCCGTCCACGTTACTTTTGAAGAAAAAAAAAATGATAAAAGATATTTGACTTGGTTTCGTACATTTTTGAAAAAAAATTACCTCAGACTTAAAGACGATATGCACCAAGTGATGACAATACCTCATATTGTACCAATGTGGAGCTTATGCGCGTAATGTATAATTACGAATATAAGAATTGATGGGTGAAATGAGTAATTTTGAATTAAAGAATTGAATGACGATTGCTTTACGTCGAGTGGCAAATAGTTCAACCATATTCAAGACGAGAACACATTAATTCGTACGAGTATGTTCTGCAATAATTGCAAGGCTGGAATTAACTCACTGAAAAAAAGGGTTGGCATTCTCCGTTCACGAGGCTTCGAATTTGATGTAACTTTGTATTTCTTCATCCCGCACCTGCAAATGAATGCTTCTTTAACTTCACTTTCTGCTATATAGATGATGTTCTCCCACTTAACAAAAAAAATTTGATGACTAAGTTGAATGCATTTATCCCATCAAACTTGAGATAAAGGATACAGCAGATACAGTGAAGTCTGCCTCATATCTTGACTTACATCTAGAAATTAACAATGAGGGTCGGTTGAAAACAAAACTTTACGACAAAAGAGATGATTTCATCTTCCCAATTGTGAAGTTTCTATTTCTAAGTAGCACCGTTCCAGCAGCGCCTGCATACGTAGTATGTATTTCTCAGTTGATACGTTACCGTTACGACGCTCTGTAAAATATCGACAAATATAATGCCTACCAATGTTACAATGTGCATAGAGCACGACACGAAGGAATTATTTCTGAAATAAAACAAGGAATGAGCTGTCAAATTGACAGCAAACTGTATTTTAAGAAATTTAAAAGGCTCCGCTTTCAGGCTGTTTGACCTGCCACATTCTATGCTGATTTTCCAATCTATCAAGGACCACAACTCCTGAATTGCAAAAATTCAAATCGTCAATATCAAACTTGACCTCCATTTTTGCACCCGTAACAACATATTAAATTTTTTAAAATTGGTCAAGTGGTTCATATGAATTGCACGATAACGACAAAACGTGCCATTTTCTAATATATAAAGGACAAAACTCCTGAACGGTAAAAGTGAAAATCGTCGATTTTGAACTTGACCTCCATTTTGTCATCAGTATCAACATATTATAATTTGAAAACCATTGATAGAAGGGTTCATAAGTTATTGAAGGAAAACGACACAAAATGCCATTTTCCGATATATCAAGAACCATTACTCTTTAACGGTAAAAGTGAAAATCGTCAATATCGAACTTGACCTCCGTTTTGTCATTAGTATCACTATATTAAAATTTGAAACTATTCACAAGTTATTGCATATCAACTGCTGACAGCCAACCACCGTACTAAACCAATTTAATAAGTGGATTTTTCCTTCGGAAAACCAGTTTTAAATAATATGTGGGTAAACGTCAGAGTAAATTAGGGTCACAGCTTACCTAAAATGACTGCTTGTTACACGGATCTATCGCATACAATTGTTGGTTCATATCATATATCGATGAGTTGAAAAAAGTTAAATCACAAAAATACTGAACTCCGAGGAAAATTCAAAACGGAAAGTCCCAAATCAAATGGCAAAATCAAAAGCACAATCAAAAACACATCAAACGAATGGACAACTACTGTCATATTCCTGACTTGGTACAGGCATTTTCTTATGTAGAAGATGGTGGATTAAACCTGGTTTTAAAGCGCTAAACCTCTCACTTGTATGACAGTCGCATCAAATTCCATTATATTGACAACGATGTATGAACTAAACAAACTGACACAATAGGTAAAAATGTCACAAATAGGGGTACAACAGCAACACGAACCCCACCGAAAAGTGGGGGTGATCTCAGGTGCTCCTGAAGGGTAAGCAGATCCTGCTAAACACGCGGCACCCGTCGCGTTGCTCATGTTATTACAAAGTCTATAAATAGTCTTGACTCGGTAGGTCACATTCGAAATGTGTTTAGTGATGAAGGGTCACCAGGATGCTCCAGATTTCTATCATATATCGTTGCAGTTGAAAAATTGTTTAGTGATGAAGGGCCACCCAGGATGCTAAAGATTTATTGCACTATTTTGTTATTTTTCAACTTAAGTAAAGTTCCAAACACGAGCTTAAAATCGCAAATCCGACCTAACTATTTATATGTCCCGCACATGCTATATTGAAACCTTCACAGGACAGACATTGTTGCGAAGTTGCTTTTAGATAAGATACGATAAAATCTCAGAATTTACAAGTAAACAATTTGATTGAATGGTTAATATCAATTATTGCAATAAATGTTTAGAATATTCCAGTTTATAAAATAAGAAAAGTTGATATGATTGCCAACGAGTAAACTAATTACCAAAGACCAAATGACGTAGATGTAACCCAGCTAACTGGCAAATTTGTGGCCTTAAACAATTAGCAAGGCTCTTACATGACAAAATGTAAAATAATTCAAAAAAGAAAACAAACGTCTAAATTTATATAAAAATGTAAAACATAAAACAAATATGATAGACAACGAGCAACGAGAACCAAAGCATATTTTGTTTTGTTGTAGCATATTTATAACACAATCAACGTTAATACAGATATACACAATATTCAAAGATCTTATTTCATTGCTAAATAATTGTAGATGACCTTTTAAAATTAGTTTTTTTAAGGACCTTTAACCTGTGGAGAGAAAGAGAGGCACTCTCTTTACAAGTGGCATCGGATTTAACGTCCACATTCTGACCGGACGTGGCTGCATACTTGTACATCCCGCTGTATAAATTTGGTCCTTGACACTTTTTTTTCCATGTCAAGGATGAAATTTATACAGCGGGATGTACAGGTACGCAGCCATGTCCGGTCAGAATATAGACGTTAAATCGGATGCCTCGTGTAAAGAGAGGGCCTCTCTCACTATACACGCTAAAAACCCTTGCAATGACTCTTTAAGGGGTCCATAGGTGACCTGTTGCAAGGCAAAATTTCTGTCCCTGTCCAATATAATCTAATTTATAAGTCGGAATAAATATTTCCCCGATCGTTTATCTTTTACAGGACCTATTGTTCTAGTCCTGCACATGCATGAAATATTTGCCACTGGACGTTCAGCAACCAACAATAAATTATTTACATCTGCAAGGTCTTGCAAACGAGTAAGGATATATAAACACCGTAAGATGGGTTCATAGGAACATCACCATCGGTGAAAGAAAATTAATAATAGGGAACGACCAATTGTCCATTTTTGTCGAATATTTTCCCGTTTAAAACTAAAATATCTAAATCTAGGAAAGGACAGTTATTGCTGCGTATATTAGATTTAAACCAAGTTAGTTCCTTTAGGGTAATTTCGGCTGTATATTTCGAGAACTATAATGCTGTAAAATATAATCATAGGTTACGGTAAGTGTTGCTGAAATTGTCTATTTAATAGAATTTTTACATCTTTGCCGATTTGGCCCTTAACTTTTATTCTTAACAATAGCGTAATTGGTTTCCCTTACGAATACTTGCAATCTGTCGCTGAACTTTGTTCCCAAAACGTACATATATGTGTCAAGGACACAATTTATACAACTATATTCATATCATCGTACTTCTTCCAGTAAATATATCCAGCATGTTTACCTTATTCATCAAAGAAGAAAGTTTTTAAGAGTGACAAAAAATACAAATCAGCAATATTTTTTTTTCAAATTACCATTTAATTAGATAAGGAAACTTTCATTTGAGAAGATTGTTTTTCTTTATATCAACTTAGAAATACTTCAACAGAGCTTGGACTGTAGCGTCCTACAAATACTATACTTGACCCTGGATATTAAGCAACTAATAGTCAATCAAAATCTTTCTTGTAATGAATGGTTACTTCCAATAAGCCGAGAAGACCGAATCCTTTGTTGATTGAAATCGTATTTACAGAACAGATATAATGTTACAATCCTATTTATGATCATTACCAAAAAAAGGAGTGTGATGCAACGCTAGAGGATGTATTGTTCATCACGTATTAAAAGTCATAAAGATCTATTCGCCATTCTCAATGGTGTGATAATTGAAATTGAATGCTTCATGTGAGAACCAATTAAGAAATGTTTTTTTTGAAAATTATATTAAATGGGGACGAAAATAATCTGCTAAATTGCACAACTCCCCCTCACTCCCTCAACTTTAGTGTCTGTTGATATTAATGTCAGTGGTTGAATTATATTCGTAAACTTGATTTAGGGAAAGAACTTGACAATCAGACTCTTTCTTATAAGTGCAAGTCCGATGTTGCAACCATTTTTTAAAGAAACAAATTAGTTTAAAGTTTAATCTCTAAAAGGTTTACCTAAAATAGTCCCATATAAGCTTGACTGTGTACCATTTTTCAGAGTGGAAAGAAGCTTAAAGAGGTTTATAGAAGAAATGTAGAAGTCAAAATGTCTCTTATGCTCTTCCTGTCAACCATTTTTGTCCGTCGAAGGACTGATTCATGTCACGAAGTCTGTCTGCATGCGCCTTAATAACATTAACGTTATCAACGTTACTGCACCATATGCGCATTTCCGACAAATAATGTCTCGTCAGTGATGCTCGGGCCGTAATATTTAAACAGACAAAACCAAATTCATGTAAAAACGTCGAAGAGCTGATCAAACCCAACCGGTCGGATCTAAAGTTTAGTCAAATCCGGACAAGGACTCAGAGCTTTGCATGAGGAAGATATATTCCTTAATTTAAAATTGTTTCCAAAATTTTATAACAGCAATATCCGTATATTCATGCCAGACTGAAGTACTATCAACAGAATGTATTTGTCATGTATGACTTCAAACTCCCTGGCAGTTCCAGCTCCGATCCGCATACTACTCTACACTAATTGATGGAGTAAAGGAAAATAGTTCCGGAACGAAAACGATCACTTTACGGAGTTTGGTATGACTTGTATTTTGTCAATACCACAATATGTTGTTCTTTATTCAGGAAGAAGCTCTATATTAGCCCTGATTTCTGCTTTGTTAATTGTTCACTTTTCAATCCCTCATTACTAGTTAAATAGGTTTCTTTTCAAAAATAACTGGAATATGTTGCATATTAAGAAACTCATTTCAAAGCAGACGATGCTAAATGCTCTGGGGTAGACTGCATAAAATAGAAACTTATAAACCCAGAACGATACATATTTGAAACTCCTATTCTCTAATTGTCAAACAATCGTATTCAGCTAAAAGAAAAAATATGAAAAAGCTATACCGATTTTTCTGTGCAAAACACAAGTTTCTGGAATAATTTTCAAAACTTGGGATTAAAGGTTTTGTAGGCCAAACACATAAATATTTTGAAGCATCATCAAAAATGGATCTAAATACAAACTTATCAAAGATACCAGACTTTAACTAAACGCGCGTTTCGTCTACAAAAAATCTGAATTACAGATGTATTTCGGTTTTGTATCGATCTGATGAGTTAAGCCTTTTTCAACTGATTTTTATAGTTTATTCTTATGTTGTACTGTTACCCACTGTCCAAGGTTAGGGAAGGGTTGGCGCGCCTTCAAACTAGTTTAACCCCGCCACACTCTGTGTCTTTTTTAGTCATGGCGTTGTCAGTTTATTTTCGACTTATGAGTGTGAATGTCCCTTTGGTAACCTTCGCCTCTCTTTCTCTAATTAATAATTTGACTAAAATGTATCTTAAATTTTTATGCGTTTGAACTCTAGTCATATGACAACATCATGTCTTCCTGCAATGTTCATGACGTTGCTGTATGAAATATATAGAAATAATACAAATGGCACTAACAAATGACTCAATATCAGCGGGTTCAGTTTTTGATTTTTGATCCGCAACATGAGCATGTTCCACTATGTATCCTTCCTGCAAAACTCTTATTCCTTGTGCGGATATGGCTTTACTTTAGGTCATTTCGGTTTGATCAGCTCTTCTTCTATTAGGTTTTGGATTTTAGAATAGTTTGGCATCGATCATTACTGAAGAGACATTCATTGATTGAATATGCACCTTGTGCAGTTAAATTGGTACTGTTAATGGTATGACTAAGATAGGATCGATACCTCTGTTGGTTGACTATTAGTCTCCAAAAGTATCACCAGCAAAGTAGCCAGTACTTCGATACTGGCATGAAAATACGGATATTGTTTGAAAGTTGCTGTTATAAAATAAAACTTTGTAATCATTTTAAATTCAGGAAAATATTTGCCTCTTGCAAAGCTTTGATACTTAACCGGATTTGGCTATACCACAGGTTCCTTTTTGGTTTGATCTACTCTTCAACGTTGTTATTAGGTTTTCGATTTTTAAATAATTTAGCCCCTGGCATCATTAAAGGGACATTATTGTCGAAATACACACATGGTGCATGAAAAATTGAAACCAGTAAAGACATTCCAAATAAGAAACGGCGAATGGGTTGTTGTTTAATTGACTTATTATTTTCATAATTATAAATCAACTGTTTACTAAACTTTGAATTCTTCGAAATACTTAGAATTTTCTACCCTAGGAATTTATTATCTTAGATGTAGCAAAACCTTTCGGAATTTTGGCTCTTAAACCTCGTACTTTATTTGGTCTTTTAATTTTTTTTTTATTCGAGCGTCACTGATGAGTTTTTTGTAGGAGAACCGCGCGTCTATCGTACACAATTGCTAGTCGGTTATCTATTTATTCTTGTATTCAATGTTGACAGAAATGAAGCTCAGAATCAACTGCTCAAAACATTAAATAAAACATTTTAGATGAAAAAATTATTGCTTTGTGGAATATTGTTTCAAAATTTATGTTTAAAAAGCGCACATTTTGGACGGCTGTTAATCATTTCTACAACAAAAGTCTAGTGTCAAATGTAAAGTAGCTATATTTGACCAGTGACGCAAATTTCAACTAAATATCATGACAAAGTGATGGTAAAAGAAAAAGAGTAATGGCTTGTTTTTTGTTTTCGAAAGGTCAAATTTCCAAACGATCTTTAAATGTGTAATTCTCAAGGACTCCCTGATATTTAGTGTTATGAATAAGCTATAGTTACCTCAGAACTGAAGAGACCATTGAATATAAGGTTGCATTGATTTCATTTATATTATGTTCATGTTTCTTTATTAAATCACAGAATGACCATCGATTACAAATTATGGACGGCGGCATCAATTACACACAGATTACCTGATCAAAAGGAACACTATATAGTGAAAGCTAGACGTGATAAATAGTAAGAGAATATGCAATTTTCCATGTAAAAGAAAATTTCGATGAGAAATTCAATTGTCTCGATCTGAATCATGAAATTAAGTGTTTCACAAATAACAAATTAAGCAAATTGTTCCTTCTGGCAATAAACCTTTAAGAACTCCAGTGTAGGTGAGGTTAATTTTAATCAAATGTCATTGCGTACAATTATGTTCAAGTATCAGCAATTTTTGCAATCCTTATTTAGTTCTTTTCCTTCTGAACTTTATTTTGATTAATATAAATAAAACGTGATATGTAATCGATAAAGTTAATATATGATAAAATATAATTTTTTGCTTGAATAAGTCAATTCATTTTAGAAATGTGAGTTGCAATTCATATTGCTGTTCTGTAAAAGTAGACTAGATTTTAATATAAAGTTCTCAATGCAGCTATTCATTAATACTTTGCGACAAATTAATACTTGTTCACTTTATCCCGTATACATCAAATATCTAAGATAATGCATTTATTTTAGCAGGACTACTTTCAAACCAGAATATTTGTGTGGTGGAAAAAATCCTTTCAGTAACAATATTCGTAGTCGCAATAAAAATCAAAACAAAAAAGGACTTCCTAAAATGTCTCGTCTGCCAGTATTTTGAAGGTGAACAAACTCTGAAACTTAAGTAAAGGTCACATGCACATGTACCCATACTGCAATCATATACCAAGTTCAGAAGATACAAACTAAATGATTTTAAAATTTTAATCAAGGATAGTAAAATTGCTGATAACTTTCACATAATTGTACGACATGACATTAAACTAAAATTCACCTAAACTACACTATAGTTCTTTTGAAGGTTATTGCCAGAAGGAACAATTTGCTTAATTTGTTATTTATGTCTATTGTCAAATTGATATCCAGAATAAAGGTCGGACCAGGGTATTGAAATATGATCAACTGGTTCTGCAGACCAATATTAGGGGTACATTCGTTTGGCTGTCCGCGATATACCAAAACGATGTACATGCCAGGCAGGTTTACATTTATAAATTTTGACTTGGATGGAGAGTTGTCTCATTGGCACTCATACCACATCTTCTTATATCTATGTTCTGTTGTATGTTCAAAAACAAACCACGGGCGTCACTGGTTTCTATATACTATTATAAAAATGATGCATTAGTATAATGAGAGACTTAAGGTATTCACTTCTAGCCAGAACTTAGTATTGTGTACATTTAATATTTTGAAGTCCAGTTCTCGCTATAGATAACCCGTTGGACTTTAAAAATAGTGTAAAGCGTTTTGTTGGTAATGAAGTCAACAGGTCGTAAAAGATTTTTTTATCATAGTGAAACAGTTTATTCATCTCTAAATTAATAGTATATGACCAGTTACTGAAAGAATAACTTTATCCATAAGAATTTGTAATGGCGGACAACTGCAAATAACAGAGGGCAAGTTGCAAAGAGCAATTGAAGTCTATCAGAAAGTCAGTTACTTTGAAGGAAGCAAAAGTTATTAAGGAACCAAATTAAGTATATTCTGCGAGGGATAAACTAGGCATCAAAATAAAGGTAAAAAATTCAAACGAGAAACCAATAGCCTGATTTCAGTTAAAAAAAAAACAAAACAAAAAAAAAACAAATGAAAACTACATTAGACAGACAGCAATCAACGACAACAACTGAATTACATGCCCAAGACCTAAGACATGACATAAGAATGTGACGGGGTGAAGCATGTTTGAGAGCCCTCAACCCTTTCTAACCTGAATGGCATAACAGACAACATAGGAACACACTTTAAAAATCAGTTGCAAAGAGCATGACTGACAAGATCGACATGGATTACAAAAAATGAACTACAAAAAAAAAAAAACAAAAGTACCGATCTAATATTACTTGCAGTTACCTAAGCTAATAACAACTATTAAATAATTCATATAGATACAGAATGTTTAAATCAAGGAGACAGCTACCTAACTATTGAACTGAACTAAAAAAAAGTCCTGTCCATTCGTTTGAGATTTTGATTTTGCCTTTTAATAAGGGATTTTCCGATTTGAATTTTTCTAAATTATAACGTACAATGATATCATTATTTCGTGTAGCTTAAAGTATTTTTCAATCAATTAATCATCTTGTAAGAGGAAAGGAATAAAAAACGCCAAGATTTTCCGAAAAGGAAATGTATGCTATAGTAAACGATGTTAAAAGATCACTCAAACATGATATTCAATAAGTTCTCTGATGTGGTGACAAACAACATAAAAGAAGATGCATAGACAAAAGTTGAAAATGCAGTGTTTGAATTCAGTCTCGTTAACAAAGATAACAACAGAGGAGTTGTGGTTGGTGAGGAGAGAGTGTTTGGTATCCAAAACTGGCTGTGATACCGTGAAGGTCTGTACTTTTTAAAGTTTTAAAACTATTTGTAAATGTAAGTTACATATAGCCTACATTAAATAATTCCAAAGATGATATTGTCTTATGTTAGTTTAGACTAATTTTGGTATAACGATATATTATATAAATTTGGTAAACATCTCTAACATACTATTTACAAAATTCAGCTTAGTATTGTGTGGCCTATAGCCATAGGTCATATCCACTGGTTACCATTTATATGGCAATAATTTGACGACCATACTTAATCAATATTCCTAAATTTAATATCAGATAAGCAATAGCCCAAGAAGTACACATTGAGAACTTTCAAAGAAGGAACATTGAAAATTTGGTAATTATAAAGAAATATGTTTTTTAATATACGCTTAAAAATCCCGGGAAAATTTTCCTACAAGTATCCCTTGCCATACAAACACACACATGTTTAATTTTACGGCTCTCCAACAAATCCGATACCTATCATTTTATATAACAATTTACTAATTTTTAAAATGACAAGGATAAGATTGGAATTCGTTTGACTACTAGTATTCCTTAAAATGTGTAATAAAATATAAGGCTTTTGGGTTAATATCATAATTGAATTGTAACTAAAAAGGTTTCAAAGCGGCTTCATGTAACCTTTTATTTTATTCCTACCTATATCACTGGGAAATCGTAAGAATAAACCGTACGTAATGTTTTAGTTACCCAAGGATTTTTGTAGTACAATTACTTTTAAATTGTTTTGCGTTAGTCCGATGTCAAGGTAAGGAGGCAATGGATGATATAAGAAGATGTGGTATGAGTGCCAATGAGACAACTCTCCATCCAAGTCACAACTTGTAAAAGTAAACCATTATAGGTCAAAGTACGGCCTTCAACACGGAGCCTTGGCTCACACCGAACAGCAATCTATAAAGGGCCCAAAAATGACTAGTGTAAAAACATTCAAACAGGAAGTTGACATTTCTCTTCCATTGCAAAAGCGTTTGTATGATTCATATGGAATTAATATAACGATGTTGGTTCCATTATGTTACAATTAAGTCACTGGCCGAAATAAATCTATCTGTTACTGTCAGTTTGAAATATAAAATAATTATATTCATATTATGCCAGAATTCAATCGACTGCTTCCTAATTTTGTTTTAATTTATTCATTTTGGAGTTATTTTCCTTGATTTAACAATGGTTATCCTTACGGGTTGATTTAAACACAACTTTTTTTAAAATTCATGTTTGTATGATAAATGTAAATCATTGTCGGTGTCTTATCTGAATTTTTTTTTCAGATTTCGTGTGCTTAGCTTATAGATTCAGGCAGTAAAATCCCCTCATGGGAAAACTGTTGTATCTGCCAGTATGCTTCAGTCAGTTTATACTTCTGGAAATATCGTTCTAGTGAAAGGTGCAAGAAAAACTCCCATAATGCTAACAGAATCCAGTACGTCTGAAAGACACAGAGAAATGTCAAATATGACGCGAAAGCTGAAACAAAGACATATATAAACACCATGTTTCTAAGCAACACGCTAAGATAAAGTATATTCGGAAAACAATCTCGCGGAAAAATGTAAGCAGCGATCCACTTGGTAGCCTTTTTTTACAAAATAATTCCTCCACGCATCACGACGACAAACTCTGCAATAAATACACAATAAGGCTGTATTCTCGTGCACATCCACCGAAGTCCTTTCTCCTTCTTAATAAGTGATTCAGATATGATGAAAACTAAATAAAAAATCTGAATTGCTAGATTAGAACTTTGCCTTTGGGCAGAACGATTTTGAGATGTGCATAGTATTCCGGTATGCTGATAAGTTAGAAAGTTTCACATTTCGTTTTTGAATTGATTCATACAAGTCTTAAAATAGATTCTTAATTACAATCGGAACTCCCTATTGTCTTCAAATGTCAAAACCTTTAGACAAAAAATATGCATTGACGACAAATTAGTTTATAAGGTAGAAGGAAGGGGGAGTGTGTTGATTGGAACTATTTAATTAGAAGCCATCACAAAGCATTACGTAACTTGTGTGGTATTTGCTTGTCCCAACAAATACGTTAATAACTATACTAGGCATTTGTTTTTTTGTCATCAAGAACAGTTTTGTAAACTTTTAAGTGCACTGCATTTTCAGTTTGTTTGTAAACCAAAGTAGAAAATTTTAAATTGTAATTTTGTGACTTTTTGAAATTCAGTGAAATGATGCCTTCAGTTATGATCCTTTAAATATTTGAGAAAAATTATCACACTTTCAGTTACCAGAAGTGATGAAGTATTTACGTGTTGCACACCAATAACAAGTATCAATAATAATGAAATAACTGTTTGCTCCAGGAAAATAGTTAATGAATATTATCCGTCAGCGAAATAGACAAGATGTGACTTCATTTAATGCATAGCATTAATGTATGAAATGTTTTTGATTAAGGCTATCTAGTGCTAATGAGTACAATTAATGTAATTGAAGGATTGTAAGCATCAGCTTGGGATTTAATTGATTGATTTAAGTCCAGTGGCTAATATTTCATGCATATTCAGGACGAGAAAACTTTACATTGTAATCAAATAGCTATGGAGGGCGTGAAATTAAGAGTCACTGGAAAAGGAGGAAATGGCAGATACAAACAGAACTTTGCCTTGCTACTGGCCACTTACGGACCTCACAAAAATGTTAAATGGTGTTTAAACGTACATAAGGCATTGAACTTTCCCTACACGAGGCGTTGTAACTAATATCCGTTCGACCTAACATGGTTGCGTTTGAGAATTCTTTGACCATATTACTACATGTATACCAAGTCAACTCTAATGGTCTGCGGTTTTGACCGTTACAAATATATTTTCTCCCTGATGCGTACTTTTAATTAGTACCCGGTCGTTAATTTCCAACTGACATCAGCAACTCCGCAAATACAGTACTTTCGATTTTATCTAAAAAAACAAAATTTATCTTTCTAAGGTTCAAAAACTATAAAAAATAAAAAACCCAATTATGTTTTTCCTATGATTTTGTTTTTGATTGACGTTTGAGAAAATATAAGCATTTCACTTTGCACGTTATTAAGCTACCAAAAACTACTGGTTTGTGTGTCATAAATACTATTTAAGACGGTGTGCGTTCCATTCGCGACATGTAATACTATAATTATACCCCGGCTTTAAAAAAGTGGGGTATATTGTTTTACCTCTGTCTATCCGTCCGTTCGTCCGTCCCACGAATATTTTTCGTCGCATCTTTCCCAGGAACTACATTACAAGGATTTCTGAAATTTGGTTTCAGGGTTTATATGAGTCAGCTATACCGTGTGATGCGTTTTCAGATTCATCACTCAACAACTTCCTGTTTACCTTATACTTTTAGCGAGGCGGGGTATCATTAGTGAGCAGTAGCTCACAGATTCACTTGTTTTTTTTTTTTTTTGGTTACAATTCATATCTATATTATTCAGCTGAAAACTAAAGACTTCAGTGGCAGACTGAATTGTTCGGCATAAACGATCGCGTGCGAATCAACTAAAAGTAATGGATGACTGAATACAGACCTACCATAAACGTGATAGATTAAAATTCTAGATAGTGAATGTCCTTGTAGGAGCCAACTCGCCTATATTTACTTGTTGTGAGTCTGGGTATGTATTTAGTGCCAGTCTTTGAAAGAAAAAGGAAATTTAAAAGAATTTCAAAACATGACCGAAAAAACCCCATCAACCTTACAATTTTTTTTGAAGTTACCTTCATCAAGAGTTAGAAATGGTAGGTCTTACGTTTCTGCGTGTCTGGTAATTCAAGAAATATCTAGATATTTTTTGGTTAGAACGAAAGCAAATTACGGAGCTAGATCCCCTTAATTAGTAATTTCTAGTGCATTTCAACCAAATTATATCTTGAATTAGCAGAACCGGAAAAGGAAACAAAAGTTATATTTGTTCACCATGATACATTTTTAACTTAAATTAATGTAAAATTGACCGGGTTTTTATTTATCATGTTTTCACCAATACCTGATTCTTAGGCAGATTGACACTTAATCATAAAGTACAGTTTACATTCCAGGAAATGTTTTTGACATGGCGTTGTCTTTTATACGACTTACGAGTTGAAATATCCCTTTGGTATCTTCCGCTTCTCTTTTCAAATGCGGGGACTACATCTAATTTCAAATTGGTATCAGAATCTACGGTCAGATTACAGAAAAACCAGGCAAAAATAATAAAAGCAGAATAAATAAACAGTCTATGGTCGCCTTCACAAATTAGTTGACGATACACTTTTCTTTCAATGTGCTCCGGTTTGTATCATTCAAAACTTAATGGAAAAATAATAGAAAATTAGAATATAATTATACCGAACGAATCTTAAAACGTTCGGTTATAATGTAATAGACCACTTTCGAGTTTGTCCTTCACCGGAAAAAACTCGTCAGTTATGCGCGCCTTTATGACGTCATTTACCAGATACAGGGGATCGCCTGTATCCCTTCACTATTAACGTTCATCAAGCGTCTTAGTGATCGTCATTGAACAGGATAAACTAGAAATAATGTGTTACGCCAGAAAATCGCCTTTAAATTTAACGCTAGAAATTTAAATTACGCATCTAGAAATTTTTGTTATGATCATTCTGGAAACGCTATGTAAGTGAAATAGAAAGTTCTAATCATTCCATGAGTATCAATGATTGTTCCAGTGATTTCTAAACTGCATAGTTGTAACAAAATGTAAAATTGAGAATGGAAATGGGGAATATGTCAAAGAGACAACAACCCGACCAAAGAGCAGACAACAGCCGAAGGCACACAATGTAAAACATATAATAGGCCACACAAAACAAATAAGGCCAACTAAATAAATATAATAGTTACAATATCATAACACCTCCCCCCTTTAAAAAAGTTTGATTGTAACAAAAACTTTTCATGAATATGTACAAAAATACATAGTATATACAAAGTATTTCAATAAGTTCTAGATAGAGCATCTGCTATTACATTATCTTTACCTTTAATATGTTTTACAATAACATCATATTCTTGTAACAATAAACTCCACCTAGTCAATCTCTGATTCTTGTTTCTCATTTTATGTATGAAGGTGAGAGAATTATGATCAGTATAAACAAGAATAGGATGCACAGTGGGATTTAAATATACATCAAAATGTTGAAGTGCAGACAACATTGCAAAACACTCTTTTTCAATAGTTGAATAATTTTTCTGGTGTTTATCTAATTTCTTAGAAAAATATGATATAGGTTTTTCAACATTATCATCTGTCTCTTGATATAAAACAGCTCCAACTCCTACATCGCTTGCATCAACGGCAAGTTTAAATTGTTTTTCAAAGTCTGGAGTGATCAGAACTGGACTATTAATTAAAAGTGATTTGCTATTTTCAAAAGCGTTTTGACAATTTTCACTCCAGGTGAATTTAGATTCTTTTAGTAAAAAGTGAGTCAATGGTTGAAAAACAGTAGCAAAATTTGAACAAAATTTCCTGTAAAATCCAGTCATGCCTAAATATCTCATAAGTTGTTTTTTATTTGTAGGAGGAGGAAATTTGGTAATTGCATCCACTTTAGCCGTAATAGGTTTCACTTGACCTTGGCCAACTGTATGCCCTAAATAATCAACAGTGGCCTGGCAAAATTCACTTTTACCAAGATTAACAGTCAAATTTGATTGTGACAATCTATCAAAAGTATCATATAAATGTGTTAAATGTTCTTCACAGCTATCACTACATACAATAAGATCATCAATATAAGCATAACAACAGTCTAAATCTTTTATAACATTATTGATCATTCTTTGAAATGTAGCTGGAGAACTTTTCATGCCAAATGTCAGTATATTGAAATAAGCCATCTGGTGTGACAAAAGCTGATATTTCTCGAGCTCTCTGTGTCAATGGGACTTGCCAGTAACCTTTCAATAAATCAAATTTGCTCACAAATTTTGCGTGTCCAATGTTATTAATGCAGTCGTCTATCCTTGGAATCGGATAGGAATCAGATTTTGAAACAGAATTTACTTTTCTGAAATCAGTTACGAAACGAAAGGTTTTATCTGGTTTGGGCACAAGGAGACAAGGAGAACTCCATTCACTGTTACTCGGCTCAATAATATCATTGTCAAGCATATATTTAATTTCTTGTCTCATAAATTCAAGTTTGAGTGGATTGAGCCGGTAAGGATGTTGCTTAATTGGAGAAGCATCACCAACATCGACATCATGACAAACAGCAGTGGTTTTGTTTGGCACATCTGGAAAAGATTTTTAAAAGAAAATACCAAAGCTTTTAATTTTCTCTACGATCAAAAGACAGATGTGCAAGTTTTGAATCTAAATTTGACAAAATTTCTGAATTTTTCAATCTAACTGTCTCTTCCATAGTTTTAGAACTAAAAGATGGTTCAATTAGATCTGGTTTGTCATGATTGTTCTCCAATTTAACCATGGCTTAAGTGGCAACTGGTTTACTCTCACCTTCATTAGTACGCTCAAAATATGGTTTTAACATATTAATGTGACACACTCTATTTTGTTTACGCCGACCTGGTGTTTTTACAATATAATTCAAAACATTGATTTTACTCTCAATGGTATAAGGACCACAATATCTAGCTTGTAATGGATATCCAGGGACTGGCAAAAATACAAGTACCTTATCACCAGGCTCAAAAAATCTGTCCCTGGCATCTTTATCATACCATATTTTCATCTTATTCTGAACAGTTTTTAAATTGTTCTGAGCAATTTGACAAGCAGTATACAATTTTTCTTTAAATCTAGATACATAGTCTAGAAGATTCAAGTCAGTGTGTTCAATAAGCCACTTTTCCTTTATCAATTTTAAAGGTCCCATTACAGTATGACCAAATACCAACTCAAAGGGACTAAAACCAAGGGATTCTTGAACAGCCTCTCGGACCGCTTAAAGCAAAAAGTGAACACCATCATCCCAATCCCTGTCAAATTGAAGACAAAAAGTTCTGATCATGTTCTTCAATGTTTGATGAAAACGTTCTAAGGCACTTTGAGATTCTGAATGATAAGCACTTGACCTATACTGAGCAATCCCTAACTGGTACACGACTTGCTGAAATAAACCTGACATGAAATTTGAACCCTGGTCGGACTGTATAGACTTTGGAAGTCCTACTAGCGTGAAAAATTTGATCAGAGCTTTGACAATAGTAGGTGTCTTGATATTCCTTAACGGAATAGCCTCAGGAAAGCGAGTGGAGGTACACATGATTGTCAATAAATACGCATTTCCGGTCTTGGTCTTCGGTAAAGGTCCAACGCAATCAATGAGTACTCGGCTGAAAGCTGTTCTTCAAAGGCTGGAATAGGCAGAAGTGGTGCTGGTGGTATTTTCTGGTTAGGCTTACCAACAACCTGGCATATATGGCATGATTTACAATATTCTATGACATCATTTCTAAGTCTTGGCCAGTAGAAATGCTGCAAGATCTTAAGGCATGTCTTCCTTATACCTAAGTGTCCAGCCAAGGGGGTGTCATGAGCAAGACCAATAATTTCTTGCCTATAGACTTTAGGCACCACCACTTGGTATACCACTCTCCACTCCTCCTCTGGGGTAGCATCAGGGGGTCTCCACTTTCTCATTAAAATGCCGTCTTGATGGTAATAGCATTCGGCCACTTTGTCTGCTTCCTCCTGTGGTTGAGCCCTTTTGCGGAGCTGAAGAACCTCAGGGTCTTCACTTTGTTCTTTGGCAAATTTCCATCGGTCTAATGAATGGCTGTTTACGTCTGGCCATGGCATAATTACATTCTTGCTAATACTAGGTGGTCTTATGACAGCTACCGGGACCTTCAATGTCGGCTAGAAAGGTGTCAGAAAGGTCCATGTAATCAAATTGGTCTTCTTGCAAAGCCTCATTTTGTTGTTTTCTAGCCATCGCCCTAGTAACGACACAAGCTGGATACAGTTCAGCATCATCTTCAGGTGATTTAATATCCACCACTGGTTCACTGGTAACAATTGGTTCAGCAACCACTTTGTTACTAGCTAGATCATTTCCTAGCGATAATGAAACACCCTCAACAGGGAGATTAGGACGAACACCCACAACAACTGGTCCAGTTATCAAATCTGATTTCAGATAAATACTATGGAGGGGAACATCTATACAACCTAACTCCACACCTTGTAACAAAACGGAGGCACCAACAGAAGTCTCCTCGGACAAAGGCAACACACCTTCTAACAATAAAGTCTGAGAAGCTCCAGTGTCCCGTAAAATCTTAATAGGCTGAGGAGCAGTATTATCAACAATAGAAACAAACCCATCAGACATAAAGTGTTTATAATCCTCCATGTAATCACAAAAACTGGACTTAAAAGCCTGACTCGCAGGATATTCCAACGTATTGGTAACACGGGGTGTCGTACAAGCACTGGTCTTGGGCTTATTATCTCTTTCATTCTTCTTCAGGTGACCATTCTTCTTACAATAAACACAAGTTAGTGACCTCTTCTCAAAAGTATCAAATTTTGGACTAGACATATTATAACTAGACTGACTCTTATTCTTTGCAACAGGCATGCTAACAGTACGCTCAGTGCTTTGATTCTTGTAATTTCCACTTGAAGTATTATAATTTTGACCTTTGAAACTTCTTTTATGTGAAAGAGTATAATTATCCGATATAACAGCTGCATCTTGTAATGTCTCAACAGTGTTGTCGTCTAAATGTGTTTTTAAGTCTAAATGAACACACTGCTTGAACTCTTCTAATAACATCAATTGTCTTAAATTATCAAAATTTTTATCTATTTTCTTTGACGTAAGCCATTTATCAAATAGGTCTTCTTTTTCCCTAGCAAATTCAAAATAGGTTTGTGAATCAAACTTTTTATTAGACCTAAATGTCTGTCTATATGCTTCTGGCACTAGCTCATAAGCTTTCAAAACCTCTTTTTTAACCTTGTCATAATCAGAACTATTTTCTGATGAAAGTGCTGAGTAAATTTCAGCGGCCTTGCCCTCAAAAACACTTTGCAGCATTAAAAAGGCTTCGGCCATTTCAAATTTTAAGCAATTTTCTCAAACTGTGGAAAAAATTTATCAACTGTTTTTTCACAAAACTTGGGAACCAAACGTATGTTTTTTGCTGCATCAAAATTAAAATGTTCTGATTTTGATTGGAATTTAGTGTTGCTTTCTTCTTTTGCCATTTCAATTTTCATTTTCTCAATCTCTACCCTTTCCCTCATTTCAAGTTCTGCCTGTTTTAATTTCAATTCATCTTGTTTTAATTTAAATTCATCCTTTTTTTGCTTTTTTCTCCATTTCTAACCTTTCTTCTTTTTCTTTTTTCTCCATCTCTAACCTTTCCTTCATTTCAAGTTCTGCCTGCCTTTCTTCTTTTTCTTTTTCCAATTGTTTTAATTTAACTTCGTTTTCCAGTTGTTTTAATTTAAGTTCATGTTCTAATTCAAGCTGTTTTAATTTGATAGCGTCAACATTTTCGACCTTAAGTTCAAGAGCCTCTTCACCTAAAATTTCTGCGTCAACTAATTTGTCAATTACCAAATTTTTTATAATTTTTCTCATAGATACTCTAAAGTCTAATTTCAGATGTTTAGCAAGCAACACTAATTCCTCTTTCTTTAAATTATCAAACCCTTCCAGGTCTGGCGTTTTCAAAAATTTACCGGCATCAAATGCCATTTTGTAGAATTTTGTTGGCTAGTTCTAATAAAAAGACTGAAAAAATTTTAATAAGATATTAACGTTATCCCGGACACGAGCCCCCAATTTCTGTTACGCCAGAAAATCGCCTTTTAATTGTAGCCAACAAAGACACAAATCAATAATAAATTTTACTACATTTATTATACACAAGTTTACAAGAAGTATTAAAGAAAAAAGAAATGTCAAAATATGAGTCCAATCTTTTATCTTTTCTTTATCCGGAAATCTTCTCGGAATCCACAGAATATTATATCCAATAGGTCACAATCTAGTATGATGTAGTTTGTAAATAAAAGTGTCAATCCAACTGCTGAGAATGTTGATGTCTATCGATGTCTAAGTCTATCTATGTCTATGTCTTTAGGGTCTGCATACTTATATATATACTCAAACGGAAACTTCAAGACAACGCTAGAAATTTAAATTACGCATCTTTTGTTATGATCATTCTGGAAACGTTATGTAAGTGAAATAGAAAGTTCTAATCATTCCATGAGTATCAATGATTGTTCCAGTGATTTCTAAACTGCATAGTTGTAACACAATGTGTTTTATTTTCTACACAATGTAAAACATATAATAGGCCACACAAAACAAATAAGGCCAACTAAATAAATATAATAGTCACAATATCATAACAAATGTTTGTTCTGTAGGTACTTAATCACAATTCCCTAATGACAGCAGTGCTGATTGTCAATTATGAGAATTCAATTTGCCGAATAATTCGTGCAATATAGCATCATAGTTTTTCAACCACTCGCTCAACATTGGAACGGAAGTGACGATGCCCCTAAACGCACGAATGATGTTCACTAAAACCAAAGTTTTTGACGGAAATGCATCGAACTCGAAAGTTGTCTATTGAAATTAATTTAACCCGCTTTAACGGAATTAAATAAAGGAGAGAAGAAACAAAGGAGGCCCGGGGCACTCAAAACCGCAAGTCAAACACAGACAATACTATGGGAAATGCAAAAACTAACAGCATTCCAGAAAACACTACACTAAGCAACAAAAAATCCACCAAAAAATAGGATGAGCTCTTATTTTCCCCGAAAGGGTCAGTAGTTCTTGCTCTCTAGTTGAAAACCGACGCATTGTGTGAAATGTGCTATAATTGGGTGTAATGTCATTTTGAAAGGGCGTCAAGATAAATTTCATATAAAACGTTAATCTAATGCTTAAGGGGATAAGTTTAAGGATCAAATGCCGGAAATATTTTTTTTCTAAATGGATAGAACCTACCTCTTTGAACCACCAACAGCATTCGAACCGCATATTATCAAGCAATCATATGTTGTTACATACTGTCGCCGTTTATATTTAATTATGATTAGCTTTAGTACAGCGAAGATATTACATTTTTCTCAGTTTTGTTTTGTGGACTATTGTTTCTTTTTTCGCAGTTTTTCGTTTCTTTCCATGGCGTTAGCAGTTATTTATCTACCTTTAAGATATCCCCTTCGTGTCTTCCGCCTGTCTTCTAAAACTATTTTGTCATCATATATATCAACTAAGGATGAAACGAAATAAGTCTTCAGACTTAAGATTAATAAAACTTAGTTATTTTCAGCGTGGAAATATCGTTCTAGTGATTTTATAATTCCTGCTTATTGTCAATTTATGGTTAATGTTCAAAATGTTTAGAAGATTCTTAATCACATAGGTAATCCAGCGATACAGTTTTCATACCATTTATGAACTAAAGCAATCCATAATTTGTGGGATGTTGGAATTATAGGAAAACACCAGAAATTTATAAAAGGTGATATACATAAAATAAATTACTTTATTGGACAACTAAATTAAACACTTGTTTATGTTTTTTTTTATCTGTTCGTCTATAAATAAAACAAAGTTGACTTTTAAGCATACCAACAATTATGTGTTTAAGTGTAATAGTTCTAAAGATAAGATTGGGGGGAGTGTGATATAGGACATTTAGAGAGTTTATTAATAGCTGTCAGAAAATGTCAGTCTAGATTTGTGTGAATGTGTCTCTGCTTCAGTTACTGGGGGACAAATACAATTTATTTCTTACGAGATTATAACCTAAATGCTTTAAAAACGGCAGTGTCATTTCGTTGCTTTTAAAATATAAAAAGACACTTTTGGAAATTAAATTTAGAAAAGAAATTTCCTGAAATTTGTTTATCATCGTTCTTTAAACTATAACTGTTCATGTAATATATGAATAATGTCTTGCATAATTGCTATATGCTCACAGGCTTGTTGCAGTTAAAGGAAGCCTACACAAATTACTGTTGAATGAATAAAATGAATTTGTTTATTCAAAATATGCATGAAATTAATTATTATTCAATATTTCTTCATCACTCCATGATAGTTTTTCACTCATGATGTGTGTAGATTGTAAAAGTTTCCTGTGATTACGATGTATACTCTAATTTAATAAACAGTTAATTCATTCTTGAGATACATTCATTTACGTGCACTATTCTAACTTGTCTCTGTGCGTCTGCTACGTGTATTCAGTTCATCCGTATAATTATTCGCTTCCAGTACGTATAAGGAATTTGTATAACGAAATAACACACTATGTTCATTCTCTTAATTTGCTATATTAAATATTGAATTAATTTTAGTGCTACGTCTGTTGGGCATTTATTAAGGGGTTTCCGTTTGGCTTTAGGGTATGTATAAATAAGCAGAAGCAGAAAAGGGACGTTAAATCCGATGCATCGTTCGCGAAGAGTACCATGCTCCCTATACGCCGAAAACACCTTTGAAACATTTCATTGACCCCCCCTTCACAGAACCTACCTATTATATAGATATAAGAAGATGTGGTATGAGTGCCAATGAGACAACTCTCCATCCAAGTCAAAATTTATAAATGTAAACCATTATAGGTCAAAGTACGGTCTTCAACACGGAGCCTAGGCTCACACCGAACAGTAGGCTATAAAGGGCCCCAAAATTACTAGTGTAAAACCATTCAAACGGGAAAACCAACGGTCTAATCTATATAAAACGAGAAACGAGAAACACTTATGAACCACATCAACAAACGACAACTACTGAACATCAGACCTAATCTATTATATCAAAATATTGAATACATTCTGAACTCGTTCTCTGATTATGCATAAAATATTTGGCAATAATCGTATAGCAAACCAAAATCAAGACAAAGGGAAGTCCATGAAACATGACAAAATCAAACTTTAGAAAATATGAATCAACCAAACGAATGGGTTTATTAGAAACTTTACAGTCAACCTAGTTATTGTTAAAATACCTGTATTCGTCCAAATTATATCGAAAATAATGCAAGTTTAGTACCTTTTTTAAATTGGTATCTCATTTTGTCATAAAAGGGTTTCAGCTAAGTTTGGGCGTACCCATTACATTATCTTAAAAACAAGATCATTTTTTTAGCTGCTTGGACGAGTAAAGTATGTCTGTTTTTTTTTTTTTTTGAAAAATTCACTTTTCTTTCTTTGCATGCCATAGTAAACCAATGTTGCTCTTTTAAGATCGAACAAGAAATAATGAAATCATGTTCCATCTATCAGTGAATTTTTAAACTTATCAGCTGCAGTAAATTCATGACTTTTTTGACATTTTCCTAGTAATTAAAAAAACTCTGTTCAGTCTTTGTTTAGACTGTTTAGTAGTTGTTATTTACCTGTGCAAGATAACAACATGTTGAATTGACAGTAAAAGTACTAAACGCGTACTGGATTGACTCCACCCAAATATCTGAACAGTATAGAATTAACAACAAGAAAATATAACTGAAAATACTTGTCAAAGCTAAACGTCTTTTAGGTTTTGACTTTTCAGATGATGTTAAGATCAATAGGACCGTTTAATACTAACACTCATTTAATAGGAGCTGGTATCTCAAACCGTTAAAAACTTTCGTTTGTGAATTTCTGTAATCTGTTCTTGGTCAAAATTACACTTTTAAAATAATATTTACAACTTGGCGTTTTGATCCTATTTTAAATAATGAAAGTAGTGTTGAGTTCAAAACGTCATAAATAAATGATGCACTGCCATCTGGAAATTGATCAGTGGTGATTATTTCAGAAATATCTGTCATCTCTAAATTAATACTTGTTTTTTATATATTATCGGATGAGAAAATAATATGTACTACTAATATGTCAAAAATAACAAAATTTGATAAAAATGCACAGTCGCGACTTTTGTCTTCAAAGGGAACAAGTAAACAAGATTCCTTTACGTCTTGCCGATTCGAATCATAGTTTGAATAAGGAAAGTAATGTTGGTTTTTTAAAACGTCAAATGCACATGCATCATTGCTGCCTGGTAAGTATCAGTACTGGCTATATTTGTCATCTCCCAATTAAAACTTGTTTTTATTAATAATAATGAAAGAGAAAAACATACATACTGTAGTTGTGAGACACATCACAGAAATGGATATTAAGGTGCTCAAGTGCTTGTTTTCTAAAAAGAAGAAATCAGTTGGGGTGTTTACGGCTTTTGGTTTTGAATCTATTTTGAATAATGAAATATTGTTGATTTCGAAACCGTAAAATGTACTTGTGTCACTTTTCTATCAGTGCTGCTTAATAAGGAATATCTGTCATTTTTTCATTAATTAGATATAAGAAGATGTGGTATGAGTGCCAATGAGACAACTCTCTATCCAAATACATGGTTTTATTAATATCGAATGTAAAAAAATATACAAACTATGAATATAGCATAAATTACCAAATTAAATAAATATACTCATTTGTATGTTTTTTAATTCATTCTTGCCACTTTTAGTCTTCCATATTCATTTCCAGTTATGTCTAGGTATCGTATGCTAATCTACGGCCTGAGATTGTTATAGGTAGTAAAAAGTCAACTGATCGTATTTTTTGGATGGATCAGTCTGTTTAATTTACATTTTCGATCCACATTATAAACAGTTATGGAGGAATATCACCCAACTACTTGGACCTATAAGCAACCAATTACTAGAGTAGCTCATGGGTAACAGAAGGTCTGGTTAATAAAAATCGGTAGACGAGTATATATATGTGATGTATTAATAGTTCAGGTCCTTAAAAAATATCCATATATAAGTAAACAGACGAACAGACACATCATTTTTTACTGGCAAGTACATAAGTACTGATGACGTTTTACGTATATTTGAAGTGGAATCTATTTATAAATTGAAAAACAAGATTTAAAGAACATCTATAGTCTATACAGTTATCATAGTAAGATTCATTAAAATTGCATCATTAAAATAAATGTACCGTACAAAATGCATTATATATGAAGACATTTTGTAAACGTTTTCTAAGGCTGTTACGCTATGCAATCTATGTGTGGTTATCCAATTGATCATTAAACTAGGTCAATCTCGAAAGACAAAAAAAAAAAAAAAAAAAAAAAAAAAAAAAAAAAAACTACAAGCTTTCATTGAGACACTCAAACCTCATTACAATATAAAATTTTCAATTAATGCGTTTGTTTTATAAAAAAAATACCCATCGAATACTAGTACCCCCTTATGCAGATATACAAAGGTCAGTTACTCTCTCATTTCATCAAACTGTCACAATAACTTAACTTGACGTTTTCTTTATGTATGTACTGATAAAATGTGCAATAAGCTCAATTAAGAATAGTTAGCCCCATAGGCCTTGAAATCTTGTAGCTACTCACTTATAGGCAGCAGTAGTAAACCGACGTTCAAATCTACAAATTGGATTAAGATAACAAATCAAATTAACAACACAACACAAGGGAACCGCAATACGACCACACAAGGAGCAACGACGGGTGTGTTCAAGGGAAAACCGTCTTCTGCTATGTAATCATCGTCCGTCATGCGAACTCAAAACTTAATCTAAATGTCACAATCGGGATAAGGACTTACTTGGTTACATTAAGCATGTTAAATGTTGTTTTATAAGCTCAAATCACCCCGAGTCGAAGTACCATTTATATAAGTTTGTACAGGCATAACAATAATAGAATCAGATCGGTAGAACATCGACCAACAGAATTTAAAACAAGTACATGACAAGACCTGCATTTCAGTAATCAGATTTTTTAAAGGACAACAATTTTCCTTCGTAGAAATACATGTACTTGTAATTAGATTTCAAGAATGAATACAAGGTTTTGGTAAATCATGATATAGTGTTTTCAATGTTTTGGAAACAAGAACCAGAATCTCGTAAACTATAAAACTTAAATAGTGTTACAGTAAGTTACGACAAAGTACATTTTGGTGCCTGCGAAGACTAGCAATATGTGCTATAATTAGTACACAAGGCATGAGCTGTCAAGCTGACATCAAACTTGGTTTTCTGTATTTTTAAGGCGCTTTTAGGCTTGTTTGACCTGCCACACTGTGTACTTTTTTTTCAATCTAGTAAGGACAATAGCCCCTGAACGACAACAGTAAAATCGTCAATATCGAGCTAGACCTCCACTTTGCCATCAGTAATAACATTTAAAAATGTTGAACAATGATTAACACTACATTAAGGCATAATTTTTGCTGCCTAGTTCATTAGTTCGGAAGAAGTTTATGTTTTTGTTTGAAGTGGGAATTATTTATAAATTGATAAACAAGTTTTGAAGAAACTCTATGGTCAGTAGAGTTTTCATAGTAAGGTTCATTAAAATTGCATCATCAAAATAAATGTACCGTATCAAATGTATAATATATGGGATTTCATTTCGTAAACTTTTACAAAGACCGTTTCGCTTCGCATGCTGAATGTAGTAGTGCATTTCATCATTGGACTACGTCAATCTTTAAATACAAATTAAAAATAAAACCACACTTTAATCTTTCATTGAGACACATTTCATACTTCATTAAAAGATTATTTGTCAGAAAAAAATAACAAAGAAATGTTTGTTTTGTTGTTTAATTAGCACAATCGAGTTTGGGTTCAAATAGGTTGTTTGGTATTACTAAGCGCCGAAGAAATACATGTGTACCTCATAGGTTAATGCGTTCGTTTATCAAGAAGTATCCATCGAATACTACTTATGCAGATATACAAAAAGGCCCCTTACTCTGACAATGCAACAAATAACTTAACTGGATGTTGTCTTTCAGTATGTACTGGGTAAATATGCAATAAGCTCATTTTAGAATAGGTACCCCATAAGCCTTGAAATCTCGTGGCTAATCACATATAGGCAACAATAGTTAACCCATTTTCAAATCTCAAATTTGGATTAAGAACACAAATCTTATTAACAAACACCGCCTGGGGAATCGAAAACGACTCCAGAAGGAGTGAGACCGAGTGTGTTAAAAGGCAAACCGTCGGTCTCCTGCTTTGCTTTCACCACTCGCCATAAGAACCTAACTTAGTCAAAATGTCACAATCGGGATAAAGACACAATCGGTTACAATGAAGCATATTCAATGTTGTTTATTAAGCTCTAATTATCCTCAGTCCAAGAACAATTTCTATAAGCCTGTAGAGGTATGAAAATTATGGCAAATCAAATTGATAGAACATTGATAAACAGAATTTACAACAAAGATAAAACAAAACAAGACACACATTTCAAGAATCAGATTTGTTTAAGAACTACATATTTCCTCTGTAGAAATACATGTACCCGTAATTAGATTTAAATCATGATTTCAAGGTTTTGGCAAATCAGATATAGATTTATCAGAATTTTGGAAATAAGAATATAGAATATTTTAATAGATTGAATTGACATATGTGTTACAATGGGTTACGACACAATACTTGCTGTGTGATTGTTTTACACATGCATGCGATGAAACGAAACATGTATGATAATTAACAAGAAATGAGTTGTTATGTTGACAGCAAACCGGATTTTTTGTATTTTTGAACCGCTTCCAGGCTTGTTTGACCTGCCACGTTATTTTCCTATTTTACAACCTACCAAGGACAATAACTCCTGATTTGAAACAGTGAAAATCGTCAATATCAAAGTAGACCTCCATTTTTGTCATCAGTAACAACATTATAAAATATCAAATGTATTGATTGAATGGTTCATAAGTTACTGGACGAAACATACATAAATTATTATTTTCCAATATATCAAGGACTATTACTCCTGAATTGTACAAAAAGTAAAATAACAAAAATGCTGAACTCAAACGAATAATCAAAACGGAAAATCCCTTATGAAATTGCAAAATCAAAAGCTCTAACACATCAAACGAATGAAAAACAACGGTTATATTCCTGAACTGAATGTCGTCCATATTGCAATTGACCGCCATTTTGTCATCAGACACATGTTTAAACTTGAACACCATTGTTGAAACGGTTCAAAAGTTATTGCACGGAGACGATATATATAACATTGTTTATATGTATCAAGAAGCATAACTCCTGAACAGTAAAAGGGAAAAGGTCAATATCAAAGTTGACCTCTCTTTTGTAACATTACTCATTAAAAAGCATTGGTTGAACGATTCAGAAGTTGTTGTACGGAACTTGCTGGCAGCGGCCCATCCTTCGCCCGTCGTACTTTTTTAATAACCGTTTTTTTTTTTTTTTTGTTTTTTTAAACCCGGTTAAAAAACATAAAATTACCAAAATATTTGACGGTACAACACATCTTTCCAACACACGACTTCTTTGAGAAAATAGACCCACATAGACAATCAAAATGATTTCCGCTATTCTATGGTAGGGTTCGTGTTGCCCACTCTTTAGTTTTCTGTGTAGTGGTTTGTGGACTGGTTATTGTCTGTTCGTCTATTTATACCATGGTGTGTTTCTTCGACTTTTTCTTTTTTTAAATGCCTGGTTTCTTCCTTTTTCAATTATTCATAAACACATTAAAACGACCAGATAGTCTTTCTCACAGTGGATACAGGTTCAACTTGCACTGTAGTAACCACTTTCTATTTGACTTGTTAATAATTTTTACTTGACTTCGACCAATATCTTGCCAGATGCCACTAGTGTAACATTTATGATTACTTCTCTCTCATCACTTGATTTCATCCTCGTTGTTTGTGGGGTTCGTATTTCTCATTATAAGCTTTCCTTGTTTTTGTGTCGATTATTGTTTATCAATGACTGTTTTTTTCGTTGGAAGGTTGATAAATTACGGTTATTGTTTTCCCACTTGCCCTTACGTTTTATACTCAATAGTTATAAACCAATTTACGAGTGTGACCGTAAAACTTCTGAAGTGAGGTCATAAACATTGCAATAATTTAGAAATCATCACAGTATTGATTGGGATTTTCAGATTTAGTTGGCGAGTCCTCAAAAAGGCGAAGGCTATTTGACTGTCCTGTTGAGTATTGGACAAAGCAATTTGAAGATGATCACATCTTGCTGGGGAATCTTTTTTATGCTAGTTTTTTATGCTAGTGAACGAATAAGCGTGAGTTAAGGCTTAATACAATGATACACACAAAAACATGCAAATGTATCCATCAACAAATAAACATGAATTACCTCCTGACCACAGCAATTATCTGTACAAAACAATATACAATTATGGCCCGCTGAGGAGGTGAATATCCGAAATTGTCAACCCGAGTAAGGGTTATTCCACGCGGGCTTTAGATATTCGCCGAGTCAATGGGCCATAACTGTTTTATTATACCGAACAAACAATTAAGTGTAAAATATTGTTACAGATTGTTAAAGCACTAACGTCAGAAAACTATTTTGTGTCTAACATTTCTCGTACGTACAACAAAGGTAGACTCTTTCTGTAAAATATAGATGACCCTGAAAAGGGCCGTTTACAAGAGATATCCTCGCACTAGATTTGTTTGATCTTGTTTCTTCATCACTTTATGGGCTTCTAACCTAGCCTTTACCATATTTGTTTTTGTTTATCTGACGTTAAGTGACGTCATAATTTAAAGGGAGTTAACTCGTGATCATTGAGGTACGACAAGGGTTATTCACCGGGGAATAATATGGTTGTTCGCTGGAGGCTTCAATTTGTTGGGGTTATTCACCGCTCCTGCCAATTTTTGGAAAAACATCGAAATCAAACTATGACACGTGATTTCGTATTAGCCAATCAAATAATTACTATATAATGTAAAGTATATTAATAACAATTATTCCATATTGAAAGAACTTTAGTAGGTTTTTCTATATGAATGGGATTTTGAATAAATAAGCATCTTCACCTATGGAAAAAGTATATTCACCGCGCAAAACGTCGCGTGCTTTTACGTGTATAATAACGATACAATGTTTGACGTTTAGTTGGTTTTGATAAATAACTGTTATTTTAAACATATTTTTCTCTCTCGGAACATGGAATGAAACAATCACTGTCTTTTGTTTCGGTAATATGTGGTTTAATTGACTTTTGAAAAACCTAGTGACATTCACTTCGGCCGTTGGCCTCAGTGAATATCAGTTTTTCAAAAGTCAATCAAACCACACATTTACCTCATCAAAAGACAGTAATTGTATATTATCTTTCCTTTGGATGGGCACTAAAGGAAACTAAGCGCAGCGTTAATTTTACAACTAAGCAAAAATGGTGGAGAAATTTACATTTTAAAAGTCACAGGTAACAAAGTGGACCCAAAGGTTGCAGACGGGGAGACGAGGATGTCTTGGAAATTTAAAAGGGTCAAGATTTCCTCCATTTTCTCTGAACATTTCCTACAAGACCAGACAATATTTTCTGACGACTGTGCGATAAACTTCTACAAAACAGTCTGTATTCTTAGCAATGCGAAGAAAACAAAGATAACTTGATGATCAGTATCAAACACATTCTATCTTGATGGTCAGTATCAAACACATTTTATCTTGACAGTAATATATTCGTCTTGTTGTAGTGTTCTCAACTGTTAGCTGACCTGATATAAGGTGATTTGAGCTTTTGCAATTCCTCGTCATTCGTTTTTCCTATAAATGTTTACAAATCTTCCTGAAACCACTTGTCCAATTCAAACCAAAGTCGACCTTTACGTTCAATGTTTGTCTGATGAACGACGAATCAACTTACATGATTTCAATTCTATAAATATAGAAATAAAGATAAACAAAAACAATTTATTTAAACTTTCCATAAGTGTTTGAATATTAAGCATGTTAGTTGCAAAACGATTTAACCAGATTCCTCAATATTTACTCGCATTATTTGCTAGAACAGATGATGGTGTTTATAAAGTCATTATTAACTTTAATTTAGAGGGCCCAGAAAATTATAGCTAACACTAAAAAAATGTCATCAAAAAGTATTTTTAACCTTATGCGAACTACATAAAAAGGGTTGTATATGTGTTTACGATTGAAAATTAATATTAACATATCAGTTTTGAATTAAACTCATAAAATGTATATATTTAATAACATAATGAAGATTTTTTTTTATTGAAAATTTATTTAAGAATATAAATATATTATGATGAAAATATCTATTTATCCTTCAAAATTGAATATTTTCAGTACGGTATAAATTGGTTACAGGTTGCTATTTGAATAAAAATAAAGCTGTGTAACAGAAATTAGCAACTTTTGTAACAGTTTTATGAGGAAACACTAGGTGAGCTTTAAAAAAAAAATACTGTTGTTTGCTTAACGTTCAATTCAAAATATTTTATTCAGGTTCCGGACGAGAACAAATTAACATAAATACAATACTTATGATCTGCAAGTGGACCGGGATGAAAGGCGGGAAACTTGGGCTATCACTAGGAAAATCAGGACAAGTTGTTATAAAGAGCTGCACCATGAGCGCATGATACGCCCATCGCTTTTTCATAACTCCTCAATATCATATCAGAAATTTATAAAAAAAAACTAAATGGAGGTCATTTTAATAGACATAAACCAGTCACCAAAGTTTCATGAAAACTGCTCAAAGCACTTTTGAGTTATTGTCCGAAAACTGGAAAATCACCCCTTTTTTATGAATAAAATCCCAGAACTCTGAAAAAAATAAAATCTAAAATTTATAAAAATCGAAAGGGAGCCTACGACAATAGATATAAACAATTCACCAAAGTTTCATGAAAACTGCTGAAAGTATTTTCGAGTTATTATCCGAAAACTGAAAAATCCCCATTTTTTAATGAATAAAACCCCAACTCAGAAACGTCAAATCTAAAATTCATAAAAATCGAAAGGAGGCTCACATCAATAGATATAAACAATTCACCAAAGTTTCTTGCAAATTGGTGAAAGTGTTTTTGAGTTATTGTCCGAAAACTGGCAAATCCCCCTTTTTTAATGAATAAAACCCCATAACTCGGAAACGTAAAATCTGAAATTTATAAAAATCGAAAGGGATCTCACGTCAATAGATATAAACAATTCACCAAAGTTTCATGCAAATTGGTTAAAACTTTTTGAGTTATTGTCCGACATGTTGACGACGGACAGATGGACGGACGAACGGACGGACAGACGAACGGACGGACAACGGTATACCATAATACGTCCCTTAAACGGGCGTATAAAAATTAGAAATTTTTAATTGCAATAGACCACCTGCGGACCCATTATAGGCTTTGTGCCATGTTCCTAAATGGTCAGAAATTGTGACACTCTTTCTTAAAAACAAGATATCTGACATATACCAACATACCCGTTGTTCCAGCGGTAGTCCAACTTTCATGTCTAAAATATCATTTGATCCACAGAAGTTGCTAATTGCTCAATTGCATATACGAGAGATCTATTTTATGAAATGGTAGATGCAATCTCATCCCGTAGATCTTTATCGCAGAATTGAAAATGTTATACAACTTGTACAAGTCCGGAGTTATTGTCAAATTTTCCTTCATTATGAATGCAGCAAACCTTAACATTTGAAAACACAAAAAGCAAAGAACCCATTTTAAAAGCTATATAATCATACATAGGTTTTCTAGTTATTTCGTTTTACGTACTAAAATGATGAAATATAACAAGGGGACATTCAAAACTCATCAAAGATGCAAGGCTTAAAATGCCTGACAAAGTCCTGGCAAAAAACCGAAATACGACGAAAAAACAAACAAGCAGACATAACACAAGACAACTAGAGACTGTTCAACACGAACTTCTCAAGTAAAGTAAGGAGATACAGCTCCACTAGTTGCACCTGTCATGTCAATAATAGTAATTACAAGTAAGTTGATTTCACATTTGAGTAAACGAGGATGAAATTGTTGTAACGTCAATTGGAACATGTCATTGGTCGGTCTTCTGTGACATGTAATTTACTAACACTTTTATTTTAAATTTTCATTTAATTGTTTAACCTTAAAAAGAATACATTTTTTAAATTAATTTGTTCTAGTTGCACATAAATTTCATAAAAATCCGAGACTACACATTTAGCTTCATACTGAATATGCTTGAAATGTTTGCCACTGAACATTTAGCAAATATACACCAACCGATCAATTGATAAGGTCAAATATCTGTTGGAAGCGCCTCACTCGTGTCTCAAGTTGAACATAAATTTCATATAAAATCCGAAATTTCCCATTTCAGTTCGTCCTGAATATGCTTGAAATGTTTGCCACTGAAATTTAAGCAAATCTATACATCAAAAGATCTATAAATGTGTTCGCATATCTGTTTGAAGCGCCTTACTCTTGTCTTTTGTACTTTCCACTACGTGCAATCATGTCTTGGACACCAGGAGTTTACTAGGGTATAAAAATTTGTCACGTTGACTCCTGTTCGGAAGTAAAACGCCGTCCGTGTTGTTGAGCGGGATGTATAAATACGAAGCCACGTCCGTGTCAGAATATTGACGTTAATTACAATGCCTCGTGTATGAATAGTGCCACATACTCTGCACGTGAAAGAATTCTTGCAACAACTCTTTGAGGAGTCATTAGGTGGCGTGTAGCAAGACTGTAAGGAGAATGTACGATAAGGCCATTTTTTGACCCCTTAAATTCGAAATAAAAAAGTATTATACATCACTGTACGCAATCATATTCCTCGTGGACCTGTTTATCGAAGCAGTCTTAGGATTAGGATGTGTCCAAAGACCAACGTACGACATATATTTGTCCTAACTGGGTTTATCAAACATGTCGCAACTTAGGATATGTCCTTAGTTTAGGATACCAATTAAGGTGTCTTGAGATGGTCTTAACATTAGCATATATTCAGGATGGTTAATGTATTAACAAATATGGCCGCCGCATATATACGTTTAGGAAGAAGGGCGAGTACTATTCGTAGAAATAAACTTCTTATGGACTATGATAATCCACTGGACTATTTGGATGACGATGACATTATACGCAAGTATAGATTATCACGTTCATTGTTTCTAGACTTATGTAGATTGTTTACCATGATTTACAAAGGCCTACAATGAGATCACGAGCAATCCCAGTATCATTGCAGTTTATGGCAGCTTTGCAATTTTAAGCAACTGGCAGCTTTCAGCTTGTGAATGCAGATTTTCATAAAATATCAAAGTCGAGTGTCTCAAACATTGCCCGGGATGTAACCAGATGTTAAGAGAGAGTTTGTCAGCAATATGTCGTTATGCCTACAGACCCAGTAGAGTTGCAAAGTGTTATGCAAGGGTTCTATAACAAAGCAAACTTACCAAATGTTGTAGGTGCGCAATAGACGGCACACATATTAGAATTAGAACCCCGTCGATAGATGAGCATATTTATGTGAACAGGAAGAATTATCACTCCGTTAACGTTTAAGGTGAATGTGAAATTTATAAACGTAGTTGCTTAGTGGCCAGGTGGAATCCATGACGCATTTATCTGGGCCAACTCTAACATAAGTGAAATGTTTGAAAAATGAACAATAGGAAACTGGTGGCTTTTAGGTGACAGTGGGTATCCTTTGGTGCCTTGGCTTCTTATTACCCCTGTTCTTTATCAGGGACCAGACAACAACAACGTTACAAATTCCATCCACGATACGTTTGTAGTCTGTAGTGGTTGCATTCACTTTACCGCGTATTGTATCCTAAGACCTCTTTTTAGCACCATTTGTTGCAGTTTACTAAAAAGTAAAGATTTACTCTTTTCCACATCGTACAGGGGTGTTTGTAGTTCGGCATCGGTAAAATTCGGCTTTCGGCTCTTGCTCATATTCACACCTATTTTTATTTTTTTGGCAGTAATCAAAAAGTTGAAGTACTCGAATTTATATGAAAGATGAACCAGATTTGCCTTTGAACTTTTTAAAGTATGAAACCGTGATACTTCGAATTCAACTGACTAAAAACATATAATGAAAAGTAAAATAATAAAAATACCGAACTTCAACGAAAATTCAAATCGGAAAGTCCCTTATCAAATGACACAATCAAAATCTCAAAGGAATGGAAAACAATATCATATTCCTGACTTTGTACAGACTTCCTTATGTAGAAAATAGTAAATTAAACCTGGTTTTATAGCTAGCAAAACCTCTCACTTGTATGACAGTCGCATAAAATTCCATTATATTGACAACAATGTATGAACAAAACAAAGACATAATATGTAAAAATGTCAATAAAAGGGGAACAGCAGTCAACATTGTGTTACAATCTCTATCACTATAAAAACAAACAAATATGTCAACAAAGAAAAACAAAGTGGCATATAGACAAAGCACATAAGCAAAAATGAAAGACAAGAATACAAATAATGACCACAGCACAATAACGAGATGTATAAGTACCGAGCCACGCCAAAAGGATATTACCAAAAATGGACTAAACAGTAAAGGTTAATAATTTACAAAAACAAATAAAAGAACACTATAACACGTAATCAAGATGATAAACAACGTCAGTAGATCTACCTAGATCTATACTTCAAGACCATCATAATGATATATACCGATTATATATTTAGTTGTTACTATTCACAATGAGTTTGCTCAATTCTTATATAAAACGCGGTTGTTTTTGTTTTTGTTTCATAGAGTTTAAATTGTACAATTATTATATGAAAATATTTATTACCTTTAATTTAATACTAATATTCATTTTCTAATTCTTCATCTTTTTAAAAGTATGATTATTAATTAAATTCGATACATTTTTTTTTCATTTTTCATTTTATATTTCTTTTACGCCAACACTTAGGATAGCTACAAGTAAGGTAAATTAAATCCTATGATAGCTTCGATGTGTATGCTCAGATATGTCGTAAGTTGGTCCTAATATTATCATTATTTCTGTCCCTAGAGCTTATTAGGACCGATCTTAGGACGGTTTCGATAAACAGGCCCAAGATGTTCATAAGACAGTAGTCTGTTGGAAGTCAGTATTTAACTTTTACATTTTGGTATTAGCGCTTAGAACTTAAATATTTAGTGCAAAACTTTAAAAAAAAAAGCCCAAAACAGCATCATTTTGAGATCTTGTCATTAATATTAAGATATGAACAAGAGATTTACCCAAAAAGCATATGCTCCAAAATGTATTTACAGATATTTTAATGTTTTAAATACCTTTTTGTGTCCAAAAATATTTGCGTGAAATGGCCAAGTTAGGTGAAATACGTAAGTTTCGACATGTTTATGACGTCAATGTGACACCACAAGTGACATTTCTGCACTAAAGTTTCAAGATCTAAGCAAGTCATTTATCAATGAAATTAGGAATGTGACAGTTGTTGTCCATTCGTTTGATGTGTTTGTGCTTTTGATTTTGCCATTTGGTTAGGGACTTTCCGTTTTGAATTTTCCTCGGAGTTCGGTATTTTTGTGATTTAACTTTTTACATAATTTTGAAAGGCATGCATAAGTTTACTATATTTGTAATTTCAGTGGCGAAATATGAGGGGGCAGGACCTTTTCGGGACGTTTGGATCGGCCATTTTTTAATTCGGGAAATCGGGACGCCTACAAATGAACTCCGGGATTTCGGGAAAAATTGTGAACGAGATTCGGGATTTTTGCTTGTCGGGATGACAATTTTTCCTTAAATTCTTCCAAAACAATTCACAGAACCTTACTGTTCCTGAACTTAGTTTCGTGGTTAATAGAAACATATCCAGATCGGGCTGAAACCTTAGGATTTACTTGTCGTTTGAAGTTTGAAGGATTGCAATTGACGATTTTAAAACAAATCAATAGTTTATGAATGAAAACTGATTTGATACATTTCACTTTCGTACAAATATAAAACTCTGAAATACATTTTTCGCTCAAAGATGTGCTAGGGGCCTTCTTGGAACTTAAGATCTTAGTCAAATTTAAGGTTTAAGGACAGCACAAACTTCTTTACATACTTGGATTCCGGTCAAGGTCATGTGCATCGGATTCATTCTTATTCATGGAGTGCATATATTGCGCCTTGCTGGATTCATTTTCAACAGGAACGCTATTAATCATAATTTTGGAACGCGGTGATGTTACATATGTAAGGCAATTTCGATTAGATTTGGTCAGGGGGAGGTAACCTCATTTATTATTCATATATTCATTAATGGCGATGAGCTGGAAAGCTGCGTCTATTGATAAAAATGTATGATGACAAATTACATACATGCATTAGAATTAAAAACGGGTATCAATATGGTGTAATTATTTACTGAAACGCGAATATTGTATGTGTGTGCCTTAATTATATTAAGTTGAAAGCATCAAAAGCAAAAAACAGCATGAAATTCTTTCATAGATGTCATAATGGGTGCAAGACAAGTCGTCCCGGAGACAACTCGGACCGTCTCCCAAAATGACAACTCGGCTATGAAAACAACTCGGACCGTCTATGAAGACAACTTGGACCGTCTATTATAACAACTGAGACTAAGTATAAAATTAGACTTTTGACGAAATAAATTATTTAAGGGAAAAAGGAATATGTCTGATGAGAAGGCTCTAATAAAGTTTTGAAGCCGATTTTGAGTATATAAATAAGACTACTCGGACCGTCTACGAAGAGACGTCTATATAGACAATAGAGTGTTGTTCCCAAGTATTTTAATTTCTGTTGTTTGAAAGCTGTATGAAAATAATGTTTGTAATGTTAAATTGATGAAGTCTCTTTTTGTCATATAAAAATTATATATATATATATATGTTGAACGGAGTATTTTAAAGTACTGTTATATTAGTCCAAGCATACTCCAATTTCAAAATAAAACTATAACTGCAATATATACATACATATCTTTATTTCTTCAAAGAAATAATTTCAAATCAAGTATAGCAGGTAGGTCATTTACATAAAACATATCATTTCAGCACTAAGTAAAACAATTAAGAGGTACACAAAGTCAAGACAAGTAAGTCATTCATATAAGATACATATGATTTGAGCACTAAGTATCTTTGGAGTAAGTCGGTCTTTATAATTAATTTCTCAACGACCTGTAATGAGTTTGTGTAATTGGATTATCACTTTCTTGATCATTTAATTAGAATAATTAAATTTACATTACTGATTGTTGATTTAATTTAATGATTATGACAAAATGAATGATTTTAGTAACTGATGAATTAAGTTTGTTTATTGAATTAATGAAGATTTTATTCAAAATGTAGAATCACTATGATGAAGTAGAAATAAGAATCTACACGTTAAAATAATAAAGAATTCAAAAATAAATGGAGTAAATTCAACCCGGACTTATTTTTGCATCATTTAAGTTTTATAATAAATTAATAAAGATAAGTAATTATTTGTATTCACGTAATACAATATTAATTTTTTATGTTTGCAAATTCAGTTAAACATGCCGAAATGATGTTGCCATTTAAAATATATCGTTTAATAATTTATAATAATTTATATAGTTCAAATCCTCTTTTAATACTTTGTCTGAGTTGTTTTATTGACGGTCCGAGTGGACTCTGTCCGACTTGTCTCCGGGCCGAGTTGTCCTGCATTCGTCATAATTATTTGGACTTATCCTGAACCTTGCATCTTTCTCTGATAAATGCCTGCACCTTGGATAAATCATCTTAGAAATAATATTTTTCACATGTACTCGAAGTCATCAATATGACCAATAGCAAATGTATATACTTGTTGATTGAATTGACCAATTTAAATGCATAGTCTAAATAATATAATATTATGATTTCTTGGGAGGCAGATTTGTTGATTTTTTACTGTGAAGCCTTCATATATATGACAGTCCATCTTAGGAAGGCATCACAGCCAAAAATTTAAGCCTTTCATGACAAAATATTATTGGACTAATAGATATATTATGTAGTTTGTTAATCATGAATGCCCACCTTGACATGTTCTTTTTAGATATGGTTATCATTAGTCCATTAATAATTATGACGTCTTGGATGGCTATTATATATTTTTTTTCTTTGACGCCTTACATCGAGGCGTCAAAGCAAAATTAAAATAACCTTACAAGACGTCATGATTATTTGGACTATGGTTATAAGTATTTGAATTAAATTAACACTGCATGCATGCAGATGATATCTATATACATGTAGTACATGTATGTACCTCAGTTATAGCAAACATTGTCAAGGCAGTAAATTGTTTAGTACTGTAAATTTAAAATTCAGAAAGAATTGCGAGGTTTTCATGAATGTAAATAAAGCGACTGGATAAGTATCACAATAATAAAAACTCACATTCTGGTATCAGATACATGTAAAAATGTATCTGTATACGGATTTTCCTGTCACAGAATTTGCAATATTAAATTAACCTCATATTTTTGTCCTTGTTATAATAAATGCACATTTATTTAAGAATTTACAGTAAAGATTCTAAGAAACAACTATAATATTTTATTATATTTATATGCGGTCTTCAACATGGAGCCTTTGCTCACACCGAACAGCAAGCTATAAAGGGCCCAAAAATGACTAGTGTAAAACCATTCAAATGGTACAAACCAACAGTCTAATCTATATAAAAAACAAGAAACGAAAAACACTTATGAACCTCATCAGCAAACAACAACTACTGAAAATCTAATAACTAAATATCTGATATTGCCATTATTGAATTGGAAAAAGTAGGGCATTAAAATTCAGGATTTATGAACAGGAAAGATCAAGAGAAAGCTTAATTTTTGACTTTGACACTTATTGGATATGCATGTACCAACCATTCATCTTGGAACACCTCAAACTGTATAGGCCCTGGAGACCAACAATTTACAGAATAAATTTATACAAGTACATGATATACAGTGACATATATGGTTGCTAACATCTACTTTATTTGGTCTCTGGAAGATAGTTGTCTCATTGGCATGATTGTAATCAAATAACATACATGTTGTATATTTTTAATGAGGCCTGGAACTATCCATGGATTTTGTGTTGCCATATAATAAAACAAAAGTCAGACAATTTTGGACTTCACAATACAACAGAAAATGTGTGTGTTAATTTTTTGTTAAATGGTTTTAAAAATATAGTACTTTTATACGCCCGTTTACGGGACGTATTATGGTATACCGTTGTACGTCCGTTTGTCCGTTGTCAACATGTAGGACAGTAACTCAAAAACGCTTTAACCAATTTGCATGAAACTTTGGTGAATTGTATATATCTATTGACGTGAGCTCCCTTTGGATTTTTATAGATTTTAGATTTTACCTTTCCGAGATGTGGGGTTTTATTCATTAATAACGGGGGATTTTTTCAATTTTCGGACAACTACTCAAGAATGCTTTCACTAAATTGCAAGACATTTTGGTTAATTGTTTAGGTCCATTGACATGAGCTCCCTTTTGATTTTTATAAATTTTAGATTTTATGTTTCCGAGTTACAGGGTTTTATTCATAAAAAAGGGGGGTTTCCAGTTTTTGGACAATAGCTCAAAAATGCTTTCAGCAGTTCTCATGAAACTTTGGTGAATTGTTTATATCTGTTGATGTAAGCTCCCTTTAGAATTTTATAAATTTTAGATTTAACATTTCTGAGTTATAGGGTTTTATTCATTAAAAAAGGGGGGATATTCTAGTTTTCGAACAACAACTCAAAAATGCTTTCAGCAATTCTCATGAATATTTGGTAAATTGTTAATATCTATTGATGTAAGCTGCCTTTTGATTCGTTTATAGTCTGACAACAGATTTACTTAAATATTGGACAACAGCACAGTGTATTGCACAACAGCAAGAAATCTTTAATTGAATATAAATTCAATTCATATAACCAATTTCAAATTCTTTGACTACATTTATTCAGAAACCTATAAAATGTCAAATATTTAATTACAATCCAAATTCAGACCTGTATCAAGCTTGAATATTGTGTCCATTTTTGCCCCAACTGTTCAGGGTTGGACCTCTGCGGGCGTATCCAGCTGCGCTCACCGAAGCAGTTTATTTATAAGTGTTATAGGTGCTTGGGAGTTTTTCATAATCTTAGTAAAGGTTAAAGTTGTTCCCTAAAACAAACAATTAATATTGAACACATGAATTGCTACAATCAGAATCTGTGGGTGTTTTTTATGGCCTGCTCTAGGAAACGAGGGCATTTAGTGCTGTCTGTCCAGTCAAATTTTAGTTTCCGCAATAACTTTAGAATGTCTCATGTATAAAACTACAAACTGTACACTGACATTGTACTTGCATTCATGTTACACATATTTTTTAATTTAATACCTTTATGTACATACATTTGTAATTTTTTCATTTCATTCATACATTGGTAACCAGGAACAACAAAGACAATGGAGTAAACACATTATGACGTTAAAATTTAGATACCATTTTTTTATACTTCAGGGATTGTAATTTCTATATAATTTGTCCTGAAGACGCCGATCTAATCGGCGAAACTAATCGACACAATAAAACTTGCAGTTCACTAAAGTGTTGTTGTCAATACAGCGGTATTTTATTTATTTATTTTTATTGACAACCCTGCATACCATCGGGTATCCTCTTTAGTGACTCTACCTTCACTTCACCACAAAGGCGTTGGTTCAGCAGCTTCTTATTTTTATCCCGATTTCTGAACCCCTGCATCCACGGATCCGCCTATACCACACAGCGCCGACCACTTGGCCACCATGGAATCGAACGATTCCGAAGAATTTCAAGAAGCCAGCAATCAACCGATACCATCAACCTCTGCCGAACTACAAACAAATAAAAGGAAATGAACAAACGAAGATCAGACAGCAGAATCCACGTACAAAGAAGAGCCGCAAAGGATTCGATAAAATAAATGTACCATCATTCCGTGCCTTCAGAAAATTAAATGTCAAATTAGTTAGGTGCCAGCAACACCAAAATTATTTAAATAAATGTAAAAACAGAGATACCATCCCTAAATTGCCTAGAAATTTTGCGACGGTAAACCACTTTACGGCATTCCCGACGCGATTGGAAGTAGTACCTCTGGCCAAAGGGAAGCCAGTCGAAGTGGTAGGGGTGTGCCCTAAAAGTGTTGTCCAAGTTAGGAAGAAACTTTATACAAACTGTACACTGACATTGTACTTACATTCATGTTACACATATTTTTTAATTTACTACCTTTATATACATACATTTGTAATTTTTTCATTTCAATCATACATTGGTAACCAGGAACAACAAAGACAATGGAGTAAACACATTATGACGTTAAAATTTAGATACCATTTTTATACTTCAGGGATTGTAATTTCTATATAATTTGTCCTGAAGACGCCGATCTAATCGGCGAAACTAGTCGACACAATAACACTTGCAGTTCACTAAAGTGTTGTTGTCAATACATCGGTATTTTATCTTTTATTTTAGGAAACAGTTATGAATGAATGAAGATTTGGATCCCTCTTCAATTTATCTGAAAACCTGATGATTGAGCGTTCTTGCAAAAATGTACCTAAGGAGTCAGATGGGCTATTGCATTCATTTCCATAATCTGGACTCAGTGACTGTTCAAGGGTAAGTGGTTGTAACAAAAGTTTGATGTTATACTTATTTGTTGTTTAATAGAGACATCAAAAAAAGAAGACTTTAAAAACATTTTGCCTTTTTCAGGGTCGAATTGAGAACTTTTCAGGTCGAATGACATAGCCTGTTTTACCACTACAGTACAGTGCATGATTGTTTTATCTGACACCCTTCTCTTTTTAATATGTCAGTCAACTGACAGAAAATGAAGTAACTGCTAGTAGTCCTTTGTTCATTTATGTATCATTGTCATTTTGCTTAGTTTCTTTTGTTACCTATTCTGACATCGGAATCGGACTTCTTTTAAACAAGAGTTTTACTGTGCGTATTGCTATGTGTTTCTTTATTCTACATTGGCTAGAGGTATAGGGAGAGGGTTGAGATCTCACAAAACATGTTTAACCCCGCCGCATTTTAGCGCCTGTCCCAAGTCAGGAGCCTCTGGCCTTTGTTAGTCTAGTATGTTTTTAATTTTAGTTCATTTATATGTTTTGGAGTTTAGTGTGACGTCCATTTTCACTGAACTAGCACACAATTTTAGTTAGGGGCCAGCTGAGGACCACGGGATTTTCTCGCTGCATTGAAGACCCATTGGTGGCCTTCGGCTGTTGTCTGCTCTTTGGTCGGGTTGTTGTCTCTTTGAAATATTCCCCATTTCCATTTTCAATTTTAATCATAGTCAGCATGGTCAGTAAATCTTGTAAACTTTTGATTTTACCAAATTATAAAGAATTAGGCTTTGCATTAATTTCCACTAATTTCGTTCAAGAGTTGTAGGACTTTAAAATTTGACATCATAAGCAATATTTCATGTTTTGCACATTAACAATTTATGAAGAATGTTTTTCTTATTTACAATTTTGATTCTGTTGTTCTATAGTTTGATACTTGCCTCTGTATGTTATTTGTTTGTTTTGTTTACTAGCTATAGCTAGGACAAATGAATATACAGGACTTTTCATTACTGCATTAGGAAAATTAAAGGAACATCAAAATCCTTATTATATACAAACTATTGATCTGCATGTATTGTTAAAGAACAAACATCCTGCAAAGTAGTAAAGTTCTAATTTAAAAACTGCAAGTGTGTGCTTGAAAACCATATACAGGTACCTAGCATAATTTCACCAAATTTAAACAAATGACAAGTTCAAATTCCTGTGATTTGAGGAAAATATAAAGAAAGACAAAAATCCTGATAAAATGCACAACAGTAATATATTTACTTATGCCTTTTATCATGTTTATAATGTAAAAAGTTCTAGCCTTAAAAATGAGGACTTGCTCAATGAAAAAACCATTAACACTATGTAGGGTGGACTAACATTGGAAGAACAATTACTTTCCTCATACTCTTCTTTGAATGAGACATAACATGCACAGTTTAGGGTTATATTTTGATGCTCTGTTGACACATTATTGGTCTATTGCCTGGATTTTTACTTTTATGTTAAAACTGCTGTACTTGCATTCTGTTTATTGCTTGTGGGATAATGTTCTGTTTAGTTTATGTGATTAGTAATTTTTGTATTTTTTCTATTTCAGATTTACTCAATACCTAAGTGTACATTTCCATTTACTATTTACAATGATTGATGTGTAACCTAAATTTCATATTGTTACACTTCTTCGTCACTGGTCAGATAGAATTAGACACATCTCTAAAGAAGAAAAATATCTTTGTAACGTTCAAGACAGAATTAATGAAAAAGATCAAGAACTAATACAACTATATGCTTGTAGTACAGATGTAAATTTTTTGAAATTTTTCAAACTGAAGCAACACTTCAAAGCTTTCCGATAATATATTAAACTAGGAGATGTATTAGCTACAATTTAATTTTAAGATGACACTGGACATTCTTAGTTGTTTATTACTCAATGAATAGTTAGTTTATAGCATAAGTTATTGTGACCAAAATTATCTGTTATAATGATATTTACTTCATTTTTTTAAAAATGCATTTATATTTGTTTATGATCAACATGATCAGTGATTCAGAAAAACTGTGTTTGTTTGTTTGTTTTCCTTAGAAAATTTAATACCAAGAGTGGAGGTCTTTGAAATAGAAATATATGGATTTTCTTTGCTTTATGGAGTAAAATGGAATTTCATGTATATGTTGTATCAAAATGTAAATACAAGAAACAAATTACATATCATCAATTACTAACCCCCTTCCTTGTATAAAAAATATGATGACTAGACATGTCACATATTATTATCTGCATTCCTTATAAAAATAAGAAAATATGGTATCATTGCAAATGAGACAACTCTCCACTAGAGACAAAAGGACACAGAAATTTAAAAACATTTGCAGGGTACTGTATGGCCTTCAACAATGAGCAAATCCCATACCAATAATTCCTGCTTATAGTATATCCATTTTGTACTTTTTTATTGATATTGGTTGGGCATGAAAATCATAAGGTGATATGATTGCCACTGAAAGAATCTCTAAAAATCTATTATAAGGACAATGGTGTGATTGTTAAGTTGATCAAGGTGCATAATTGCTAAATATACATTGTAGATTAAATATATATATATATATGGTCTCAAAATAGATAAAAAGATACTTGTACAAGACATAAACACAGGTATAATTTGAATTCTCGTCTGCCTCATTTCTATCCTGTTTGAGCTGAGTAACAAAACAGATTATGCTTTGTCCTCCATACACTGCAAAGAATGAGATGTCTTATCATTGCCATTGACACAACTAACCACTAGGGTTTAAATAAAGTAGATGTACGTTTTAGCAAATATACTTAGCCACTGTAAAGCCCTCAAAAATGAGAAAACCCATACTGTAGTATCGGCTATTAAAGGCCCCAGTCTGGTAAATGTGATATAATTCCATCAGACAGACATTAACTAACGACAACAACTGCACTAAAGGCTTGTGACTTGGAACAGGCATATGAAGAATATGGTGGGGTTAAACTTATTTGTGAGTGCTCAAACTCTAACCTGAAAGAGAAGTGGAACACAGCATAGAACAATTTCATATATCTCGCTTGAATATTGACCACATGATTTCAGTGTGTTATTGAAATTCTTGAGCAGTGTAAATTTTGCTGGATCAGTGGAGTAGAAAATGTAATTAAAAAAAAAACAACTGAACCAGTTGTGGAAGTGTTTATAGTACAGCAAACAATTTGTATATTTGGAGAGCCTAGCTCAGTTGCGTGCATCTTCCCTTTATTCTTTTTTCCATTACCAATTTCTGCCACTTCAAATATTTACCAAAGTACATATTCATACTGACTTTCAGAGTGGTGTCTGCTGAAAATGTTGTTGTTGAAAAATGCAGACTATAATATGAATGCAGGTCAACTGTATTCCAGGCAAATATCCATACAAATAAGAATTATGACTGTAATCAGGTAGGTGTTGCACAATTAAAAAAACCCGAGTAAACTTGGGACAGTGCCACAGCCAAATTTTGATATCTTTTTATATTTCACGAATGAAGAATTATTTTTTTACAGTTAACATTAAGATAGTCTCCCACCTTCATAGATTATATATATTAGATAAATAAAAGCAGAATTTTTTTTTAATTTTTAATACCCAATTTTACTGATGAATGGACTTTCTTTTTTCAGTTTACATTTTAATACATGGTGGGAAGGGGGGATGCTTCATGAAATGTTGTGATTCTTGGACATTTATAGTTTCTTCAAGTTCAAGATTTAGCATTTGTAGAGAACGTTTCGATATCTTAATTTTGTATTTTGAAAATAGTCTTTATGAGAATCTTGGATGGGCTATAAATTTTTAGCAGTCAACATTACACTTTACACTGATGATCGTACCCCACCCCCCACTGATGGCAAAAATCACAGGCGCGACTCAAAGGAGGGGATTCATAAATCTTTTTTACATTTTTTTCTCACAAATTTATCTTGTGTAAACCTTAATTTGACACAAACTATATAATAAAAAAAATGCACATCTAAAAGCAAATCTGGGAAAATACTGTTGTTTTACAAATTATTTTTTTATTCTTACAAGGATAAAAGTTGCAAATATATATATTTAATGAATAAATGAACAAATATATCTCCAATATTAGTTAATACAAATAAAACATTACTTGAAGTCCGTATTTTAAAATACGCGGCATTTATACTTTTCCGGAGTTTTGTCCGCTATTGAGTACAGCCGATGACGTCATCAAAGCGTTTGTTGATAATGAACGTAAAAACAATATTAAACGGTACACGATTAAAAAATTAAAAAGTCCAGTGTATAATGAAGATGGATTTACTTGATTCGACATGATTTAAAACGACCGATTTCTCCTTTAAAAGAAAACTGCTATCCAAACACTGGTATGCGTTCATATCATTGAATCATAGTATCAAACGGGGATTTCGTTAAAAAATCACATTTTTCATCGGATTTACATTAATTTTTACCGTAAGACAGTATAGTTCAATCTTTGGATAGCAGTTTTTAGAAAATATACATTCAATCGAATGTATTGATACTTTGTTTCACATTCAAAGATTCCTTTAACACGCTGGACTTTTGAGTTGAAAATGTAATGTACGACCTTCAGTGGCGACTCGGGTCACGTGACTACTTTCACTTTCGATATGAAACACCCATGCAATATCAAATATAGGTCTATATGTTTCATTCTACGATCTCTGTTTTCCTGATTTTTTTGCCATTTTCTTATGATATGCACTTCAATATAACATGTTATTTTACGCATTTTTCTTGTAAAGTGCCTTAATACCACTGCGAAAGCCAAATGAATCATAAACAAGGAAAATGTGTTCACAGTACACACATGTCCTACTCGCACTATTATTTTCCTTGTTCAACGAACCATGAAATTTGGGTCAAAACCCTAATTTGATATACAAGTTAGAAAAATAATATCATAAGGAACATGTGTACGATGTTTCAAGCTGATGCAACCTCCACATCATTATAAACTACCTTGACCAAAAACTTTAACTTGATCCGGGACGGACGGTCGGAAGCACAGACCAGAAAATATAATGCCCGACTATGTAGCAATAAAACTAACAAACAAAATATTAAACGAGTAAATTCCATTATTCTTATCTTGACTAATTCCAGAATTTATCGACAAAAAATGATACCCCTAGGACAACATGTATCAGTCCAACTAAAAAAAAATACAAGCTGCATGGGTGGCAATGAACTGGATCGATCTGTGTTTCTAGATTATCTTGAGATCAATTTATATTGAGATCTATTGAGGCATGCTCGTACACAATAATTTGAAACTGAAGTCAACAGCTCATATAAATAGCTTTATAAACAATAAACCAAAGGAGGGGACAAAGTTGTTGTTTTAGCTCCGAACACCAAAATACCGAGTGGTCACGGTATTTCGTCATAACTCGTAATGATAACTATACTCATCACTGACTATACTAGCCTGTCAGCACTGGGGTTGTAATAGTTATCAAAGGTACCAGGATTATAATTTAATATGCCAGACGCGCGTTTCGTCTACATAAGACTCATCAGTGACGCTCAGATCAAAATGGTTATAAAACCAAACAAATACAAAGTTGAAGAGCATTGAGGACCCAAAATTCCAAAAAGTTGTGCGAAATACGGTACAATTGTAAGTTAGAATATGATCGCCTTTTTAAAAGCGGATAATGTTAGACGGCGTAAAACCATAACAAAACCAAACAATCAAAAATCAGAATCCGCAAAGCACAAAAACAAAAACTGGGGGAATTTATAAAGTACAGTTTTAAACTGTCGGTTACGGCTTATGGTTACAAAATACAAACTTCTTTCATTACACATATGCTACAAAGGTCATCCAGTTTCTCCAAGAGGGTCACCATGCCTTGCCAACTTACAGTTTTATAGCAATAGATATACAAAAGACATGTAATGCCGTAGAAAAAGTATGATTGACCTGTTTATCTGAGGTTAGAGGCCATGTTTATCACTTCGGGATTATCCTTTTGTCGGGGTCCGGGATTTCAGTGTTTTAAGATCGGGAATTCGGGATTTGGGCAAATTAAGTTTGGGATTTCGAAATCAGAACCCCTCTTACACCCCCCTCAAATATTGGCTCTTATAATACCACCTCTTTTCTGTCTCGTCCTGACCTTTTCAAGTGTTAGTGTAAATTTCCCGATCAACCGCTTTACAGAGTCTTGAGTGTCAAATTTATTGCATATATTTGTTCCCGTCCTGCATATGCATGCTGTTAAGGAAACAACAACCAATCAATTAGGTTCAAGATTTGGATTTTAGAGGTGACCTAAGGGTCAATTTTCTCTCTAAATTTTCATGAAATTTCAGCAGTGGAATTGACAAAAATTTAAACTATACTGTGCTTTTTCTCTCTTGTTCCAAAATAGTCAAGAATATCATAATTACAGGAAATGACAAGCATTTTTTTCAGTTTTATTCAAGTTTCCGATTTACGACTGCTTATAATGTCTCGAGAATTTGTGAATAATATTTCTACTGAGTCGTAAACTTTGTTGAAACGGTCGCGTATATGTAATATGGTCATACGACCTATTTCACGATGAACTACTAAATATGATGGTGGAATTTGCAAACATTTATTATTCAATCCTTTCGTAATAAAGTTTTTTGTATAAAAGTAAAATAATAAAAATACCGAACTCCAAGGAAATTTCAAATCGGAAAGTCCCTTATAAAATGGCAAAATCAAAAGCTCAAACACATCAAACGAATGGAAAATAACTCATATTCCTGACTTGGTACAGGCATTTCCTTATGTAGAAAACGGTGGATTAATATAGGCAACAGTAGTATACCGCAGTTCAATAGTCATAAATCGATTAAGCGAAATCAAATTCGGGTCACAAACCAAAACCAAGGGAAACACATCAACTATAAGTTGAAAACACCGGAACAACAGAAACACTGAACTGCAACAAAAACAAACGCCAACATACATAGAAACGGACTATTTGATAACAACTTCCATATTCCTGATTTGGTACAGGACATTTTAAGAAAAAATGGTGGGTTGACCCTGATTTTATGGCTAGCCAAACCTCCCGCTTATATGGCAATATTAAAAATAACGCTGAGAATACAACATTACGTGACAGGAATACAGTACAAATAAACGCAAGAACACTCAGGACAGAAAAACACACAAGTAAATAATATAATAGTACATTACAACATGTAAACCACAGAACCACAACGGACACCTCCCATGAATCCACGACAGCACACCAGGACACCACCAATGAATTATAAACCTCGTTTAATAGCTAGCTAAACCTCTCACTTGTATTACAACCGCATAAAATTCCATTATATTGACAACAATGTGTGAACAAAACAAACATACTCCATAGGTAAAAATGTCAAAAATAGAGGTACAGCAGTCGACATTGTGTTATAATCTTAATCACTATAAAAACAATAAATATGTCAACAAATAAAAACAAAATGGCATATCTTTCTATGTTGTGATGTTACACTATTGTTTCAGAAAAAGTGTGAAGGTTTGGTACCATTAAAACGTTTAAACCTGCTGCATTTGTTTGCACCTGTCCTAAGTCAGGAATTTGATGTTCAGTAGTTGTCGTTTGTTGATGTGGTTCATAAGTGTTTCTCGTTTCTTGTTTTTTATATAGATTAGACCGTTGGTTTTCCCGTTTGAATGGTTTAACACTAGTAATTTTTTGGGCCCTTTATAGCTTACTGTTCGGTGTGAACCAAGGCTCCGTGTTGAAGACCGTACTTTGACCTATAATGGTTTACTTTTTATGAATTTTGACTTGGATGGAGAGTTGTCTCATTGGCACTCATACCACATCTTCTTATATCTATATATACAAAGCACATAAGCAAAAATGATTATTGTGATAAACTCTATTCACATCAGGGTAAAAATATCATTTATGCTGTCATGATTGGCGCTGAGGCAATAATGACAATTTTAATATAGTTTAGGACATTTAATATGGGAAACAGCCTGATAAAAAAAATCCATCATTTTACTTACATCAGCATTAATTTATCAGGATAGGTTAAGTGAATGCATAAAAAAGAGATATATACTCGGCGTACTTTTTTGCTTCTAAATATAAATAAGACAACTTCTAATTTCTAATTTTGAATGAATTATCTATTATTAAATGGTATATTACAGTTGTTTTATTCAGATATATAGAGGACATTACAGTTCTACAGATTTGCTTTAATTGCTTAATCAATAAAAACTTTCCCCAACTTACACACATTCACATACAATGAAAGTACATAGAAGATGATTACGATAAAGCTTTTTTTTTTTTACATTACAAACTAAAAAATTGCTAATATCTAAATACTAAACGAAAGATCTCAAAAAAGGCTTTTCGACAAATTTGCAGTTTACCTTAAAAAATAAGGTTCAAAGCATATACGTAAGGAAAAACAATCATATTATTATTGATATATAACAGACTAATGTCTGCAAAATGATATATGTCAAATTTATTATACTACGCCACCACATTGGTCCTATAATTAGACAGGTAAATGCAGTAAAAAAAAATCTTGTCTTTTTGGCTAAATGCTTAAAATTTGTGTACTGCATATTCACGCAGGGAGTGTAATTTGTGCATGTTTATTATTCACTTTTAAAAAAATAATTTTGGCTACCCATATGCCTCGTCCTAACCTTGCCAAAATATTTTGTATTTTCTGAAAGTCTAAGGTTTTTAGAAAACTTTCTCTTGCGGCTTCACTTTCAGTCAACGTATCACTTTTAGTTTGTAATGTAATTGGTATGAAACAAAGGTTTAATTTTTGGTGAATTTACAAGCCCAAATAAACCCCTAAATCTACCTCCAACTTTCTGATTATCAAATAAAAGTTACTGAAATATGGCTTCTTTTAACTGTCTCTTTTATTTTATTCCAAATATGTAAGGAAACAGAACTTTTTAGCATTAATAGAGAACAAATAGTTGAAGCTAAGAACACTGTTAGACGCAATAAGTAAACAGATTTTATATTTGATATCTTAAAAAAAGCTGTTTGATGCGTCACGAAATTAAAAGTTAGGCCATACTGGTCCTAGGTTACTCGTAAGGAAATAAAAAATTATTGCAAGCAATTAGACGACCGTATTGCCGAAACTCGGCTAATGTAGACCTGGAGCTTCTGTAGATTACATTAATTTCAACGTAACTTTTGTTGGATTAGCTAGAATATTTCAAACAATGTATAAATCGTTGATATGGGTTCTGTAATTTCAGATTCTTAATTAATGTCCGGTACATAATTGTAAATTTTCCATTGCGTAGATTAAAGACGAAAACAAAAGTATGAAGATGCAAAGGATTTTTCTTCAGAATTTAAGAATATGGCAATGTAGCGACATAGAATTTCAGTATGTACAGAAGTGATCAACCTTAACGAAACAATCACTTTTCAATTAATTCAATTGCTGTTAATAATCTATTACTTATTCGTTTCCTATACATAGAAATATTTTTTATTTTAAAAATTTCTTCGAAAAATACTTGCAAGTCAGGAATATGTAAATTGTTTTTCATTCATTTTGTTTATTGATAACGTTTGATTTTTTTTGTCAGTTATTATGTACTTCCCCTTTTTGAATTTACCTTGGAGTTGGGTATTTTTGTAGTACTTATTTTCTTGTTAGTTCTAGGTTTAAATGCACTTGGAAAAAAACCTTGACAATTAGACCTAGAGAAATTAGAAAAATGTGTATATATATTAATTTTTACCCTTAAGTTACAAAGTATAGCGAAAAGAGGGACGAAAATATCAAAAAGGGCAAACATCATGTAGAAGCAAGACCAATCCCACATAATGAATAAAGGCGAGCAGATAAACAACAATAACACAACACTGCACGGGAAACTAAACATAGAGCATCAAGATCCCACACAAAAAGCAAGGCCTCAGGGGTGAACTCGGATACTCATAAATGGTCAACACTTTCTACAATGAGAAGCAACAGTAGTCTACCGATGTTCCAAAAACAAAATTATGAACAAAAATACCGATCTCAAAGGTATATTAAAAAAGGGCGGAAGTCCATAAAACCTGACAGGATCAAACGTTAGGCTATATCAAGCAACGAGACGAAGATAAAAACAACTGTCATGTCACTGACTTGGTACAGGCATTTCAGAAGCTTGCAAATCAAAGAAAAACGAGGAAATTGCATGAAATGCAAAATCTCATCTAAGATAAGAGTTTTTAAGTAAAGAACTATATTTAATTGCTATATTCAAATGGTTTTAGTCCTTTATACATGTTCGTCCTTTACATAATTGGTCCTCAATATAATGTTTAGACGTATCGCCGCGTGCTGTCAGTTTTCAAACTGACGAAAACAATATGAGCAATGTCGTAAGTGTAATTTCGCGTCATCATATTAAGTAGTTATACGAAACTTATTCCGTAGTATGATGGTATGTAGATATGTAGATGAGCATGTTTATTACGTTACGTGGATTTGTGAATGACTATGACCGGTGGTGGTTTAACTATTAAAACAACACCCTTGAAGGATTAGTCCACGCTATATTCCCAATGATACTATAAACATTACAACCACAGTATGGAAAACAATGTTTACATTTGAACAACCGTTAACAAGATTTCAAAGGGTTTATGATCAAACATTTGAAGAAAACATTAAACAAAGAGATTAGGTTAATTCTAAAGTTTGTCATCAATGATAAATCCAGATTGTTCGTGACAACCGCTAGGTCTATAATGTAAATTGTTTACAAATTGGGTGTTACGGATATTTCGTGGGCTTCCAAATGCATAAATTTCAATTCTTAAAATATAGCATCTAAATTTTTTCAAGATTAGGCTTATAAGGTACAGTAGTTTATTGAGCATTTAAGTTGGTTTTACTTTTGTTGTAAAAAGAATCTGGGAACATGACATGCAACAACCGATTTGATAGAAACAAAAAGATAACAATTCATTCTAATTGTGATAGCGCTTTGTGTTATTTCGATTCAAATTAATAAAATAACGATTAATTGTAAAACTAAAAATACCAAATACATCGTTTACATTTTTTACGTGATGCTCGTGCAGATAAATCGTGAATCTAAAAGCATAAAAAATAACAGACGTCCTATTTTCACATTTAGAATATAACTTAATTTTACAGACGTCATTGAGATGTCATCACTTTGAAGTACTTTCCGTGCTATTTCCTTGTAAGGGAATGTGTGTAAGAAGGGGAAAAGTTTTTATTGATTAAACAATTCAAATATACTGTAAAATCGTTATCGTCTCCAATATATCTTTATTAAACAACTACAAATTTACCATTTATCAATATGTAATCCATTTTAAATTAGAAATCGGAAGTTGTCTTTTTAGAAGCAAAAAAGTACATTGAGATTTATATCTAATGGTGATGCATTTACTTAACCTATCCTATTTTCTTTTAGACCAGTTAATCCAACATGAGAAATCTTAGGGTCTTAAAAATAGATAAAGGATAAATCAAATGACTTTATTGTTTAGTATTACAAAATACTTTTTGTCCTCGGGAAAGCGTCGATCATGATAGTACAATGTTACGTTAAGTTGTGGTTATTACATAGTTATATTGATTCCTCGTAAAAACATTTTTTTACACAAATCATGTCTTGCTTGCAAATAATTCAATCATTCAGATCGTAAAGCTATTATCTCTGAAATTATATATGTCAAAGGAGAAGGTCCGGTAAGGGCTTATTTTGGCCTAAAGTTTGAAGTACATCTGATGAATTTATCTTTTACATTTTCTAAACACTCAAGTGTCTTCTTCAGTTGATTGAATTAGTTTATGTAAGATATTTGACTGATTTGGTCATTAAAGACGCCTAAATTCTAAAGAACCCTGTAGACGTCTCTTTAACGGGTTGGTTGGTGGCCTGTTGCCGGGAAAATGTCTGCTCTATCTTACATGCCATCGTTTCCATTTGCATTTCCGTCCATTCCGATCGACAAATTATACGATGCATCGTGAAGGAAAAATGTCAATCTCCGAACGTATTAGAACACATGCAACAAAACTGTTAGGGGTCCGTATATAGATGTTAGTCGACAGGGGGAAATTATGCCGTTTCCAACATGCCCTCAGTTTTCATTGACAGTCAAAATTCTGATCTACGCACTTTGCAGAGCATGTTTTCCAGATTTAGTGTTAATTGGTTTTCGTCCTGTATATATCAGTGTCAATAAAACAATCTAGGGCTCGCTACTGCTTGAAATATGGTATCTATACTTGTTCAATTTAAAGGATCGGGTGCTTCATTCTACATGTATTCACTTTTTGTTTTTAAATAAATTATGTCTTATCGATGTATACACCACATTGATGTCATAAGAAATAAGTTACACTTTACACTAATTATTGAAAACATATCTATAATGATCCACCGTTAACTATTTTCATATCTTTTTTGAAGCCATATGGTAAATTCTGATCTATTCATATATTTGTAGTTAATGCTTTTTCCGCCGGACATTCAATACTGCCACACTATTTACTTAATTTTGGTATTGAACTACATAAACTGAATGTCTGGTATGACATTTTCTACAAAAGAAAATGCATGTACAAAGTCAGTAATATGACATTTGTTTCCATTCGTTAGATGTGTTTCAGCTTTTGATTTTGCCATTTTATAAAGGACTTTCCGTTCTGAATTTCCCTTGGAGTTCGGTATTTTTGTTATTTTGCTTTTCCCCATTGTTGTACTAGGAACATTCTTCCAGAATACGGCTTCCAATTTTTGGTCTTGAACATCGGTAAACTTCTGTTGCCTTAATTTTACAACACTGATTTAAGTATTGCCTTAATTTTACAACATTGATTTAAGTATTGCAAGTGAAAGGCCAAATATACAAAAGGGACATTTCAAATCATAAGTCGAAAATAAACTGACAACACCATGTAAATAAGAAAATGACCGACAGACAAACAACAGTTCACAAGACAAAACATAGAAAACTAAACACTGAGCAACACGAACCTCACCAAAAACTGGGGGTGATTTCAGGTGCTCCGAAAGGGTAAGCAGTGTGTTATTGAGGTGTTCGTTGTTTGTTTGGAAGTGTGTAAGAATCAGTTAAAGACTATGTAAAAGTGAAGTGCGTTAAACCTTCTGAAAGGTGACGGGGAAATCCCTTGTCAATTTTCTAAATGGAATCTCAAACGATGTTTTAAAACAGTTTACAGGGTTAACATATTAATGCCACGTCAAATACACATTATAATTAAGCGTTTCCTAGAAAAAGAAAACACAGAGTCAAATACGTTTTCTATTTGTCTCTAAAGTGTCGAAAATATGCCTTGACCACCTTAATAATTAACAACGTCGTGGTTTATTTGGCGTTTTTAACTTTTTTTATTCCAGCGTCACTGATGAGTTTTTTTGAAGATGAAAAGCTTGTCTGGCGTACATAATTTTAAGCTTGGTATCTATGATGAAATTATTGAACAAAGGAAAACAAAGATTTATTCATTTACAAAACTTAGATTTCCTCACTTCCGTTTTTTAACATTCTTTAAGAATAAATTAGTACTTGTAATGTTAAAATATTCCAGTGGTTTAAACATAATATTCAACTTTGATAATGTATAACTTTCCTTTGCACTTCATTGAGCTATGACATTGTTGCCCCTTGAAGGCCAAACATTATAAATACCTGGATCAGACTCGGTTTTCATTTAACGTTTTATACCGTGTTTGACCAACTTCTTTCCGTCTTTGGCATTAAACTTATTTTTAAATAAACATAACAATTCAACCACTCAATTCTCCTTTCCTTTTAACACGTTGCCTCTATAGATTCTGTTTAAATACCCAAAAAACAAATCAAGAGATAGAGTACGCTCTGAAAATCTTATTCGATGTTAAGAAGTGGATTTAATGTATCGCAACACCTAATCAAAATATAACCTGTATACATTCAACTGATTTTTTTCAATTTTCTCTGAATATTTTACCTGAAGTGTAACTTTATTAGAATTAGGTATATCTCGAAATGATCATGGATTACCTTTCTATACTCCAATTTTAAACCCATGTTTTAAATCTTGTAGCAACACATGACATTTCGGAAATGACCTAATACTAAAATAAGTGCTTTGGTTTTCTTAAAATCTTAAATAAGCATAATAAGTAACACATCTACCCTAAAATTTAAAAGCAATTTCACGGACGAGTAAATTTAGGATCAAAATGTTCCTAACTTATCTTTTATTTAGCGAAATTGCATTAATGCAAATTCATTCGATAGTTTTAGTAAACAACAACATCAAAATCACTGTTTTCAGAGTATGGATATGTTCACATCATCCCTTCGTAAATTTGACGGACGCCATCACGAGTTGGTTGACCGTTATGGAATATCCGTTTCACAGATGATATCGGATATGTTCCTTATGTCGTAACTACTATCCCGTTCCCTTTTCACGAATGTGACCTACCGAATTAGACTATTTACCGGATTTGTAATAACATGAGCAACACGACGGGTGCCAGATGTGGAGCAGGATCTGCTTACCCTTCCGGAGCACCTGAGATCACCCCCCCAGTTTTTGGTGGGTTTCGTGTTGCTTAGTATTTAGTTTTCTATGTTGTGTCTGGTGTACTATTATTTGTCTGTTTGTCTTTTTCTTTTTTAGCCATGGCTTTGTCAGTTTATTTTCGATTTATGATTTTGACTGTCCCTCTGGTATCTTTCGCCCCTCTTTCACATATGTCCTCAAATGCTGATTGGAAAACTGGTGATGTGACACCTTACTTTTACAATTCTGTCAAACGTTCTGTTGTCGGCACTATCTGTTTTTACGTTTAATCATCACCGCTTATTTCCAAAAAAAAAAGTATCATCGTTTGTTTACTTGTTCTCGTGATTTAATATCTGTGGAACATTACCATTTTAAAGCTATCAACTTATCAATCAGTAAAGAAATACATTTTGTTTTAAAACGTCGTAATTTTATACAACCGATTTATTACTGGCATTCTAATTCGATCTTTCATTGTGTCGAGATTCAATTTTTTATCTAATGAAGATACCGTTATACTCATCCTGTCTGTAATTGTATTCTTCATCGCTATACTGACCTCAAATGTATGCAATGTCACCTCCATATTTAATTAAAATGTCGTACTTATTAGGTCATATATTTACATTCTAAAAGCTTCCTTATAAAGTAGTGGATAAACTTTGGTCTTTGAAGTGGTAATTGGTACTGGTACAATACGTATTCCACTATTAGAAACAGTCAGGCAATGTCATTTCCATGTCTCTACGTGGACTTGAAAGTTCGGCATTATTTGCACGTGTTCAATTGTTTGTTACTTTAACATAATGGTATTAACGCGGGAAACGTGACATGGAATAATAAAAGTAAACAAATATTTTCCTGTCCATTATAGTAGAAAAATAGTATTCCTCCCACAATTTCCACTTAGTAATTTGTTATTTTTACACATAATGCATTAGGGATTCTATATTTAATATTTAACATAATGTAATAAGGAAGCAACTGTTTATTGGTTGTAGTATTTTTTTTTTTTTTTTTTTTTTTTTTTTTATCTTTCGTTTTGGTCTGGTATATGCAAGAACATTTCGTTCAAATGATAAATGTATGCAAAAAAGCGTTGTTCACAGAAGTAAACAAAGTCTAACCTAACCTATTTAAAATTGTTTGGTGATGATGTTATTTGCCGTTTCAGAATCTAAAAGATTATGGGTTATTTCATTTTTCGTTAACCAAAATGAAAAAAAAAAAAAGAAATGAGCTGTCAAATTGAAAGCAAGCCGGGTTTTCTGTATTTTGAATGGACCCTTAAAGAGGATCCGTGAAATAGTTATGGCTATAAGTTTAGGAATCAGGGACAACCCTACAGTCTCACATCATCGTCTAAAAACCCTTTTATATTATCAGTCTTTATTTTTTCTGTAATGTACAACGAATATATTTCCCCCTAAATGGTATAACATATATATAATTTCTCCATAATGCTTTAACAAATACCCCCCCCCTTTTTTTTCATCCCGGTCGATCCATTTATCAGCCCATTTCTAATATTCATATTGTGAGTTTGTTCTCGTCCTGAACATACATGAACTATTTGCCACTGGACGTTTAGCATGATACAATCACTTAATCATATCTCATGCCAACAATAAAATGCACAATAAGATATTAATTTGTTCAACCACACAACAAAGTTTTTTTTTTTTTCTTAAAACAAAATTTTATTAACATATTTATATTTGTTAATAGATACATCAAATACCGATACCTTATCCCGGCCTCGTTAACATTAGTATGGAACATATATTGTGGTTAGTTGTGTTAGTACACAAATTTTCATGAATCCGGATATAATTCATGTCGTCACCTGAATGATTTTTTGTTATTAATTGTTTTGTTTACAAAATAGCATGATTAACACGTGTAGTGCTAAATATATCTGATCAAATGGATTAGCCAAGGAATTTATCAAAATATTTCACACAACAAAGTTTGTTCAAATGAAACGGACCCATATTTGATTGTTAACTATGTGTTCAATGCTTTGGATTTACATCGCTGATCATTATTTGTCATATGTATCAGTACCGTTAAATAAAAAACGAAAACATGTATTTTGGGACAAATTAAAGTAATATGAAATTAAGAATATGTGGTATGATTGTCAATGAGACAACTCTGCACCAAAGACCAAATAACGTAGAGGTTAGTTTTGTTATTATGAGGTTATTTTGGTAACAAGACACGCCTAACGTGTAGACTAAATATTTCATATTAGTCTTGCACTATAAATGAAATTGTTACCTTATTTTGTCTATATCTTTCATCAAAAGACAAACGAATTTTGATGAATTTCTATACCTTTTGTTACTAAACATCATAACAAATTCATACACAAAAATTTGTTTACTCATTTACATATCGTTTTTGGTTTTGTTAAACAAATCAACCCTTATTGTATTAAACTTAAAGACAATATGCTATATATGTTTAATGTATTACGGTAAACCTATCATATTAAGTAACGATTGGTAGATCTATTAAGACAATTTTCCGAGTTGATGTAGTAAACTATTAACGGAAATGAATCCTAACGACACACGTAGGTAATAAGAATATCGATTTCTATGACAAAGCACTCAGCAAAGATTTTAAAGTATGGTCAATAGTTGAAGCCTTCATTTCTACGTCATTTTTTCTGTTTATCCACATAATTTTTTTTAATTTCTCTCTATTTAGCAGATTTGGTTGACTGAGAAAGAAAATGTCATAAGCGATCTACAGAATTTGGTATTATCAGGACATTTTCTACGAAGACAATTTGTGGGGGAGACAAATCAAATTGAATGTCATTTTTCAGTCTTTAGTGTTCCGATGCAGGCTTATATCATCAAGGACTTTATATTAATTTCGTCCTCACAATGACAAAACCAGTATATTTTAAAATGAACTGGTGGAAAAACAATTTACTGACATGTTATAGAACTTTTTTAGTGCTCAACATTTTTATAGGATCTTCATTGTCATTACATCGTTGGGAACGGGCAGGGTGCCACAGAGTAGGTAAGTACAAACATAACAATTTAAAGGACCTTTTCTCCCTTTTGTGGACTTTTTTGTTTAGAGTCAAATCTTCTTTACAAAACTCAATCTTATAGATTTGAAGGTTGAAAAATGTTTTAATATTTTTTAATTTCTATGTTATACTTATAGTATTATTTTGATCCTAGTTTAAGGTTTCCGATACTCTAAACCATCACAAAACCTATTAGTGTTGTAGTGATGTATATTTTCCGAACCATGGTCCATAATAAGTTAACGATAATAACATACCTTTAAGTGAAAGCATCAGATCGGAAGAGCATTGATCTCTATAAAATAAACTTAAAGCTATTGTTGGGATACAATTTAAATTTACCTTGTAATTGTATTAAATGATTTAACGAACTAATTTCTTTGTGGTTACATATAAGAGGAAAAAATACTGTAGTGTATTACGCCAAATAATAGTTCATTTACTTATATACCAAGACAAATGTCATAATCAAGGAATAAGAAAAAATATTTTACAGATATCTATGTATCTAAATATTACATTAGACACGGCGAGGTAATTTAACAAATTGACAATAGTCGGAGAGTTTGGATGCAAAATGAATAGAAATAAATTGAGCAGTGATAGCAAAATGTTTAATGTACAATAGGAAATTGATCATTGGAAGGCTTAGGTAATTTTACAAATTGACAATGTTCAGAGAGTGTGAATGAAAAATGTATAAAAATAATAATGTCCAGTGATAGTAAAACTAATAACCGTAGTTGTCAATGTACAATAGGGACGTAAATAATTCATTCAATGGTCAAATATATGACACAATGATGAAATTAATCGTTGTTAGTATTGTACCAGTATAGCAATTTATCAACTGGATGATATTTAAAGGGAAATGACAAAAACTACAAAAGTGAAGACCAGATCAAAACTTTTGAAGATAATTGATTGACATGTAATAATTGGTCATCAAATACACGAAAAAAGTGAATTAATGAAAAAGTTCAAAATGTTAAAAAGGTTTTAAAAGAGTCATAAATTTGTCATTAAATCAAGTAAACAATAATATAACAATTTTATAGTAGGAAAGATAATGGCTAATTTTATTTTCTTCTATTCAACAATGTACTATAAGATTATAAAATTTGCGTTTGAGTATCAGTCATAAGTTCAAAATAGTAAAATTATAATTATTATTGTGCAGACAAATAATTTAGACCATAAGCGATGGGACCAGGGGAGATAAATATTTACGGTAAAAGGGAGATAAGAAAACAAAGTGTACGCCAATATTGTTAGTAATATTACATGTTATATCGTCGTTATCAGCGAAATATAGTGTAAATAGCAATAACGAGAACAGAATTAGAAATGCATTGTCTTTAACCACTTACTATTTGACGCCCATGCTACCTTTGGATTATTCTGTGGTACCTGATTATTTACTCTTTGCGTCATATTAAATCTTGAGTGTTTTGAGTAATTTTTAAGTAATTTGAGTATCATCTACAATTTTCCGAGTTAATGTTGTAAACATCTTCGATAAAACGAACTGTTATTTCCGTTGCTAAATATGATCGTGTAACTCTTTTCACAAATAGATTGAAAGGGTAGGCGAGATATCAAACGGAGATAACATTATTCAACTGTTTATTTAGATCCGATGAAAATTATGTAGTTTGTTAAACAAAGTCAACGATCAATTGGCCAGGTTAACAGTCTGTTATTACAATTAAGTGCTTAGTATTATCGTTTACATTTCAAATCTTTCGTCGACATCACGATTTGAATATACGCAAGTAAAAAAATTTCAAATACATGACACAATTAAGTAACACGTGTTATAATTAAATCTGTCTAATAAATAAAAGTACTTGGCCAAGTTAAAAGAAATTGGACAAGTTTACAATCTGTTCTATTCTCGACACGATGCCGTGGCATATATTTCATTTGTCAAGAGACAATAGCTCCAATATTTTTGATCTGTTAAACCCTTTTCATAAATTTCCGACAATATATATAAGAGTTAGAGCGCTTACCATTCAAATTGAATTCCAAAATGAATTTACGTACTGTCCTTTAACTTCAAAAATGTCACGCCACTTCTTATATGCGTTACTGCCCTAAAATGACGAATTTTACCAATTGTTTGCGTTTTTGCCCGTTATCTTGGAAACTGTAATAGATAGAAAGAAATTGTCAGTCAACTCTTCATAGGAGTTTTTGCCCTTTAATTATGATTTAAACCATAGTTTTTTCAATTTTTGGTTTATAAAGAAAAACTGTAAACAGCAAAAACAATCAACCTAACCTTAAATGTCAGTCGACTACATATAGCAGTAATTGCCCGGAAATGACAATTTTCACTTTTTAAACCTTTTGGGTAAACATTATGGAAAATAGAGATAAAAGGTGAATTTCTGTTTAACAAGATTTCAACCTATATGTACTATTTTACATAATAAGTCCAACAGTTTTCAAATAAAAATTAAGGAGCATTGCTATTTCTTATCGTCATTGATATGTCAATAAACTTCTTGCAATGGCGGTAATGAGAAGAGATAACGCGGACTTAATTTCAAAAACAGATAGTAAAAGAAAAGAAATTATTCCATTGACAGTAACATATATATTTTTACTTTGAACATCTTTAGAAATTAGTTATTACTGGGACCTTGAAAAATGACATTGGCAGTGTCAATAAGAAAAATATAATAAATATGAAATCTTGGGAAAATGGTTTCCCACTGGTAAAGTAAAAATTGTACTGTGAACTTGTTCATTAAAACTATATGTTTTAAATTCAAGGCATCACGTTTAATTGACTTGGCTGCCCATGTAATTAATGTCAGGGTTTGGTTAGATCTACGCAGTTTTAAGTTAATGAGGTTGACGACCTTTGGAATAGTCTGTCATACTTTTGGTAAACTGTTATCATGCTAGTGTACATCATTTTCTTTACATAAATCTGCAAATTCATATTAAGGTAAATGGGGTCTACACTTATAAAACCAATCGAATTGTTTCATACTTTGCCTTAATGTAGTTTATTTCATGGTTTTTGAAACTAAAATCTATCTTGAGAAACATTGTTCTTAATAACTTTCCTCTGTTCCAATCGAGTTCATTCAGCAATTGAAGTATTGAACAAAAATATTGAACACTGAGAATTTCCGAAATCACGGTTTATTACATCAAAAAACTGTAACCAGAGACACCAGTTTTTTTCTACGGAGATGATCGAGTAAAATCGATAAGTGAGGGTGTCCAGAAGATTTTTGCAAGGGATTCAAAATTATACGGAGTCGGTCAAATAGATGACATAATTTATTTGTCTGGTTATCCACTATTTATTGCAAAACTTGTGTGTACATATGATATACTGATGTTCTTTTCATGTTATTAATACCTGCAGAAGATCAAATATCGTTTAGTCCTATTTGTTATAGCGAACAATGTACCGTATGTCTATATAATCATGGACGACACCGGCTACAGCAATAATACGGTGTATCATGTTTAAACATGTGGTAGTTTTATCATGCTTCTTTTTGATTAACCAACGAATATATGCAAGTAATATGGTAAATCTGTCACTTGCCATTATATTTGATCGACTCCGATTACCCGTGAATCTACCTTGATAGCGCATAATGAAATGTGAATTTAAACCAGTAAGAATTCCTTAAATTTGTCAATGCCAAATATATATTTATATAATTTACCGTCGCAAATTGTATTTCATTTAAAATAATAATCATGCATGGCAAGAGACGTTTACTTTTTCGACACACTCGCTTTCGCTCCTTTTTGAGTTCGTGTTCTTCGACCTTGAGTTTCTAAATCGATTTATGCGATTTGAACATCGATAAAATACGGTTGCCTTAAAAAATAAACACGCACACAAATATATTTAAAATAAAAACCTAGCAAGAGTCTATAGGTCAGTATATAAACTTCTAGCTGCGCCTGCATATGGACTATATCTCTCTCTCCAGTTTATACGATACTATTTAATATTCGCCAGGATATGGATATTAAAAATTAAAATGTCATTTGCTTTATTTGATCATTATTTTTCTATTATATTTTTATATATTTTTTTTACTAAGCGTTTGTATTTTGTAAATAAAAAACAATAATAAGATACTGACACTAAAATAAGGACTGACCTTGATTTCACTGTAACCCAATTATAATGCTCCAGCTTTCAAAACAAACATTTTCCAGTTTCTTATGTGCATGTAAGGATTCACTATTTTTTTTTTTTTTCTCTCTATCTTGTAATTTAACAATAATACTTCAAATGACTGCAAGATTTCAAAATTTTATAAAGAACTTACCTGAACCTGGATATAATATTTTCGTCTTAGGTTTTGTTATACCGCTAGACTGTTTAAGTGAGTTTCATTATTAGCGAGCTCTCCGGCAAGTCCAGCTGTATTGAATCAAAATAAACCCTAACAGCCTTTGGGGAATTCAAAAAGTAAAATCTCAGGAAGTTTGAATCTTCTACTGTTACCTAAAGTAATATCTCCTAAACCTGTTATCGTTGGTCTGTTTATATTGGTCAGAGTACTGCTCTCTTACTGCACTGCAGCCACACTGATACCAAATTTCGAACTACATATGAACCTACTTTAAAGTGAACTGAAATAGTATATGTATGTAACGAGTTAATGATAAATTTCAGATTAACATTCGAGTAAAATATCTATTAAAATTGTTTTTTCCTGTAATCAGTAATGTATAAAGTAAAATAACAAAAATACCGAACTCCAAGGAAAATTCAAAACGTTAAGTCCCTTATCAAATGGTAAAATCAACAGCTCAAACACATCAAACGAATAGAAAACAACTGTCATATTCTTGACTTGGTACAGGCATTTCCTTATGTAGAAAATAGAAAATAGTGGTTTGAACCTCTCACTTGTATAACAGTCATATAACATTCCATCATTGACAACAATGTGTAAGCAAAACAAACAGACATAATAGGTATAATTGTCAAAAATGGGGTACAGCAGTCAACAATGTGCTATAATCTTAATCACTATAAAAACAAAGAAAAGCAAAATGGCATATATTCACTATATAGACAAAGAACATAAGCAAAAATGAAAGACAAGAATACAAAATGATCGTAGCACAATAACACATTGTCGGGGTGTATAAATACCTAGCCACGCGAAAAGTATATACCAAAAATGGACTAAACAGTATAGGTTAAAATATACAAAGACAAATAAAAGAGAGGCTAAAGATACCAAAGGGACATTCAAACTCATAAGTAGAAAATAAACTGACAACGCCATGGCTAAAAAAGAAAAAGACCAACATACAAACAATAGTACATAAAACACAACACAGAAAGACTGAGCAACAAGAACTCCACCAAAAAATTGGGATGATAGGTGCACCGGAAGGGTAAGTAGATCCTGCTCCACATGTAGAACTACAACACGTGATTTAGATGGTAAACAACGTGAGTACCTTGAATCTATACTTCAAGACCATCATGTATTATTTGTGAGGTTGATACGGAATATATATCAACAAGGTCTTGGTATCTTCCGATGATCTTTTTTAAAAAGGCCGAGACGTTCTTTGACATAACCCTGGTTCATCGACTTTCTGCTCAGACACTGGTGACGTATTATTAAGTCTTGAGTAGTAGCTGCAAGCTCTTGAATACCGAATGCGTTGGGGAATGTATATCCCATATGCAGGTGAAGTTAGTATATTGCTGATAAAGTGGTGAAAATTTATAATATAAAAAATAAAATCGGCTCGTTTGTCATAGATTCTGGTACTGAGATGACCACTGATGTCAAATTCTAGGTATCAGTCTAAAAATGCGGCGGAGGAATCCGTGTCTGTTGTTTCTTTAATCCGAAGACGAAATTGTATGTTACAGATAAAAGGTATTCATATCAAAACAAATAATCGTATATCGCACCGTGAATGTTACGGCATAAAAAGTCGTTTAAATCATGGGTATACTGAGGAGAACGGGCAATTTCAACATTAAGTTGAAAATTTACTTTTTTTTTTTTTTTTTTGGATTGAAAACTCTTTACCCATTTATTCACTTTATGTGTGTGTTGTTTGTTTGATATCTTATTATCTTTGATGAGTTTTTACAACCACTAGGTTGTTGCCTCCGCTGTGGGTGTCACCAGCGTAGGAGTCTGCGATCGTGATCAAAACATTTAGATTTTTCTAACGTTGCCATTGATGGTATTAGCCAGAACTGGCAAAACTTTTTGGTTTTAAATGCTCATCGCTTTTGACATGGCTTTTCTTCTATTTAATTCGAGTGCCCCTGATGAGGTTTAGATGAAACGCGCATTTGTTGTACCAAAAAAAAAAAAATAAGCCTGGTATATTTTATGAATTTTTATCTTCAAATTGTCCGAAATATGCATATCTCCATATGATGGACAACTAAAACCTTTATCCAAGTAATTCCATCAGTCCTGTTTTACACTTTGCCAAGTAATGAGACTGCCTTTAGAGTTTTACCTAGTTTCTCACGCATGTTAAGGATGTTTTGACGATGGTTTAATACTTCCTGTTGTTCAAAAGCATGTTTTCAATAGACATTCACACAGCTCATAGGTTTCAGGATATGAGTCTAAACATAACGGTAATCTGTTTATCTGTCAGAAAATGCTGATTTTGCAACTGATAAATTAATCTTATAGGTAGTTTTTTCTCTCTCTCTCTAAAGTACGCAACAATCCTGACCTTCTCATGGTCTCGTCAATCTTTTTAATTTTTTTACATAATGCAGTTCTTCTCTATATAGCATATTCATCACCATCCTTGCTTAACCTGATCAACTCTAGCACTCAATTAACATATTTACTCTTCAGAAATATTACAACAGGCGAAAATCTTTTTCTTTTCCACAAAAATAGTCACTGCACAGAAAAGGAAGAAATATAATCACAATATTTAGATATGATTGCATAATGATACAATATAAAAAGAATATGTATTACATACCATTTCCCCTGCTTAATATAAGGAACGTTAATTTCCCTAGCAAATAAGACAATTTATACTTATTATTAAAATAATACATTAGTGTTTTGAGAACAGACAAAATCATATTTTATGTTGAAAAGACAATCCGAATTGTTATAACCAATATTCAGCAATATAAATGTAAATAACAACTACTGAACAGTTTGAACAGAGACTGAACAGTGTGAACATAGACTGAACAGTGTGAACATAGACTGAAAATATCTTAATTGACTACAAGCGAATTGTCTGAACAGTACTGAATTTACCGCAGTGGATAAGATTTACAATTGACTGAAAGACAGAAAATAATGTAATAATGTATTGTTTTAGATCAAAAGTGGTTACCTAAATGCAGGGAATCTGTTTAATGTAGTTTCTTTAACATTTACGTAGACTATTTGACTGAAATTTGTTGGTCTTTCTTTTGAGAATTTACGAAACCGTTCGTAAAAACTTTAGAAAGATCAATGTTAATTTAAAATTTCATTTTAACAATACATTTCATGTGGCATTAATAAAATAGAAAAACAGAGGATATGGGGTATCCATTCGTGACTCAAAATCAGTACATGCACAGCAAAAAGCACACAAAAAGCAATGGCACTGTTTTTAATGCTGTTCTTCATCTTAAAGTCTCAGTCAGGACTTCAACACGGAGCAAAAGTAGATTTAATAGTATTGTCATTGGAGTAAGGGTGTGTTGTTGCCTTTATAACAGAAATTATTTCTTCATTTCATCTGATTCTTAAATAATTCCGCTTGAATTATTTCTATTTTATTTAAAACAAATCGTTCGATTACATGATGAATCTAGTACTGATGCGTTAATTATGTATTGGAAAGAAATTTTGAGATTTACGAATAATTAAATTCACGAAAACATCGAAAATTTCATTGATATATACCTTATAAGAATACAAAACCTTCATTTAATTTTAAAAATCGAATCATGATATGTCTTTTATGATATATTCGCCATAATATTTGGTTATTAAATTTACTTAAGAAAAGGCTGTCGGTGATGCTTTGAATTGTTACATAGTAATATCTGCAACGTGCCTCAACTCTCAAAGTACTTTGATAAATAAAATATAGAAAAACGTTTGACTGCAGTCAAATAATCAAATCTGTTAACAAATTAAATAAACGACTTTTCAATGGGGTTTCGACATGCACATGCATAAGGCACAATACATTGTTGACTGTCATAAAAGATCAATTTTAATGATTGAAACCAGGAAGACCTACAACGCCCTCTGACTTAGTTGACATTTGAGGGGATTGGCTGTTTTATTAGTCATATTTACTTTTATGTTCTCAAAAGGAAATATATATTTCGAGCTGATGAGGTTATTCCAGAACAATTGTCGTGTGCATATTTTCCCCTAGAGTTCATAGAAAAGCAATTTCAAAATTAAGTATATAATGTTTATATCGCCACCTTCTAAGTAGTTTTGGGCATTATTGGGTAGGTTTTCGTGAGTCATTTCTTGATCATAGGTATACAAAGTAAGAACATACCAGGACAAGAATGGAATCACAAGTCTAAGTACCGAAACCACCATTACAAAACACTTCACAGAAAACGAGTTAAATGAACTCATCAAAGATACCAAGCTTCAATTTTGTACGCCAGACGTGCGTTTCGTCTACAAAAGACTCATCAGTCACGCTCGTATCAAAAAAGTTGAAAAGGCCAAATAAAGTAACAAGAACTACTTATACAAACAACAACATAAACAACAAATATCACAAATGAACTCAACTAAATTAGTTCCAGTAGTTGCATCCGTTTTGTTGCTCGTTACATCTAAAATTTGATTATTCCGTGAAGGTAAGAATAACAGGGTTTTAACAACTACAAACGGAACATTTAAATTTACGTCCTTGAATCCGCTATTACATAACGGTCAGTAAAAGCATGAGTGTATACATGGTACTTTCGAAGTGATGACTTCAATTAAACAAATAAGAGCTCTTGGTTCTGATACTACCTTGTATGCAGAAACCCTTTGTCAAAGACATCAGTCCTGACCAGAATCACAAGTAAATTTTTTTTTTGGCGTTTAAAATAAATTTCTTTTTTTTTTTTGCTTGAAAAAAACCAAAGTGTTGTGTATATTTGTTTTATCAGTATGAATAAAAGGTGATCAGTGGTATACCTTTCATGTTCATTGGGTTAATACGGCTAGTAGTGACCTGCTTGTCCCCGTGGACATCATCAGTTGTTAGTACGTCGGTATTGACATGATTTATACCATATATTTTCGGTTTTCAAGTGTCGTATACATGTTACATGTGATTAAGAAAGAAAACCCACCCGATTTCCGTAGCATGATGTGTATATATTCTCATAAAAGCTTCATTCCCGGTAAACGATGTTATTTGCCTGAAAATAGTCACGACTCAACTACGGTTTGTTTTAATTACCAATCCTCTCTAAATTAATCAAACGTCATGTCCAGCAGTTGACCGCGTTGCTTTCTATATATTTTAGTCCCTTTTCTCAGAAAATATGACAGCTGCCTACAGCACCTTTCAACATTATTTGTGTTTGATGAACAATAATAAAATAAAAAACAAATACATCCATTAAGGGAATATCATTTCTTTATTGAATAGGTTAATATGAATTTAATATCAACTCAACTACATTCACATGTTAATTACTTATCAAGATATCTAGTTAAAAAACATCGAGGTAAAGTAAGACTGTACATGAATTGTGTTGGTATGTACCAATTTAATAGAGACAGCACTATTTTTTTCCCAAATAGTAATTATTTCAAAGAAGGAGAACCTGAAAAGTTGTTGCTGGAATATTTAAATATTTAAACATCTTAATTAAATTATTAATGATTTGCATATCCGTAGAATTGAAGTGTTTTCATTCAGATTGATGTTGAAGGAAACTTTTACATGTCATTTTAAGGACAGCCTTAACCAACAATTGAATTGATTTATATCTGAAAGACAACGTAACATTACTTCCAATTAAATGTTGTCTTGGTTAAGAACGTCCTTATTAGTTTTCGAAATTATTTATACCAAAAATTAGTCAAAATCTGCCACAATTGTAGTGTATCACCGTTTTGCCATTTAACAAGGGTAACCTGAAAAGGTTGTAGGTATTCCTATGGCACCAATTGTGTCCTTAAATAGCAGACTTGTTCTTTTGCTGTTATGGATCACAGTTTATTGACAAACTCAGTTAAAAAACCGTCTAAATTCTATTTAATTGATAAATTCAAAACTTACCATTATCTTGATGAAATTTTTTCGTTAAATAATTAAGAATTCTCTAAATATACTGCTGAAATTTACCCAAAGGAGGGGCCGTCTTGACCTTGTTGTAGGGTATGAATGATCTGTTCATTGTTGAAGACCCTACGACAACTGTCAAGATGAAGAACAGGAATAAAAGCCCTGTTCATTGATAATTTTCTATGTTTTCTATGTATTGTGTGCGATTTTGTCCCATGTACATTTACTCCATATCCTTTCATTTTCTATTTCTTTAAATAAATCAAATATTAACAGCAATAACTGTTCTTTTTTAGATTTAGATATTCCAGTGTTACACCAGAAACTAAATTTACTACAAAAGTGATAATTTTCTTTCCCTATTGTTAATTTTCCTTTTTTGGACAGTGATGTTCCTTTTGCACCGTCTTATGGTGTTTATTTATCACAACTCATTCGCTATGCCCGTGTCTGTAGTGACGTTTTGGATTTCAATGAGCATAATCTATGTATTACTAGTAAATTATTAAGTCAGGGATTTCGTTACCACAAATTACTAAAAACCTTAACTAAATTCTTCCATAAATACAAAGAATTGGTTTGCAAGTTTGGCTGTACTTGTAAAAAACATATTTCAAACGGAATAGCACATCCTACATTTTACGGTGATGTTGTTAACCGAGGAAGGATCCGGATAAACTTATCAATCCTTTAAATAAACTTATTCTAAAAGGTTACCATTTCAACACTGTAATTAAATCTTTGAATATTGTTTTTATTGGTATAGATAATGATTTTGTTATCAGTAAATTAAAACCATCCTAAATATTATTGTTATACACATATGTACTTTCACGGTACTGCAATCTGTCGATACCCATATTTTGGCATTGAACAAAGTCATGTTTTTCTCTGACTGTTAATGACGTCTTTACACTAAATCCATTGGATGTTTGATGTGTACTGATTGATATTTTAGTCTTAGATACATGCTTTTTTTATTAGTTGCTATTGATTTTCAACTAGCTGTCAGTAACTGCGAGTACTCTCAGATCTGTACTTAGTGTCTTTTTGGTTGTTAGCAATGAGGGATGGATAAATACCATGCCACGTCCGGTCTGTGTTTTTGTTTGACGTTTTTCTGCTTTGTATCGATCTGATAAGTTAAGACTTTTTCAACGGATTTTTATAGTTTGTACTTATGTTGTGTTGTTACACCAATGTCCAAGATTATAGAAGGGTTTAGCGCTCACGAACATGTTTAACCCCGCCATATTCTTTATGTGCTTGTCGCAAGTCAGGAGCCTGTAGTTCAGTGGTTGTCGTTGGTTCATTCTGTCATATTTGTTTTTCATAAATTGTTTTGTAATAAGTTAGGCTTTTAGTTTTCTCAATTGAATTGTTTCATATTTTTTCATGTCAGGGCCTTTAAACTCGACTATACGGTATGGGTTTTTCTCATTGTTGAAGGCCGTACGGTTACCTATAATTGCTTACATCCACTTCACTTGAACTTGGGTGGATAGTTTTCTCATTGGGCATCATACTACATCTCCTTATTTTTATATTAATGATCAAAATATCATAATGTTTTTAGAACCTCAAATATAAAAATAAGATGTGGTTTGATTGCCAATGACAACTCTCCACCAGAGACCAAATGACATAGACGTTTACCACTATAGGTTACCCTACGGCCTTCAACGATGATGAAAAAACATACCGCATAGTGAGCTATAAAAGGACCCGAAATGACAAATGTTAAACAATTCAAACGAGAAAACTAACGTCCTGATTTAAGTACAAAACAATGAACGAAAAACAAATATGATATACAGCAACAAACGACAACCACTGAATTACAGATCCCTGATTTGGCACAGGCACATACAGAATGCGGCGGTGTTAAACTAGTTTGTTGGCGTCAAACCCTCTCCCTCAAAGCACACATATGAAGTAGTCATACTGTTGATTTTAGTAAATGACCCTTGTATGAATTATATGCAGTGGAGACCATTCTTTATGCATTTTCTTTGCTGACGATTAAGTTAGAAAAAACACCTATTGCAAAAATGTATAGAGAATCTCTTAGTTTGAAATGTCTATGGAATGTTCATTGTCAAATTCCTTGTATGTTTTTATTAAAAACGACTTTTTGTAAAGGTTGAAGGCAAATATCTTCTTGAAGGAGGTGCGGTAATGATAGTTCCTCCTCTCTCTTTAAAATGCAGAAAGCACAATAACAAGATTGCAATAAACATCAGATTAAACTAAAGATTACAAAATAAAATGTGTGTCAATAGTGTCCTTTCCTCTGATTTAAACCGTGTAATTAATTCCTCATTGCAATTCAGCAAATGTCTTGCAAAAAGAATACCAACGCTTTTAGAAATGGGATTGCCACTGTAATAATTGTCTGAACACTGTATAAAACTCTTCATAACTGATCTAGCTAATCTTTTAAAATGACTTTACAGCTTCCGACATTAAACAAAAATGATGATGGATAGACGTTTTACTTAATATCAAATTGATTTAGATTGCCAAACGGCTGATTATGCTGACTATCAATGAAATTGTTCAATATTGCTTTTAAAAAGATTTTTGTTGCTATAAGCGATGTCATCGTTGTTCTTTGAATGTTTCGTACACGCCAAATGATTGAAAAGTATCCATTGAATTCCATCAACCTGTGATATAGATCAAATATTGATAATGAGATTTTACAAATGTGTTTTAAATGATTTTGTCATGACGCATATGCAAATAAAACATGATAGTATCTACGAGCTCTACATGGATATTTGTTAGCAACTGTTGTCTCATATGGAGTCATTAAAAACACATACAAACACATAACTGCATGTTTATCTAATTCTACCTATTTTATTTTCATTTTGATTTATTGATTATATTTGGAGAAATTTTGACTGAAAAATCCCCTCGTCCAAGATTTTTTCCTGGAAGAAGTCTGGAAACCATGCCAGTACTTGACAGTATCTGTTGTTACTAGTCATGTATGAATTGAATTTATATTAATCAGATAGTTTTTCATCATTGTTAAGGACTAACGTAGATCTAGGATCCTTCTCAATCCTATACGAGTTTCTATAATTGAAATCTTTAAATGATTGAAAAGGAGAGGAGCTGATGTACTTACCACTAAAATAAATCAAAATTGTGGGGGAAATCCTTATATTTTGAAAACTTCAAATGTGTAAAAATAATGATTTTGATGTTTGCTTTTTTTTTTAGTTTGTGAAAAACATTTGTTACCTCCCTGTTTTATTAGCCAACGATGAAATATTCTTTACAATGTTACTTCGGACGCATGAAATTTATAAAGTGGTGTTTTCATTTTTTACAGCACTGGGTCTATACCGCTGCTAGTAGACTATTAGTTCCCGAGGGTATCATCAGCTCAGAAGTCAGTACTTCGATCGGTACAGACATGATTTTAACAAACCTTTCTTAAATTGTCCGTTCATAATAAAAACTTATAAATTATTAAGATACTACTAAGATTTCAACTCCTTCAGGCAAAGTTGACCTTAGATGGATTTGACTTTTACTTTTATCTCCCTCTTGGTGATAAAGCTCTTCGACAGTTTCGGTTCTTACACATCCTTGGCTTTAAAATATTAACAAACAACACGAGAGAAGCGCGATTATTTCATGCAATAGAATAGTTTGGTCGATTTACTATTGATTAAAAAAAAACTCGTCAAAAATGCTAGGCTTATAATTGTGTACGCCATACGCGCGTTTCGTTTACAACAGAGACTCGCCAGGGAAGCTCGAATCAAAAAGGTTAAAAGGCCAAATCAATAAACCGATTTCTTTTAGAAAGTACCCCAGTACATCCACTAAAACAAAACAAATAACATTATATATTATATAAATCAGAATGTAAAGGGATATTAATACGTATATTTTTAAATGAAGATGTCTAACTCTCATAATTTCCGCTAATTCTATAAATATTTATTTATTACAACGCATTAGTCTTCTATTTTACACTTTTTTGAATGGGAAGCGAACGAGAGAAATCACAGATAATTCCCATCATCTTAGACATATAGATCTTTAGATTTTGTCGCCTACTGCCGGCATTAAATTGTGCATTTTGGTGTTTTGCCTGTCAACAAATTTTCTAAAATAAACCAAAACAAGTCTAGTGTTTTTTTTTTTTTTTTTTTTTTAGTGTTGACAAAGAAAACAATTGTCAATACAGATATATGCACATGACAAGAGTGCTCGTGACAACATGAGATTGTACAGAAGATTTTTTTTTTTTTTGTAACTTAACGTCCAGTTGCAAATGTCTCATGCATATTCAGAAGAAAACAATTCAATAATAAATTCGTTTTGGTAAGTAGCCCAAAAGTGTAAGTCTGTCACTTATAAATGAGATAGATAGGGACATTTTCTCCCTTTCAAACGGTCACTCAGAGACCTTTCAAAGAGATGTTATAAGGGTTCATTTACGCAAGGCACAATTTCTACTGGATGTATCGAATTTAACGTATTCATTCCGACTGATGTTCATAGATATAGGAAGATGTGGTGTGAGTGCCAATGAGACAACTCTCCATCCAAATAACAATTTATAAAGTAAACCATTATAGGATGTACGGCCTTCAACGCGGAGCCTTGGCTCACACCGAACAACAAGCTATAAAGGGCCCCAAAAGTACTAGTGTAAAACCATTCAAACGGTAAAACCAACGGTCTAGTATTAAAAACGAGAAACGAGAAACACGTATAAATACATAAACAAACGACAACTACTGATCAGTTCTAATACATTTATACACCCGCACAGTCTAACGAACGCCCCTCTTTTGCATGGATTTTACTGCCAGAGGATAGAATATAGTGAAAAACTATGTGTTTACAAAACAAAATTTACTTGTGGCTCCAGAGTGTATTAAATGTCTCTTGTGGCTGTAATATTAAGCAATGTAAATGTGTCTGATCATAATGGGATAATTTTTGCTTTGGTCATTACGTTTGAACTAAACCGTGCATTTACAGTGGTTATATTTATGAAATTGCACATATATATGATACAAGTGAGGATTGCATGGTTTATTTCTATTGGCGAAGGACGTGAATGACATTTTGACATTTTGACAGAGTAGGAATTCGCATTGCGGGAGAAGCATGCATAGCAGGAGACGCTTACCTTGTCCACGCACCCGGTCTTTTTTCTTTTAGAGTTCATGAGATTTGAACATCGGTGTAAACTACTGTTGCTTTTTATGTATTGCTATTGACGAAGGATATGAGCTTTTTTATCTAATTTTAGTGTTCAACAAATACATTGATGGTTCTAAACAAAGTCTTTTCACTGCATGTTTACGACAGAAATAAATAAATCGTTTGTTGAATATGACAGTTTTAATCGAAAAATATGTGCATGTAAATCGTCTTTTGCTACAAAGAAATAAAGTTGGCAATTTCCTAAATTTTTTTCGATGACCACTCCATTAAAATACCCGATTAGGAACACAATCCTTTTCCAAATCGTGAAGTATAGTCCATCATGTGAGGATAGAAATGTGTTATACAGGAAACAGAGGGGAAACGAGTCATATCCTTGCACATTAATAACCAAGAAAACTTGCGACCGCAAATGGATATTATCATAAGTCTTAGATAGATAGGAACCATTGTAATCGAAAGGATTTATTAATATTGCAGTTCATATTTAGAAATCCATTAGTTTTCTTCGCATAATGCTTGACTTGGTTAATTTCTTTTACGAACTTTTAACAATTTTTAATTTTCAGGAGTTTTCGATGACAATAATTATAGATGAGAACTTGAGTATAAATTGATGAACTTTTAAATGTGAATTTGGAGTGAAAAAACGTAAAAAAACAAAATAAACAATAAGAGATTTTAGTTATTGATTAGAGTGACAACACAACGGTTTCCCATTAATCAAACATCCTTGAGGATTAAGTCATTGTTTAATTGGGTTACATTATTTATGATGTATACAATAGACTAATATGGGAAACGCCAGTTAATGAAATATTGTGACAGGGGATAAAGGATACATTTAATGTCCGTCTTGTTTGATAACTTCATTTTTTAATCCAAGCTCACGCGAGATTTCAGTTTTGATTTTATGCAACAGAGAAGAAAGTTCCAAGATAACAACCGATATCGAAATCAAACATGAAAAATATCTCGTACAATATAAATAGTTAATGTCTGAATGACGATAACACGGATAATAAAACTTGCATTGTAATGTTTGCGAAGAAAACTTTTGGTATCCAGCAATTCGCAAGAACTTTTTATGAGACTCGAGTATAGTGTACACGCACATCATACAAAAACCTTTTTAATAATTAATATTAAAAAAGGAGATATGTTAATATTTCCAATGAGACTACTTTCGACCAGAGTTTGAATAACGAAGATAAAAGCCATTATAGTCACCGTACGTCCTCCAACAATGAGAAAAGCCCATACCGTATAGTCAGTTATAAAAGGCCTCGACAGGAAAAATGTAAAAAAATTCAAACGATAAAAACTAACGGCCTAATTTATATAATACAGCTTACGAAAAACAAATACGAACCAACTATAACTCCAAAAAATCACATTAATCAAACATCCTTGAGGATTAAATCATGGTTTTATTGAGTTACATTATTTATGATGTATACAAATATGGGAAACGCCAGTGAATAAAATATTGTAACAATGGATGCAGAGACATTTTATATGCTTAAGAATGACAAGTTCCCAAACCACCCCCCTCCCCCCCAGATTTTGTTTTATATAACTTTATATAATTAAGGTTATTTCCCATGTGCTATTTTGACAATTCACATTTCTGGTATTTTAGGTCATTCCAGGAGTGTACAGATACCAGGTTGTGTGGAATTTAATGTGACTACCACTGCATGCCGCGGTTTTTGTCTTTCTTATGCCATACCATCACCATCTAGAACACTTTTAACAAATCCACTGCATCAAGTAACTTCTAGGGCAGAATGTTGTAGTATAGAAGCAACACATGATGTAAGTATATCAAACATTCTTATACTTTGACAATTAAGTATAAATTGGAGCAGGTTATGATTATCCTTACGAAACTCTCAATATCAACTCCAGATTTTGTTAGGGTCTTTTCGTAGTCTCTTGGTTTTTTCCCTTCGTCTTGAGAGTTTTTAAATAATGTCGCCTTGGCACATTCCGCCTCTTTTTACCCGAATGAAATGTGTGAACAACTTAACTTCTCTCTCTTTGTTTTTTAATAAAAATCTGAAAATTACAAAAGTGATTGTCAGAAACCGAACTGTACGCTAGGCTACACCATCATTACCCTGAACAACGCTATACATGAAGATACTAAAACAAATTTTTAATGCAAAACAATTACGTAAACTAAAATGTATAAACAAATTTGAAAAAAAAGTTAACGTCTTGAATGCATTTTCATGAAATTGGATAAAAATTTGGTACTACAGTAACAAATAATAATATCGTCCAACTGTATACTTGACTTTCTCAATAAAATTGATAGGAAATTATTTGCTGCAGTTGAAGGATTCTTTTTAAATGTCAGGAAGTCAAAAAACTTATATAAGTATTTTTAGGACTTCACTTAAGATCTGTAGACGTCTTATCGTTGAACACAGGAAACTATAATTAAGTAAAGAAATATGAAAGTGAAGCATACATTTATATATCAATATGAAACGCCTTGATTGTCCGAAAATATCTGATAATGTTCATTTTATTGATTTGCTTTCTTTGAATATTATTCTCCGAATATATTTTCTTTGCATTCATGAAATAAAAAATAGCTAGTGCAAAGGAACTTAAATACAAAATCACATACGACTTCCGTTCAAGATGAAAATAAATAGGTTTTTTTTTAATATTAAGTCACCCATTATTTTCTAGATAACGTTTACATGTGACGAGCAGTTTATACTTCATTTGTGGTGTCCTGGTGTGCTTTCGTAAATTCATGGGAGGTGTCCGTTGTTATTCTGCGGTTTACATGTTGTACTGTACTATTACATTATTTATTAATGTATTTCTCTGTGCTGAGTGTTCTTGCCTTTGTTTGTACTGTATTCCTGTCACGTAGTGTTGTCATTTTAGCGGTATTTTAAACATTGCCATATGAGCGGGAGGTTTTGCTAGCCATAAAAACCATGTTCAACCCACCATTTTTTCTTAAAATGTCCTGTACCAAGTCAGGAATATGGCAGTTGTTATCAAATAGTCCGTTTCTATGTATGTTGGCGTTTGTTTGTTGCAGTTCAGTGTTTTTGTATGAGTAAATTACAATTTGAGATACTAATTTCGATGTATAGCACATGCATTATATCAGAGTGCATTTACCACTTTAAAAGTTCCCTTATAGGTTTCTTTCACTACCACGTAAAATCCAAGATAAAATCAATTGTACTGACGAAATAATTGTATTATGTTTTCAGGTAAATGTTGCCGTGCGATGCATAGACGGTGTCAGAGAAGTGACTTTTAAATCAGCGACGACGTGTGCCTGTAATCTATGTCGGCGTAACTGGTGACGTATTATACTCCATCCATTCTTGTGATATATGCTGAATCTCGACCTATACCAATCTCACTGATCAACTCCTAATAGTGGAACACCGATAAGAATTTTTCGCGAGAAGACTGTCGTATTACAGCTTCCAAGCATGCTTATATGACATATTTGGAATTGACCGAGTCATGTGTTCAATATATATTTACTGTTGTGAACATAACCTTTGCGGTCTTATCTGTCTTTAATACTCACTCATAACCAACAGCTGTATGCTATTAAATGATTATGCTATGTAATATGATTGGTTTGTTAGGGTGCTTGGTTGTGATCATTTTTTGTCTTTAAATGTTGAAAAAATATTTTTACATGTTTTTGAAATGTTGTAATCAAAATAAAAATAAGATGTGGTATGAAAGATCATTTCAACGTCTGCTTTATTGTTAGAATTTGTTATTGTACATAATGATCAGGAAGTAAGCCGTTACCGGGGGCAATGAAAACCATAAATAACAGAAATACGACAGCACTATAACAAAAACAAAACACGAAGAACAAACACTAGTTCACAATACACCAGACAGAAAACATAACAACCCCATCCACAAGTTTTTGGTAAGAATTAAACAAATAAAATTTTTAAAACGTATCGTTAATAATTCTATAATAATAGGCTTCACTACCACAAAACTCGTCCTTTATCCAATTTAATACAAATCGACTATAATTGTAATATATCATAAATCTGTAAATAACTATAAGGAGTAGATTTTATCAGGGTTCTTATTTTAAAATACTCCTTTTCGTATCACCAGAGTAATATTTCTAACATAAAATTGCAAAAATACTCTGAATTCAGGCGCATTTGGTGTGTATAGAATGTAATATTTTGATCAATTCAAAGACTGTTTGCGACGTTTGAAGACAAGCCGCTTGGAAAGCACGTTGGAGCATATTGTGTTTATCAATTATTTTATTATATGAACATTGGAAAGAGTTCAAAATATCACATAAATAAAGAAAAGAAATTTTTACTTCTATGCTCTGAATATTTTTCTGGTACATATTTGTTTATCATATAATTAGTGGTATTTTTGCTTGCAAATTCAATAAAAAAATGTACAATTTCTTCAACAATCCCCCCCAATTAAAATAAAGACATGTTACATGTGTTAACAGTATCAAGAAATATAAAATATTTTTTTTTACGTACAAAAAAGTTAAGACAAACGTACATTTAACTGAAATTTGAAACACAAAAATGAACTGTAGTATAAGATGTTACCATTTAAAAATAATTGAATTTGTGACTGCTTGTCAAAATGGTATGGAAACATGTATATCCGCAATAATTTATGAATGTAATTTATTTCTGCGTTTTCTTTCGACGAATAATATCGGGGAACACATGTATACTGTGTATACCTTGTGTTGGCACTTTCTTTATTAGCGGATCACAAGCCTCGCCTTTATTTCTAAGCTCAACATTTCAACTGAGAATGAAGAACATGTGTGATATGTGTTTTGAATGGATTTACTATTTATTTTATGTACTATTGTACGATTGTAAAAACGGTTATATTTCTTTTTTTTTCGATTGTTAATTTAAATGCAGAAATAAATATTTTTTGAAAAAAAACTTGCGTAGTCAATTTACTTTCACTTTTAGAGCGTGTAATGGTCGCACTAGCATGTGTCGTTATGTTTATGACGGATTTTTCTATAACTTATAAATGGCTAGCTCACGTGGCCATTAAGGGCCATATCAGCTGATGCAATCGCTTGACGTCAGTTGTCGTCGTACCCAATTTAATACAAATCGACTACAATTGAAATGAATCTATAAATAACTTTAAAAGAGTATATTTTAAGAGGGTTCAAATTTATGAATACATTACTCCTTTTAATGATCAAACAAATCTATCAAATAATAAAGTGCAACATTAGTCTCTCAGATGTCAGCACTTTATATTGTCATTCAAACTTCTTGAATTACATGCATTTAATATTAAACTGCATAAACTGCAAAAACCTTGAACTTCAAAGAATGATATTTGTTGGTCGTTCGTGAAACTTTTTATTTTTAATCACTGAAACCACAAAACTAAATGTTTTGAAACTTGGCGGTTACAATAGTAATGTTTGGGATTTCCTCTACGAACCTGCTTATTTTGTTCCGATCAAATGGGGAAAAAAATGACCGAAAGGTATTATCAATCCTAGTGGTATAACTGCAGTGTGTGGTTTATATCTAAACAACAAACTAAAGCAGTTAGAGCAAAACTGATAGGTTAAGAATAATAAGTAGGTCTTCTAGTATCTACCCTGAAGTTACTAGTAAAAGACAAAAAATAAAATAATAATCGAAATACCTATTTTAAGTTATTACCTTAGAAATGTTTTTTTTTTTTTTTAAATTAACTGCCTTTGTACAGAATCTTGGGAATTATTATTGTTTTGTTTTGTTTTATTTTTTTTTTTTGTGGGGGCTGTTATGGTGAGCACTGTAATATATATAGAGATACTACGAGCAGCTTGAATGCATTTAACGTTGCATATTGTACTACTAGAGCTTCAGGATACAGGGAGACTCTTATTGAATAAGGCAAGATTACGATGTTTTATGGTCCCTCTTTCAGAATTTCAGAATAGGAGTCAGATCTTCACATCTTTACTGTTCCATTGTAGCTGAGAGACAAAGGGTATTTTCCCCATAAAAATGTGTGTAAGCTTCAAAATTAATGTAAAAACATATCTTCGCTTTGATAACGGATTGAATGATTGATTGTTGCATATATGATAAACGTCCTGTTGTCTTGATCAGGGAAAGAACCCGCGACTACGATCAAATGAAATAATCTGATCAATTTAAAATTAATTTCAATATATAGATATTCCAGAACTTGTGTTTTCTACCTTCTTTTCCTTCATAGAGCGTTGCTGATAACAAGAAAACTATTGAGTCAAGGGCTTCCAGTTGTAAAGATTTGTCATCCTTTCGAAAGTTTTACGCCATCATTATTGGGTTGACCGTTATGTAATATCTTGCCACAGATGACAACGAATATGTTCAAATTGTAAACATGAACCCGTCCTCCTTTCCTTGATTGTAACATCACCTAATAGACCACTTTTGAGTTTGTCCTTCATCGGAAAAAACTCGTCAATTATGCGCGCCTTTATGGCGTCATTTACCAGATAGAGGGGATCGCCTGTATCCCTGCACTATTAACGTTTATCAAGCGTCTTAGTGATCGTCATTGTGCAGGATAAACTAGAAATAATGTTTGCTCTGTAGGTACTTAATCACAATTCCCTAATGACAGCAGTGCTGACTGTCAATTATGAGAATTTAATTTGCCGAATGATTCGTGCAATGTAGCATCATAGTTTTCCAACCACTCGCTCAACATGGGAACGGAAGTGACGATGCCCCTAAACGCACGAATGATATTCACTAAAACCGAAGTTTTTGACGGAAATGCATCGAACTCGAAATTTCTCTATTCAGTTTTATCATGAGAAAACACGACGGGTGCCACATATGGAGAATCTGCGTACCTTTCTAGAGAACCTGATATCAACCACAGATTTTTTGGTGGGGTTCTTGTTACTCAGTCTATAGTTTTCCTACGTAATGTTTTGTCTTTTCGTCGTTTTTTTATGTTAGTTTCTCTTCGACTTATGTTTGTCTCTTTGGTATCTCTCTCCTTTTGAGATATGGATTACTTTTTAAAGAAGTGTCCTAACAAATATGCAAAAGAGAAGATACAAGGTCTTTAATTATTATTTATATGCTAAAACATTAACTATCGACATCGTATTTATATTTTTTAATTATATATTAACTATCAACGTGATATTTGCAAACTGGAGGAAAACGGGGAACAAAGCTATACATTTTATTGGTATGTTGCTTCTTATTCTACAACAAATATTGAATTTTAATAATTATTCAATATCTGCAACGACTTGTTGGTACCATCATAAGAGCTAGTCCACAGAAGTTCATGAAAAAAATATATACAATATCGATTGATATGCAGCAAAGATAACAACTTTTGAATTTGAGTCAAAAGACAAAATCAAACGAACCTTATTGCAATATAAACATTTTATTCAAATACATCGGGAAGACTGCACATTTATGTACAAAATTGTGGACGGCATATTCTAAAATTGTAAAAAAAAAAAATAGCAATTAGCGTTTCTATGCATGCATCACCGGTCATGAGTAGAAATACTCATTCAAAATGTCTCAATCGGAAATTGGACACAAGCCGAAAAAAAATAGATCAGACGACTATTCTGGTATCTTAAGATATAAGACCATCAAAACATGTTGCTAGTGGGTAACGACAGAAATATTGTATCGCCCAACCAATTCGTAATAGTGTCCGTTAAACCTCAGTTGTCGTTATTCTCTTAACTCTGTTTTGGGCAACGAGCGTAAAGTACTTATTGAAATATGTAAACGCCATACACTAGAACAGAGGCAGAGTTCTATTATTATTTTATATATAATAATACATTAACTATCGATATGATGTTTATATTTTATAATTATAGATTAACTATCAACATAATATTTGCAAAATGAATAAAAACGGGACACAAAGCTATCATTATTATTGATATTTTGCTTCTTATTCTACATCACACATAGTGTTCTATTAATTATTCAATATCTGCAAGGACCGGTTGGCACCATCACAAGCAGCTAGTCCATTGACATTCAGGAAAAAAGATATATGCAAAATAGAATGATATGAGGGAAAGATAATCCCCTTCATAAATTTTGCCGTCAGAAATTCCAAACATCTGCCATTGATTTTTTTTATTCTCACGCTCAGACAGTACTACCGGCAGTCCGGGCAGCATGGGTGTTAATTGTAAATCCATAATAACCGACTTGATCCTGTTCTCATATAACATTTAATTCACTTCTTGCATAGCACGATAGTCCTACCCTGCCCTACCGTCTGGTTTTGCTCCCTATTGTATTCCCTCAGATTTTTTTTATTTGTACTAATATATTAAAATTTAATTTACGCGATTTGGACATCGATACACTACTGTTTGTTATCACAAATAAAGAAAGAAAACACCATGAAACTACGATATATTTTTATTTCATTTTCAGATAAATTGATATCTTTTCATTCAGTAACCTTTTTTTTTTTCGTGAGTATTTATATTTCATTATTCAAAAAGAAGTTGAAAATAAAAGGAATCTTTAAGTCCCCTTAATATCTCGATATTTTCCCAATATGGAAGCCAGATTAACAGCTCAAACCTTGAATCTTCGACAATCGAAATGATTTCAGTTTCAAACAAACAATTTCCCGTTCTTTGAACCATTTACCACTATTTATGAAGTATGGTTTACTTTTATAAATTTTGACTTGGATGGAGAGTTGTCTCATTGGCACTCATACCACATCTTCTTATATCTATATCTCAGTTTATATGATATTCATAAACCTGTTCTCGTGACGACAATGCTTTTCGCATAAATCAACTACTTGCATTAAAGCACCTCGTATTCCCTTCTAGAGCAGTAACTACTTACTCTTCCGGAGCACTAAAGTTCACTCCCTTTTTTTGTGGGGTTCATTTTGCTCAATTTGTAGTTTTCTTTGAATTGTTTTTATATTGTTGTTTGTCTTTTCGTCTTTCTTTTTCATTTTGGTCATGTTCTTGTCTGTTTAATTGGACTCTTTTACTGCCTCCTTGGTATCTCTTCTCTCTCTCTATTATCTCGCCGTCATGAAATGGTAGATAGGTGGAACAGCTGTTTCTCAGTTTTTTAACTCGCTAGACATTTGACTAACGACATTTGACCAGGAGTTAACAGATGTTGCCTTTAACTCAAATATTCCACATGTCGTCAATCGGAAATTACCGATTTTTGTTATGTTCCCGGTTTTGACAATTGCTACTTCATATGGTTTTGAAATTGTATGACGGATCATGCAATTAACTTTCGTACTTGTCTGTTTCTATTGTACTTGCAATATTGCAACTCATATCCATAAATTACTTTGATATATCACACCCAGATAAGTAGTTATACAATTATATCTGATAGATGAAATAGCGACAGTTATATTGTCTTATCTTGCACACTAGCCTACTATACCTTGTACATATAACATACAATATATAATAAATGTATTGATGAAGTTCAATATAAAATAACTCATGTGTCTAGAATCACTTAGAGATAGACACATAGAACATATTACTGTTGTTTTTTGTATTCCTTAAAGCTAGAAATACATAATTCGAAAAGAAAGCAGATGTTTCTTTTGTTTTTTCCATTCATCAACGACCTTTGATCTATTATTACTACAAAGGGCAAATAAATTTTAATGACACAATCGTATTTCCTTTAAGAATATATTAATTGCATTTTCAGTAAACTACTAGCTCCTCAAGGACTTTCCATTATCACAACATCAGCATTAAAATTAAATTAATAGGTAATGATGTATTATGGGATTTCTTTTAAATAATTTCCAGTTCAGTACAAAGATAGTACTAGTATACCTGCGTCAGAGGAAACATCCAAGTATAAACAGAAAGAGACGATGGTAAAATCATTCTATTTGGAATCTCATACACTTCAATAGGATCGAGTTGATTACAAAGGCTTCAAATTTGGTGAACATCTTCTATGCTTGCATAACCTGTTTTAAGTACATAAAAGTTGACAAAAATATATTAGTAATGAATATAGAAGATTAAAAGTATCAAGAACTAACCATGTACCAATTCTCAATTAGTTTCGTCTTTAGATGTATCCCTCCCTTTTTGGGGATATTATCTTCAGTTTATAACATTATTGTATTTTGGGGAAATTCATTGTATGTAACATGTTTTTGGCGTCAACAGTCAAACATAGCAAAGAATTTTTTCGGAAAAGAAAGGTTTATTTGAACTTTACATAGTTCTGGAACTTACGTTTTTAATAGGTAAATAAAAGCAAAGTAGTTTAGTGACAACACTAGTAAATATTAAAGACGAATCTATCTTCCACTCTCTGTACTTATTTTCTCGTCACTCGGATAATTGATGGCATGGTTCGAAACAGCAGTTTGGTTTTGGACTAGAATGTTCATTACAAATTGTTCTTACGAAATTCCGCGCAAGAATATCCCGGAAGTTATGAAATAAATTGACTTCACTTGACAAAAGCTACGCCTAAAAATCAGAAGTCGCATGTTCCTGTAGATAGTAACTGAAAATAATGGTGAACAAGTGTTACGGCAGAAAATCGCCTTTAATTGTAGCCAACAAAAGACACAAATCAATAATAAAATTTAACAAGATTTATTATACACTAGTTTACAAAAGTATTACACAAAAGAAATGTCAACTTAACTGTCAAAATATGAGTCCAATCTTTTATCTTTTCTTTATCCGGAAATCTTCACGGAATCCACAGAATATTATATCCAATTGGTCACAATCTAGTATGATGTAGTTTGTAAATAAAAGTGTCAATCCAACTGCAGAGAATGTTGATGTTTATCGATGTCTAAGTCTATCTATGTCTATGTCCAAATCTCTATATTTTACTAACTTTTGGGTCTGCATTTAAATACTCAAACAGAAATTTCTAGACAACGCTAGAAATATAAATTACGCATCTTTTGTTATGATCATTCTGGAAACGTTATGTAAGTGAAATAGAAAGTTCTAATCATTCCATGAGTATCAATGAATGTTCCAGTGAATTCTAAACTGCATAGTTGTAACACAATGTATTTTATTTTGTACACAATGTATATAAAACAATGTAAACATTCTTAGGCCACACAAAACAAATTAGGCCAACTAAATAAATATGATAGTTACAATATCATAACACCTCCCCTTAAAAAGTTTGAGTGTAACAAAACTTTTCATGAATAATATGTACAAAAATACATAGTATATACACAGTGTTTTAATAAGTTCTAGATAAAGCATCTGCTATTACATTATCTTTACCTTTAATATGTTTTACAATAACATCATATTCCTGTAACAATAAACTCCACCTAGTCAATCTCTGGTTCTTGTTTCTCATTTTATGTATGAAGGTGAGAGGATTATGATCAGTATAAACAAGAATAGGATGCACAGTGGGATTTAAATATACATCAAAATGTTGAAGTGCAGACAACAGTGCAAAACACTCTTTTCAATAGTTGAATAATTTTTTGATGTTTATCTAATTTCTTAGAAAAATATGATATAGGTTTTCAACATTATCATCTGTCTCTTGATATAAAACAGCTCCAACTCCTACATCGCTTGCATCAACGGCAAGTTTGAATTGTTTTCATAGTCTGGAGTGATCAGAACTGGACTATTAATTAAAAGTGATTTGCTATTTTCAAAAGCGTTTTGACAATTTTCACTCCAGATGAATTTAGAATCTTTCCGTAAAAGATGAGTCAATGGTTGAACAACAGTCGCAAAATTTGAACAGAATTTCCTGTAAAATCCAATCATGCCTAAATATCTCATAAGTTGTTTTTATTTGTAGGAGGAGGAAATTTGGTAATTGCATCCACTTTAGCCGTAATAGGTTTCACCTGACCTTGGCCAACTGTATGCCCTAAATAATCAACAGTGGCCTGACAAAATTCACTTTACCAAGATTAACAGTCAAATTTGATTGTGACAATCTATCAAAAGTATCATATAAATGTGTTAAATGTTCTTCCCAGCTATCACTACATACAATAAGATCATCAATATAAGCATAATAACAGTCTAAATCTTTTATAACATTATTGATCATTCTTTGAAATGTAGCTGGAGCACTTTTCATGCCAAACGGCATTACAGTATATTGAAATAAGCCATCTGGTGTGACAAAAGCTGATATCTCTCTGTGTCAATGGGACTTGCCAGTAACCTTTCAATAAATCAAATTTACTCACAAATTTTGCTTTTCCAATGTTATCAATGCAGTCGTCTATCCTTGGAATCGGATAGGAATCAGATTTTGAAACAGAATTTACTTTTCTGAAATCAGTTACGAAACGAAAGGTTTTATCTGGTTTGGGCACAAGCAGACAAGGAGAGCTCCATTCACTGTTACTCGGCTCAATAATATCATTGTCAAGCATATATTTAATTTCTTGTCTCATAAATTCAAGTTTGAGTGGATTGAGCCGGTAAGGATGTTGCTTAATTGGAGAAGCATCACCAACATCGACATCATGACAAACAGCAGTGGTTTTGTTTGGCACATCTGGAAAAAGATTTTAAAAGAAAATACCAAAGCTTTTAATTTTCTCTACGATCAAAAGACAGATGTGCAAGTTTTGAATCTAAATTTGACAAAATTTCTGAATTTTTCAATCTAACTGTCTCTTCCATAGTTTTAGAACTAAAAGGTGGTTCAATTACATCTGGTTTGTCATGATTGTTCTCCAATTTAACCATGGCTAAAGTGGCAACTGGTTTACTATCACCTTCATTAGTACGCTCAAAATATGGTTTCAACATATTAATGTGACACACTCTATTTTGTTTACGCCGACCTGGTGTTTTTACAATATAATTCAAATCATTAATTTTACTCTCTATGGTATAAGGACCACAATATTTAGCTTGTAATGGATGTCCAGGGACTGGCAAAATACAAGTACCTTATCACCCGGCTCAAAAATCTGTCCCTGGCATCTTTATCATACCATATTTTCATCTTATTCTGAACAGTTTTAAATTGTTCTGAGCAATTTGACAAGCAGTATACAATTTTTCTTTAAATCTAGATACATAGTCTAGAAGATTCAAGTCAGTGTGTTCAGTAAGCCACTTTTCCTTTATCAATTTTAAAGGTCCCTTACAGTATGACCAAATACCAACTCAAAGGGACTAAAACCAAGGGATTCTTGAACAGCCTCTCTGACCGCAAAAGTAAAAATGAACACCATCATCCCAGTCCCTGTCAAATTGAAGACAAAAAGTTCTGATCATGTTCTTCAATGTTTGATGAAAACGTTCTAAGGCACCTTGAGATTCTGGATGGTAAGCACTTGATCTATACTGAGCAATCCCTAACTGGTACACGACTTGCTGAAATAAACCTGACATGAAATTTGAACCCTGGTCGGACTGTATAGACTTTGGAAGTCCTACTAGCGTGAAAAATTTGATCAGAGCTTTGACAATAGTAGGTGTCTTGATATTCCTTAACGGAATAGCCTCAGGAAAACGAGTGGAGGTACACATGATCGTCAGTAAATACGCATTTCCGGTCTTGGTCTTCGGTAAAGGTCCAACGCAATCAATGAGTACTCGGCTGAAAGGTTCTTCAAAGGCTGGAATAGACAGAAGTGGTGCTGGTGGTATTTTCTGGTTAGGCTTACCAACAACCTGGCATATATGGCATGATTTGCAGTATTCTGCGACATCATTTCTAAGTCTTGGCCAGTAGAAATGCTGCAAGATTTTAAGGCAAGTCTTCCTTATACCTAAGTGTCCAGCCAAGGGGGTGTCATGGGCAAGACCAATAATTTCTTGCCTATAAATTTTCGGCACCACCACTTGGTATACCACTCTCCATTCCTCCTCTGGGGTAGCATCAGGGGGCCTCCACTTTCTCATTAAAATGCCGTCTTGATGGTAATAGCATTCGGCCACTTTGTCTGCTTCCTCCTGTGGTTGAGCCCTCTTGCTGAGCTGAAGAACTTCAGGGTCTTTATTTTGTTCTTCGACAAATTTCCTTCGGTCTAATGAATGGCTGTTTACGTCTGGCCATGGCATAATTACATTCTTGTTAATACTAGGTGGTCTTATTACGGCCTTCTCTGAGCTACCGGGACCTTCAATATCGGCTAGAAAGGTGTCAGAAAGGTCCATGTAATCAAACTGGTTTTCTTGCAAATCCTCATTTTGTTGTTTTCTAGCCATCGCCCTAGTAACGACACAAGCTGGATACAGTTCAGCATCATCTTCAGGTGATTTAGCATCCACCACCGGTTCACTGGTAACAATTGGTTCAGCAACCACTTTGTTCCTAGCTAGATCATTTCCTAGCAATAATGAAACACCCTCAACAGGGAGATTAGGACGAACACCCACAACAACTGGTCCAGTTATCAAATCTGACTTCAGATAAATACGATGGAGGGAACATCTATACAACCTAACTCCACACCTTGTAACAAAACAGAGGCACCAACAGAAGTCTCCTCGGACAAAGGCAACACACCTTCTAACAATAAAGACTGAGAAGCTCCAGTGTCCCGTAAAATCTTAATAGGCTGAGGAGTAGTATTATCAACAATAGAAACAAACCCATCAGACATAAAGGGTTTATAATCCTCCATGTAATCACAAAAACTGGACTTAAAAGCCTGACTCGCAGGACATTCCAACGTATTGGTAACACGGGGTGTCGTACAAGCACTGGTCTTGGGCTTATTATCTCTTTCATTCTTCTTCTGGAGTCTGAAACACTCAGCCATAAGGTGACCATTCTTCTTACAATAAGCACAAGTCAATGACTTCTTCTCAAAAGTTTCAAACTTTGGACTAGACATACTATAACTAGACTGACTCTTATTCTGTGCAACAGGCTTACTATCAGTACGCTCAGTGCTTTGATTCTTGTAATTTCCACTGAAGTATTAAAATTGTGACCTTTGAAACTTCTCTTATGTGAAAGGGTATAATTATCGGAAATAACAGCTGCATCTTGTAATGTCTCAACAGTTTTGTCATCTAAATGTGTTTTAAGTCTAAATGAACACATTGATTGAACTCTTCTAATAACATCAGTTGTCTTAGGTTCTTAAAATTGTTATCTATTTTCTTTGACGTAAGCCATTTATCAAATAGGTCTTCTTTTCCTAGCATATTCAACATAAGTTTGTGAATCAAACTTTTATAGGATCTAAACTTCTGTCTATATGCTTCTGGCACTAGCTCATAAGCTTTCAAAACTTCCTTTTAACCGTGTCATAATCAGAACTTTGTTCGGATGAAAGTGCTGAGTAAATTTCAGCGGCCTTGCCCTCAAAAACACTTTGCAGCATTGTAGTTCAAAAGGCTTCGGCCATTTCAAATTATGAGCAATTTTCTCAAACTGTGGAAAATATTTATCGACTGTTTTTCACAAAATCTGGGAACCAAACGTATATTTTTGCTGCATCAAAATGTTCTGATTTCGACTGTACATTAGTGTTACTTTCTCCTTTGACCATTTCATTTTATTTTTCCATCTCTAACCTTTCCTTCATTTCAAGTTCTCTGTTTTAATCTAAATTCATCTTCTTTTCTTTTCTTTTCTCCATCTCTCTTTCTTCATTTCAAGTTCTGCCTGTTTTAATTTAAATTCATCTTCTTTTTCTTTTCTTTTCTCCATCTCTAACCGTTCCTTCGTTTGAAGTTCTGCCTGTCTTTCTTCTTTTTCCAATTGTTTTATTTTGAGTTCATGTTCTAATTCAAGCTGTTTTAATATGATAGCGTCAACATTTTCGACCTTAAGATCAAGAGTCTCTTCACCTAAAATTTCTGCGTCAACTAATTTGTCTATTACCAAATTTTTATAATTTGTTTTCTCATAGATACTCTAAAGTCTAATTTCAGATGTTTAGCAAGCAACACTAATTCCTCTTTCTTTAAATTATCAAACTTCTCCAGGTCTGGCGTTTTCAAAATTTACCGGCTTCAAATGCCATTTTGTAGAATTTTGTTGGCTATTTCTAATAAAAATACTGAACAAATATTTTTTAAAATAAGATATTAACGTTATCCCGGACTTGAGCCCCAATTTCTGTTACGGCAGAAAATCGCCTTTAATTGTAGCCAACAAAAGACACAAATCAATAATAAAATTTAACAAGATTTATTATACACTAGTTTACAAAAGTATTACACAAAAGAAATGTCAACTTAACTGTCAAAATATGAGTCCAATCTTTTATCTTTTCTTTATCCGGAAATCTTCACGGAATCCACAGAATATTATATCCAATTGGTCACAATCTAGTATGATGTAGTTTGTAAATAAAAGTGTCAATCCAACTGCAGAGAATGTTGATGTTTATCGATGTCTAAGTCTATCTATGTCTATGTCCAAATCTCTATATTTTACTAACTTTTGGGTCTGCATTTAAATACTCAAACAGAAATTTCTAGACAACGCTAGAAATATAAATTACGCATCTTTTGTTATGATCATTCTGGAAACGTTATGTAAGTGAAATAGAAAGTTCTAATCATTCCATGAGTATCAATGAATGTTCCAGTGAATTCTAAACTGCATAGTTGTAACACAATGTATTTTATTTTGTACACAATGTATATAAAACAATGTAAACATTCTTAGGCCACACAAAACAAATTAGGCCAACTAAATAAATATGATAGTTACAATATCATAACACAAGAATGAAAATTACCAATTGGAATTGTGTTTTCTTCTGGTCGTATACGTGAATGGAACACAGCAATTATTCGTATACATAAGCAGCTAGTTCACAGAAGTTCAGGGGAAAAAATATATGCAAAATTTATTTACTCTCACTAAATAATTTTAAATTTTGTTAACATGTTGAAAAAAAGAGGCAGAAGATTTCAAGGGAACAACCAAAATTGCACAAGTCAAAGAGAAACTGACAACGCCGTGGCAAAAGCTAAAATATCGCTATTGAACCAAGGGTTCCTAGTGGTAAAGTTGAATCAATCATTAGCAATCATGATTTATTTGACCGTAATGGAATACAGCAGATGACCACGGATTGTCCAAGACAAAATCACGTACTTTTTTCCTCGATTTTCTATTTAATGTTTTGTAGACTGCTATTTTGTTTTTTCATCGTTTTTTGGGGTTTTTTTTTTTTTTTTTGCCTCTCTTTTATATAGTCTTTAGCTTTAAAAGGCTTCCATTCAAATTGCCTAGCTTATTTGCCCATTTCTTTTAAAAAAAACTCACCTTTTGAAAAAAAAAACATTATGTATGCGATATTAAACTAACTTTTTTATATGGAATTCTATACTTATTTAACTTATTTTAATTGTACATGAATCTTAAAAGTCTAATTAAATTTTCCTATCAGGATATTATAATAATTTATTTATATCAAATACATCAGTTTTGAAAATGACAAATCCCATTACATGAATAACGGTACAATATCGATATGCGAAAATCGCCATTGATTATCGTAGTGAATAAATGACATTAAAAAAATCAATATGGCAGATACAGATCTAAAGAGCTGTTTTGCTTACAACGTCAATATTATTGTTCCCATAGTTAAATTTCCCTTTACAAGTTTACGGATACATGTATATATAAATATATAATGTAAGGTTTAATGAAATTGCGTTGTTAAAGTATATTTTTAATGGGTAATAAAATTTAAAATACGTTTTATATAAACTCATACTGATATAAAGGAATCACTGTTCACAGTAATAATTTTTAATAATGCCATTGAAAATAAAACTTGTTCCCTGATGCATAAAATTTTGTCGATCAAATATGTTTGTAATGGATAAGAAAAATATACCTTAAAGAGGCGTATGCTGATAAACAGTGATATGTTTCAAAGAAAATAAAAATTTAGACTGATCAAGGCAAACATATGATATATTTTTTAGAGCACATCACCTTTTCTGGAACAACCTACACTTCAGTAGTTAGAGCTATTATTATGATTATTATCTGTACTAACATTGATTTTGTTTTTGATTAATTATAACGAAACATTTTTAAAACTTATGGTCCTACATCCTGTCGATATAATATACTTATAATTTGTTATTGCACAGGGTCATGATTTTATAACAGTTTATGACATTTTTACACTAAATCCGCTGGATTTCTACTAATTGATACTTTAATATTGGGGAACATGATTTATTTTAATGATGTTATTGCTTTGAACAAGCTTACAGTAACTGCTAGAATTGTTATATCTGTACGTTCTGTCTCTTGTCTTTACGCTAGTTTTTTTTTTTTTTTTTTTGTGCTTCGTGCTGATCTGACGAGTGAAGCCATTTTCAACTAATTTTTGTGTTGTGCTGTCAAACCATTGTCCCAGGTTAGAGAAAGGCTTGAACGTAAGTTATTTGGACTATTTGCTAGATTGTTGTATCATTGGCAATCATACCACATCCTATTTTATATTCATTAAGATATGTTCGATATTAAAAGCTTTGAAAGCCACTAAAAGAAGACGTCGGAGAGCACTTAACCCCTTAAAATAGAAAAAAAGCATCCTTTTTAGCATGCCACCACTTCAGCACTGGCTATTGCGTATTGATCGTTCGTAAAATATAAATTGTTTGGTTGTATGTTTTGCTATTTTCTGTCTCGCAAGGATCAAATCGCATACTTGAATATTTTCTGTTTCAAGAATCAAGGTTGTTTCTTTTAATAAATTTCGAAATTGAAGTTACATATACTTATCATAGATAATATGTGAGTAATTAAAGTATATCTGTTTTGTACTTCTCAGATAGATAGTCAACTATTTATTGTCAAAGTTTTTGCATCTCATTTCAAAATAATTGAATACACTAAAAAGTAAAATAGATATTGTTTGAAATTGATAAATGGCAGACGATAATTATTCCTTTGGAATCGATGGGTTGTGCAACTTCGCAATATTGTTTAGGAACCTCGAAGCTCAATATATTAGTTTATGTAAAAAGTACACATATAACATGTACTGCCGTTGTAATATTTATTTTGTATTTATTTTCATTTAGGGAGGGTATTTTTTTTCCATATCTCAATTGTCTATATGAATCTGTTTTTAAATTCTGTTAAATTTAAAAGTATGCATATGGAAAAATTATGTAATTAAAAGATGAACGTGACAATTTTCTGCATCGGATCTATTTCAGAATTTTCATGTAGGTATAGCAATGTTTTTTTTTTTTTTTTTTTTTTTTTTTTTTTTTTTAGAAATGAGTACCAAGATAACCATCTTTGACTTTCTATGCAAACGATTTTATTTCTGTTTCGTGACACTGCTTACTATGATAACTACTCACAATGTCTTTTCAGTACATAAAGTTAAGAGTAACGTCCCATAAAAGTAAAACAAATCGCTAACTATAACTGTCATACAAACAAAGATTAGTTGTTTTACATGATTTTAGAGTAAAGATGCTTCATGATTCCGGAAAGCGTACCAAAGGTTTTAAGTAATCTACCTAAAACATCCAACTTTCATCAATGAAAATGTTAATTACAAAAAAAATCAAGTTAAGAGTAACGTCCCATAAAAGTAAAACAAACTCGTTAAAAATAACTGTCATACAAATAAAGATAAGTTGTTTTACATGATTTTGGATTAAAGATGCTTCATGATTCCGAAAGCATATCTAAGGTTTTAAATAATCCATCTAAAACATCCAACTTTCATCAATAAAAATGTTAATTACAAAAAAATATTTTAGTATCAAAGCGAATTGTTTGAATGCATAATAGAAATCAAAATTTTACATAGTTAAGATGTATAAGTGAGTGAAAAACGCCCCTTTCAGCTACCTTGGCTGTGTCATGGCGACAATGTTTTGTTGTTGGACGTGCCCGTAAAGACTATCGATCTGTCAATCCAGATCGTAGTTGCGGGTTTCTAACTCACAACCTAGGAGTTGGCAGGATAATGATCACTGTATATGAACAACTTGGACCACTCTGCCATCCTGTCAAGATGTACTGTGAGTTGTTGCTAAAAAAACATTCTTACCTCATCACTAAAGACTTCTTTTACACTTTAGTCGTGTAAGCCTAATAAAAAAAAAGTTCAAAATTAGCTATCATCGGCTTAAATCAACTGATTAAGAGTCATGCTACCAAAAGATAATCATCAATTACGTGGTTCAGTGAAGTTTGAATAAAATTACAAACAATATAGATAAAGAAACGTACTGTATTCCGGTATACATTTGATTATGTAAAGCTGTTCTAATGTATAAATATATCTAACTTTATAGATCTACTTTATTTAATATTTCCTTTAGCTATTCCTAACTAATATATTGGGACACATAATAGAAGCTGCAGATTAAGTAAATTGTTAACAGTAAATGTGCAATAAAATTGATTAATTTGAGGAAAAAAAGTAAGTTCAATGTAGTTGCTCATTAATGATACCCCGCTAAAAGTATTCAGTAAACAGGAAGTTGAGCGAAGGATGTAAAAATGCATTACATGTAATCACACCAATGTGTAGGTTCAGATAAAAGAGGGACGAAAGACACCAGAGGGACAGTCAAACTCGTAGATTGAAAACAAACTGACAACGCCATGGCTAAAAATAAAAGATGCGAACATTTCATTTGACAGGCAGAGGTTAAGCAGTATTCTCCTTCCCATGGAACGGGGGTATAATTAATGATATTGATAGCACCATAGGACAACTTTGCAAAAATAAAAGAAATCACTATATTATTATTGCTTTCAATCTTTAAAGTTACATACTGCGACGAACTAAAACTTTCCTTACAATCCCGACCTCACATCACGCATGACCTCACTGAATGCAAATAATCATATTTAAATGAAGTCATTTTGTACAAAAAATGCATTTTCCAATTTTTACTGTAATCGAACATTAGAATGTCAGACATTTCAAAATAAATCTTAAGATGATTGTTCACATCATAGTTGATCTTTATAAGCTAAAGAATCAATACTTGGTGTAGCCTCCAGTCACCCGAATAACCGCCTCTAAACGTCTTCTCATGTCTGCCGCCAATCGATGAATTTGTTGCTGAGGTAACCGCAACCTTTCCTGATGAAGAGTATTGTTTAATTCATCAAGTGTCTGAACTTGGTGTGTCCTTTCGCGCACTTTACGTCCGATAATGTCCCATATATGCTCGATACTATTCAAATCCGGGCTACAAGCAGGCTAAGGAAGAGTTGTTATTGCTTCTCTTAGCAGATAATCGATAACAGTACGGGAACGATGGCCTAGCATTATCATCCGTGAAAACTGGCCTTGTACCCAGAGGATGATTATCAAAATGAGGCACTACAAATGCCTTAAGAATGTCTCTTTGATATCTTTGGCCATTCAGGATTCCTCTAACTGTTTTGAGGTCTAACTTACAGTCATGTGAAACACATCCCCATACCATAATCGATCCACCTCCAAATGCGAAAGTTTCAATGATGTTCCTTTCGGCATATGAAGTATTTGGTTGACGCCATACATGTACTCGGCCATCAACCACGTGCAACATAAATCGACTTTCATCGGACCAATGGATCTTCCCCCAAGATGCTAAATTCCAACTACGGCGAGATCAGCACGATAACCAGTAGCTTTAAGTCGATTTCGAACAGTTCTTGTTGAAAGTCTCCTGTATGGCAACCACTCTCTTTTAAGGACTGTACTGTTTGCAAAGGGTGTTCTTCTGACCAACCTTCCTAAGGTTTGGTTTTCCCTAGCTGATGTTATAGGGGATCTTCATGATCTCGGTAGGTCTTTAACATCATTTGTTGCTTGATTTTTATTCACAATACGACTTATAGTGGAATGGTGATGACCAACAATACGTGCAATTTGTCGCAGCGACATACCTGCTTCTCTCATGCCAATAATCTGCAATATTGTCGCAGTTGAGAGTTGTGGAGGACCCATTACATTGTGTCAATCACATAACTTTACAAACTTGGTTATTTTAAGTGTTGAAAACAATGAGGATAAAAACACCTGTTTTATTGTTTACGGGTACATTAGCTGTACGTGCAGATTAGAACTTATCGAGTCGACGTTTATTGATTAAACTTAGGTGAGGTAATGTTTTAGTTCTATTTCAAAAAATTATATCACAAAACAATATAGTGTTTTTTTTTTTTTTTTTTTTTTATTTATTTGCATTTCAATTTGGTGTTGCAATACTTAGCCTTAGAAGATAGAGAGGGCATATTTTCATGATCTATGCGATATTAATTCAAAGTAAAATAATGAAGTAAATTGTAAAATTTAATGAGCTACCAACTGTTCACAATACGTGTACGCTAATTGTGTTTACTTTAGATATTACTCCGAGCTGATAAAAAAGCTGTCTTTGTGTTAACCAATTTTGTAAAATTGGAGTGTTTTCAAGGGTTAACAATAGTAATCAAAATACTGGACAATTGACCTGTCAAATTTACATTTAAAAAATTAACTAATGATTTCAATACGCATTTATATCAAATCTATTAAAATTGAAAAAAAGATCCGGTTAACCGGTTAGCGTTTTTGGTATTCGATATTCGGTCCTTTCAACAGTTAACCGGTATACCGTTGACGACAGTAATAAAATTTAATTCAATTCCCTTTAATTGATACCTATATTAACAAAATATATTCTACATAGATTGACATTTACACCTATGCGTAGGAACTATTTTGTTTTAAATATGTACTACTTTCCAGTATGTTCTTTTGAACCGGGCCCGATTTATTGGTGTTAAATCTTACAAAGTCATTACAAAGTTATTTTGCAAAGAATTCCACTCAAACCACTGTTAGAGGCTGTTTCAAGCTTGCAGTGAGCTGAAACTTGTTTGCTCCGTTTTGAAGGCATCACTGTGATATTGAGATTAAGAACAGCAATAAAAGCGCTGGTCTTTTGTATTGCATGTACTGATTTTGTGTCGTGGATAGATACCCCATATCCTTTGTTTTTCTACAATGTCTTAAAGGTGAATTTTTATAGTAGCACGTACATTTTTATGTACTTTAATGACATTCCTGTGTATGTTTTGAAATTTGCAATTTCGTTTTAGTAATATTTTGAGGTTGACTATCAAGGTAAGATTGCTTTAGTCTGTTATTCAGACTTTCTACAGACACAAACTAGAAGTCTTCATTTGCTTCAAGTCTTTCATAGTACAAAGTAAAAATAAAAAAGGTGAAAATAAATTTGCTCATAAAAATAAGTCATGCGTCAAATAATTTGGATTTTAACTGAATTGCATAGTAAAAATTAATTTTTTCATACCTTTTTTCAATAATGAATGACCTTTTTCGTGATTTAAGGGGCTGATGAAATTAGTTATGATGCATGTAGTTTATTGTAATATTGTCGACATGCAGCATGGAAAAAGAGTTATTCTTTTTTCTAAGCAAAAATAAAGTATAAATCCTTGAAAAGGAACATGCAATACCTAACCTTTACCTCCAAATAAAAAAAACATTGATTGTTTAGAATGTGTCATTTACTCGAATGATTGTATCCTGTTTGTATGTTAGTTTGTTTTTTATTATTACCGATCGGATTGACTCTTTTTTTAGTCATCACAATCTGCTATCATATTAATTGACGTGTTTATTCCACCTAAACTGATCTCATCATTTCAATAGTGTATAAGGTGGACCCCAATTGGTTGATATAAGATGAATGTGCCACCATTCGCCATTAATATATTTCTCAAAGTGATTCACATACTTTGAATGCTTTTGACAAATTAGCAATACTTTTGATAACTGGACAAGCTGTTGTCGCATGCTAATATAAACAGGATATGCTTCACCTTCCGAAGCACCTGATATCCCTCCAAGTTTTGATTGCCAAAGCTTAGTTTTGTGTTCAATGTTCATATTTTGTCTTGAATATGAATGAAACACTTGCCACTAGGTGTTAAGTTTCCTGTTGATGATTAACGCTTCATGCAACCACCTTGTCTATTGCATGGTTGCCAGTTTTATTGGTGCAAGAATCTGGAGTTCAAGGAAAGAACCATCGAAACTAGCAGATCGAGTCAAACACACCTTGCCACGAGTGGGGTTCGAACTCGCAACCTTAGAGTTGATAGGCTAGTGATCACTCAAGACTAGTTACTACGAGTTTTTAGACGCATTGAGGCCCCTAGACGTTTAAAGAGTAACAATTATTAATCAATCAGTGCTCACATAAGTCTGTTTTATTATCTAAATCCTTGTATATTTGCACAGTCTGTCTCGTTCGGATATTGTCCTTTGTATTCCCCTTTTACCATAGTTGGATAGGTATCTCATTGTTTTATAAAAGACATAATTTCTTTGTTTGAATAAGAGTCATTAAAATGTAACAGCACAATATAACGACTATATGATTCTACTTTGCAGATAAATCAAAATACATTGTGACAAAAGCTTAACAAATAGATCATTAAGCAGTCTGTTGATTTTAATCTAACCCTTGTGGGTTATTTATCTTCATGTCATTTATTGCCGTTCTTATTTAGGTTCATTTTAATTCTGAATACACTGGAAATACCTTCAAGCTTAATTAAAGCATATATATATATATAAATTGAAAAATAGAACAAAATATGCAATTCTCATCTTACATAGCTACAATATGAAATAATGTGCTCAATTCATGTTTGTTAAAGAAAAATTTTAATCAGCTTTCTGGTCGTGTGAGCTTACAGCCATACTGATATATATATATATATATAATCAGCTTTCTGGTCGTGTGAGCTTACAGCCATACTGATATATATATATGTAAGCTCACACGACCAGAAAGCTGATTAAAATTTTTTAACAAACATGAATTGAGCACATTATTTCATATTGTAGCTATGTAAGATGAGAATTGCATATTTTGTTCTATTTTTCAATTTTTTCCCCGCTTTTTAAATATAATACTCCCAGAATAAGCATGATGAAAATTCAGAACAGATGTTGTTCATAAAACATAAAAATAACCTTCTTAACTCGTAAACTAGAAACTTTTTATTTTTTGGCCTAAAATCTTCATTTGTGACTCATTTTAGAGAAAAGATGTCAGTTAATCTTTTGAACAGTGAAAAAGCACGAAAAGGTTTAACAAACCGTTTGTGACAATCACCAGTAATGTTATCTGAAGAACAAAGTTGCTGACCTTGTTAGTGTTTCAGTATATAAAATATAGTTAAAAAATATTGATTTTTGCTTTAATCTGGTAGTTTATAAACAAAATTGACTAAAATTTTTCTCATATAAGCAAGAGATTACATCTATTATAAATCTAACGTATTTCTACAAAGCTTTGAAATATATTTATTAAACATTTCCTCTTTCTATACTTATTTTGGCCTTTTTAATTGTCATCCTTATAAAAAAAAAGTAAAAATAACAAAAAACCGAACTCCAAGGCAAATTCATAACGGAAAGTCCTTTACCAAATGGCAAAATCAAAAGCCAAAACCCATCAAACGAACAGAAAACAAACGTCATACCCCCGACCCGGCACAGGCATCTCCCCACGTAGAAAACTTCGGACTAAACCCAGCCCCATAGCTAGCCAAACCTCCCACCCACATGACAGTCGCATAGAATTCCATTATAGTGACAACAATGTGTGAGCAAAGCAAACAGACATAATAGGTAAAAATGATGTTGTGCTATAATCTTAATCACTATAAAAACAAATAACTTTTTCATATAACCCCTTGCTATCCCCTCTTCGGCTATCGCTCTAAAGGAATATATTTGTCCGTTTATTTATCTATACATCACAATCGAGCACACCGAATTTTCAGCTTATCTGAAATTTTGACTTGGTTTGAAAAGAGAGAAAACTGCTTGTAATTTCAGCATTCCTCGAATGGACTTTGCATGACTCATAACATTAACGGTACAAATTGGTCTGCACCAGATGCGCATTTCGACTATAAATGTCTCTTCAGTGATGATCGAGGCCAAAATATTCACAAAAAGGACAGAAAGTATAGCCCAACATGTTATAAAAGGACTACAATCAGCGTAATGAATCTCCCGACTAGAGATGTTTTAATCAAATCTTCGTCAATTCAAGATAAATTAAAGACAATTTAAATTTACTAATTAATATAATTTAGGATAAATGCGAATGGCAGCTTTGGAAAATTGCAATAGTGATTTATACACAATTCTCTAATAATTATCCCTCAAATCTTTATTGAACATTTTCTAATTCGATTTCATCGTCTTCCTTATTTTTTTAAAACCAGCAACAGTTAATTGTTTGATATATTTTAAGACAACTCAATGAAAGTTGCTTAGCTTCGCAATTTAGAGGTAAAAATGAATTTATGACATTCTATTGTGTTTTATCAGTTCTAAATATTTCACTGAAGTAAACAGTTGGTGCAGTACATCGACATGCAATTTCTTGATTATTGAGTGACACAACAGGCGTAACTATTTTGACCTAGCTAAACTTCATTAAAATTTATGATGAAATTTATTTCTTTGATTAATGAACAGTTTATGATTTGAAAGTTTAGAATATGAATCAAGTCGTCAATAAAAAAAATCGCGATTCAAAGTACATACAACACTGTGGCTTAACTTTAGGAATGTTAACTCCACCTAAAACCAGAATGAGTTCAACAAAGGACAACAAGATAACGTCTGCTAATGAACACGGAAACATGGTACTTGAAGATAAAGCCAATACCACGGGTGTTGTTCTGATTTGTTGATAAATTTAAAGATAACCACTGCATCGAGAGTAAAACGATATTTCTCTTCCCATGCCAATAAAATCGACGCTTGCCGAGCATTTAAAAAATGTACTGTCGACAGTGGAGAAATATCTTATCGCAAGAGATACAGTGGTGGAATCTGTTTCTTTACTGATTTTAAGATGATGTCAAGAAAACTTTATGATTCTTTTATAAGGATCGTAATCGTGTTCCTTGTACAAACGTCACCAGGCTTGGTCCCTTATTTCGTCGTGTTAGAATATGGCGGCGTTAAACATGTTTGTGAGGGCACAACTCTTTCCTATCCATGGATAGTGGTATAATAGCACAACTATGCAGCGCCTTTTGCAAACTACAGAATTTGATTTAAATTCAAACTGCAAAGTATTTTCATTCTTTATCAAAATAGTAAAAGACACTTTCAGTTAACATTTTCAATAATTAGAAAAAACAAACACTGGTTATTTGTCGAGTCGTTTGGTTGATGTCTCGTCAAAGTATACCCCGATATATCTTTTTATTCGTAATAACTAATTATTCACATGCAAAGCTGCATATGTGAAGTCCTATGAGCAGGTTCACTCGTGCAACTATGAAGCTATAGAAGTATACCAAGAATTGTTTGTCGCAAAATACGAAAAAGCTACTTGGTAGAGCGAAAATTCCTATGTATGTGTTTATGAAGCTGCATCTGATATACAATATGGATAAGAGATAACCTTTGTCAAGTAAGAAAATAAATGACATGCGCACTCTTACATTATACAGAGAGGGGATTGCATGCTTGTTCCTGGTTTTGGTCGTGAATTTAATGGGATTCACTGATTGATTGTTTTAACGCCTAATTGCACATTTGGCAGGCATATTCAAGACCAGATAACATTTTCAATTAACCTTATATGAAGTTCTGTGAACTGGGTCGACTCTGATGAAAGACGTGAAATTTGGCTCACAACAGGCCGGCCATATTGTTATAATGAGAAGATGTGGTATGATTGCCAATGGGACAACTTTCCACCAGAGACCAAAATGAGGTAAAAGTCAGCATCTATATGCCATCTTACAGTCTTCAACCATGAGCAAAAACATACCGTATAGCAAGCTATAAAAAGTCCCTACATGACAAATGTATAAGAATTAAAACGAGAAAATTAACGGCCTGATTTATGTACAAAACAACAAACGAAAACCAATATGAAATACAGCAACAAACGACAACCACTGAATTACAGGCTCCCGACTTGGGACAGGCACATACAGAATGTGGCTGGGTTAAACATATCTGTGGTGCCCAAACCCTCTTCTTTCATTGTATAGTTTATAGTATGGTTTAGTGTAACAACACAATATAATAACAAACTATAAAAGTCAGTGGACCTTTGAAGATTTGTTGAAAGAGTTCTTTACCGGTCAAGGTTTGACAGGGTTATAAATATGTGGACACGTGAATTTTAAATATTCTACAATTAAACCCATTGCAAAAGATGGACGTCCGTTTGACTTTTCGGGATGTAGAAATATGGAGCCATTTATGGTTTTACATCTATCAAACTTTCCCTCTTTTTTTAGTAACAGTCTAAATTTTCCGGGTTTCAATCCTGTCAACCCACTTAGCAGAACCTAAATATTAAATTAATTGTTTGTTATTGTTCTCGTCCTGAATATGCATGAACTATTTGCCACTGAACATTCATCAAAACAACAATCATTTAATATTTATTTCACAGAAAGCGTGACATCAAAATGTCCCCATTCCAACACACGTGGCTGTGTATCTATACACCCCACTCAGCCAAAGGATCTCGTTTGTTATATAAAATGACAATTCTAAGTATTACATCCACGATCAAGACTAAATGAATAAAAACGACGTAACAGAAAATAGTTTCTTTATTAGATAAACAAAAATCAAATATAGCATTGGACTATTCACATGAGATTCGGCTCCGGACCATTGACGTCACATACATAATATGACAAACAAAAATAATAAATAAAAAGATAACAATAGTTAATTATGAGTTACATTTTCTTTATCTTATTTTAGGACTAGAGGATCTAAATGCCTGATCGTTAACCTTGCTTCGCTTTTGACTTTCTCGTGCTAATCTACATATATATTATCTTCACATATTAACATCAAAGAAAATGCGTGACATATTGATGCTTAATATTACTGACGATATAACTTAATATGAAATCAAATTATATAATTTACTTGATTTCTCCCAAGGTTTATATTTAAAACACCCACGACCCAGAGTGACAGGCAATGAATGAAATTAGAATCACAACATTTAAAGGAGACATAATTATCCCAATCTTATACTATGCTTGGAGTTTTACACATCTATTCACACATACGATGAATTGCAATGCTTTTTAAGCAAAAAATATTGGTAGAGGAACTGTATAAGTCTTAGTAAACCATAGACCATTAGAGACTAATAAATAAACACTTTCGTATGCCAACTGAGTGCGTCATGTATTCTTTTTTTTTAAATGATTGAACAAAACTGAAACACCTACAATGGCGATAGAGAGTCCCCGTTGAGAAATTAAAAAAAAAACTAAGGTTTCAACTCACTTAGGCAAAGTTGACCCGGGATGAATTCGGTTATTCTTTTTTAGGGAACGACCATTAAACTTCAAGAGGGGGTTATGGCTGTTTCCTAAAAATATTGTGGTCAAGCAGATGACAAAAAAAAAATATTCTAAATCCAGATTTCCCCCATACCTTATAGTGTTAAATTTGGAAAAAAATAATTTGATTGATAGCTGCGAAAAACTAAAAAAAAAAACAATAACCCCCCCCACACACACACTTTCCTTTGAAGTTAAATGGTTGCTTCTTTGTAGATCATATATCATGGCCGTATAGCCCTAATGTTTCTTCGTTTCTACGTTTTTATACCTCCCTGGCTTTCAAATGTTTTGGTGTGACAGTTCCTGGCGAAAATAAATTCAGAATAGCGCTGAAGTCGCAAAAAATTTATAACTTGTTATTTTTATTTTGTACTCTCGGCCAACAATACCATTTCGTTAACTATTCCGATTTAGTCTATCACAGTGTTTCCAGTTCTAATGAATTTACCTAAGATGCTGTGCAAAAATATTCAATACTTGCTGTTGTCAAATTTCGATCTACATTAAAATCCTGGATTTGGTTTTCAGGTCACATGTTAAGCATTACTCTACTCTACAATATATTTCGTTAGTTCACTGAATTCTGCCTCGAACTTATCGATAGATTTGGACCGACTTGGAGTCATTGTTTCGGAGTGTTTTTAATTTTACATTTCATTATTTTTTTGCATGTTATTATTGAATGAATTCATTTAATCTTTCTGGTAGGCTATTGAACCTGTATTCAACAAAAATGAATAAGTCATACATTTAACAGTAAAGTTTATGTTTTATAAGTCGTGTTAAAAAAAGGTCAAAAATGGGTCAGAGAAGTATTATACAATTTGTTTGCTACTTTTTAGATAAGTATTGTTTATAAACAGGCTCTTACGTATTATAAAAGTCATTCTGAAGAGAGATATATTAAAACTAATTTAATTCTGATTACTTAATCTATTGTTGAGATGTATCTAATATAAGATTTCGTACATAAAACGTTAAAAATATCTTGATAATCATAGCTTCATTCCCCTCCCACAGGACAATTATCTCCTTTCAATTTGAGAACTGAACGCTGGTGCATTACTACTCTATAAAAGTTAAACAGTTTAATTAAATTACAAGATTGCTGACCTACCTTGACATTTGCTACATTGTACTAGTAAAAGACCCTTTTGTAATAATTATAAAAAGCATGCCCAAAATAAAAGCAATTGTTCTGAATAAGAAATCATTCAATTCATAGCAGGTTACATGTTTAATTGTCAACCAAATATCGGTAATGACATTTAAGGCTTCGAAAAGCATATCTTCTAATTAAAATGTTAATAGGAACAATAATTTTACCGAAAATATCTTACAAACAACATTTTGATGCGAGTCAATAAAGACGAGACTATTGATTATTTTTAATTTTACTTCATATTAAATTACGCGACCATCATTCTGTCAAATATTTCGAGTATGCGATATTTTATCATGCCATACAGTGACATCATAAATTACATTTCTGTATGTAAGTCAGTAAACTACACTGTTTAGAATCTATTCACTGTTCGACGATTTGTGAAACAATGAAGAAAAAAATATCTTTTTCTTTATTTTGGGACAAAAAAGGCTTATTCATATATCCGCCTTTGCCACGAGTGTCCATATGACCTTGTGGGACTAGTATAACGGTCACTATACGATTTTCAAGCTTAGTAAAACACTTCATAGCCTAACCTGCCATATATATATATCAACAGCACAAATCAGTTTCTTTCTCCATAAGGGAGCTACCATTTGATTTTGATGGGGGGCTAGGATGAAAAATTTCGTCCTGCCTTTTTTTTTTAGTTGTAATCTCTGTCCTGCCTTTTTATTTTTCACTCTCTTCGGTCCAGCCTTTTTTTTATTAGTTTATCCTGACTTTTTTACATAAATTGTCATCCTACCTTTTTTTTAACTCAAAACTCCTGTTTTGTTTTTTTTTCAAATTTCATCCTAGACCCCCTAAAACTCAAATGGTACCTCCCTAACAACAGATGACGATAGATCATAGAGTTTAATAATATTGAAGTCCCTGTAGTTCAATAATACTTACAAAAATTTTCACTAATGTATAATACAAATAATAGAATAGGGAAAATATGTTGTCAATAATAACAGGATTTGATTCTTTATAATACTTCAGTTGGCCATAATCTGATATGAACATCATAAAAGCAGTCTATTGATCCCTGATCCTATCCATTTAGATTTTCACAGCTTGTGCTGTCAGAACTGCAGCTTTTACAAGAACAAAACGTGGCGTCAAATACTTCGTAGGTCGGATCCGGATGCAAGGGATGACAATTGGTTAATGTTACTGTCCGTTTCTGTATATCACCATAAGTACATACTTTATGGTTGCTAATTTTGTACGGAATCTTGTAATCTGCTATCTGAAAAGATAACCGGAAGTGGAAAATATCACATAATGTCAGAAAGATTTAGCAGACTATATGTAAGACGTTTCTTACTTCAATTTATATTTCAAATAAAGTAAATGCATACTGTCTTCACGAATAACAAGCTTAATCCAAAGATAAATGTATTGTCAACAAATCACTTTACTCAGTTTGTAAGTTCTACGAACTTTGTTTTACGTGAATGGTAAATATGAAAAATTAATGTCTTTTTTCATCAAGCGTTTGATAATAAAAAAGCATATGACTGCGAAATAGAAATAATTTAGTAATACCATAATGAAAAATATTCTCTGGGCAATACGATATATTCGTTGATTAATAACAATGTGCGTGTATTGAATTAAGAGATTTGTCGAGCCATTTTCTCCTGTATTTAAGTTGTTTAAACCGACACAGGAATAAGATTGTTGTAAAGTCTAAAGACAATAACTGTTTAATGTCTTTAAATATCAGCTATATTTGTATGAGGCTAAAAAAACAGGTGCAATGCGAGCTTCAACGAGCTTCAGCGAGCTATTACTCCTGTTTCGAGCCGAGTACAAATACTACTGATATTTAAAGACACTAAAACAGTTATTGTCTTTATCCTGCAATTAAATGTGTACATTTTTTTTCCATCCCAATCGTTGAATTTGTTTTTGAAAGAAATCGACATAACTTAAACGCGGACCGCAATGAGGACCCCAAATTGAACTGTGACGTAAACAGTAATTTGACATAACCGTTCGCTCGCAACAGAAGCAGGATACCAGGAGACTATAAACGTCTAGTTTACGTATATCGCTTCGTGTTATCTGTACACCTGTATTAGTATAGTAGAAAGGTCGATTGCAGGATAAAAATAATTATCTTAAAAATATCTTACCAATTTTATTTAATCCATAAAATTTTTAAAAGTAAGTCAACGCCACATATTTCTGTTGAAGGAAACTATTAAACAATATTATAAACTGTATATATTTGTGTTAACTTTTGCATCCAAGAATCGTTTATCCAAAAAACTAAAATATAAATAAAATTATGAAAGACAAAACAGAACCTCACTTCAAACAGAGTTTTGGTATTGGTTAAGAATGTCTTTCTTATTCATATTTGTTTTTATGGAAAAATACTTAACATTTGTAAGAATCCATCGAAATTGCACTGTTCATTTTTTGGTTACAGTTGTAAAAACACCTCAAAGATCTGACATGAAGTTGTTACAATGGATATTGTTAATTTTGTAAATAAGGAGAGACGTTTGAAAATTTGCCATGGTGTGAAATAAATAAATGTTAAATTAGCCTGTAGGCTACTTCTTCTGACATTAAAAAGAAAAGAATTGGGTAACTCAATTACACTCGAATTTTCTTAATTTCCTACTGCAAGATTATAAATTTATTACAAAAAGTTGTTGTATACACCAACTCAGGTAGAGCAATTTTGAAAATTGCAAAAAAAGAACTATATACATGAAGAATTATTTGGTACAATATTGGACCAATGTTGTTTTCTTTCTTTCTTTCTTTCTTTTTTTTTTTTTTTTTTTTTTTTTGACGGTCTGCTGGTAGTTTTTTGATAGTATAATGGCAAAACCAAACACAAACCATATTTCAGAAAATCTTTTGAAAATCAAGACAAAGAGATCTTTTACGGATCATTTGAACTGTAATTGTATAACTCATCTAAGATACAAGGCTGGTACGACAGACGCGCGTTATGTCTAAAAAACTCATACGTGGCGCTCGAATCAAAATCTTAAAAATCATTATTTAGTTCAAAATAAAACCTGCAACACTTTTGTGTAGTTTGCTTATTCAAATTTTAACAAATGGTTTGGCTAGGGAAATACCTGCATCAAACTGTATGGTATATTTCATTTATGTTGAACTTTTTTTTTATACGGCGAGACTCGAAACAAATATATTTTTACTCTTACACTTACCTCACTAGAGTCGCACCTGCCATAGCAGGAATAAACTGTTATAATATCAGAACATGGCAAAACAAGTCCATGACGAGTTATAAACGGTTTGGTAGCTCTGAAATTGTACTCTCTACGAAAACACGCCAACATTGAATCAAAATCAAAGGACCCGGATACAGATGTCCGTTGAAGATAGGAAGATACAACAAATACCAAAAAGATCCAATGGTTAACAGCCATACACAGCCTAAAACAAAATAAAAGGCATTGTACTTGGAATACTTCATTTTGTTTTCAAAGTTTTCACTTTTTAGTAGAAAAGTCGATATACCGACCCTTGAAAAATTGTTCTCATTTAGATTATTCAAATGCAAAAGGACTGTAAAACATTTTGGAATTTTAACACTTTATTGATTTGTAGTCTGGATAATTTTTCAACGACATACTGTTTTTAAAAGTGGATTGGCCACAATCCGGTTAAGTATAATTCAGACTCCGTTTCATACAGTTATGACCCAGTTGAGTGCAATTACCACATGGTCGAACACTGTGATTAAAGTGGTTAAGGTAATTTGGCATTCTTTCTGAAAGACATGAGGAGTTGTGGTACGACTACAAATGAGATAACTATACGTAAATATGTAGATGTTTACAGGTGATCATTACAAGACAGGGACTTTTTAAAGGTTAATGACACTGCCCCTTCTGTAGGCCTGTGTATTGCAAAATATTCAAACTCACAGTGCATATATTTTACATATATTTCCGTTATAACATTTGAAACATAGATTACTCACATGTTTGTACATGTTATGCTAGCGTTTTAAGTATAAAAAAACCACCCGCTCAATAAAAACACCCTCGTGCTGAGTCACTGAGGTCGATTGAACCCTAGAATGTGTACTTGAATAGGTCCATGTAACTAATATCTTTTATCAAAAACTTGTTTTAGGGAAATTATTGCTAGCACTGCTTTCAGTAATCCTTTATCTATTACGTACAAAATTGTCAAATATAAGTGAACAAGGGGAAAGGCTCTGGATTTTCTGTAAAATTTCCATATTTAGCACTGAAACAACAAAAGGGTACATTTTTTACTTAAAATTTCCTGTACCAAGTCAGGAAAATGGCCATTGTTATATTATAGTTCCTTTCTGTGTGTGTTACATTTTAATGTTGTGTTTCTGTTGTGTCGTAGTTCTCCTCTTATATTTGATGTGTTTCCCTCAGTTTTAGTTTGTAACCCGGATTTGTTTTTTTCTCAATCGATTTATGAATTTCGAACAGCGCTATACTACTGTTGCCTTTATTTACATAATGCTTAATTTCAGGATGAAGGGAGGGATTGTACTTGATTTTCATATGATGAAGACATAATCTTTCAATCAGTTTAATTGAGGTCTGGAGCTGGCATGTCAGTAACTGCTAGTAGTCCTTTGTTCATTTATGTATCATTGTCATTTTGCTTAGTTTCTTTTGTTACCTATTCTGACATCGGACTCGGACTTCTTTTAAACTGAGTTTTACTGTGCGTATTGCTATGTTTTTCTTTATTCTACATAATAAATGGCTAGAGGTATAGGGGGAAGGTTGAGATCTCACAAAACATGTTTAACCCCGCCGCATTTTAGCGCCTGTCCCAAGTCAGGAGCATCTGGCCTTTGTTAGTCTAGTATGTTTTTTAATTTTAGTTCATTTGTATGTTTTGGAGTTTAGTGTGACGTCCATTTTCATTGAACTAGCACACAATTTTAGTTAGGGGCCAGCTGAGGACCACCTCCGGGTGCGGGATATTCTCGCTGCATTGAAGACCCATTGGTGGCCTTCGGCTGCTCTTTGGTCGGGTTGTTGTCTCTCTGACATATTCCCCATTCCCATTCTCAATTATATTATAAAATGAAGTTTTCTTTTCTGTGCGTCTTACAATCAATTTAATTTCAAGTGTGTCATGAAAAGCGAACATATAGTAGTATCGATAGTAAATATTTATCAGTTTTGGTATGTTGACTCTACTACAAAAACAGATAAATGATGACGAATTCCACATCATGTTGTAACTTCACTTGTTTCACTTGAAATTTTGTTAGCAATTAAGGAAACACATAATCCAGACAACAGGATTTGATGTAATATTTCAATACCTGATAACTGAAAATTTTCTCAAGATGTAGGATTGAATGGTTTATCTAAAATTGCTAATTAATTAAGCAATCAAGTATTTAGGTCCATAGAAAGAATTTATTTTAAATCCTATCAAAAATCAAATATTTAGGCCCCAAAGGACGAGTTTTACACTAATCCTATCAAAATCGAAATAACTTTAGTATCAAAATTAGTCATTACATCAAACGATTGATGTCGCTTACATGTAACACCTATAAGAGGGTCTGGATGGGGTACTTCATTTCCTTATTTTTTAATTTCTTAGGTCATTGTTCTCTTCTTTATGAGGGTAGGAATGCCCTTTACCGTCAGGCGTGAAACGGTCATTTTCGGCTACCGTTAGCGTCAAATTGGTTAAAATTTTATCGTGATTTGTCAAAATATCCTCATCGTGATTCGTCAGAAGTTTCAAAAAATTTACCGTTACCGTTATTTTAGGATAGAAATTAACGTGATTCGTCAAAATCAGTCGATTATTTTATCGTCATAAAGAAAGTGCACATTTTATCGTCATGCACCGAAAATTACCGTTAACGTCATTTGGCAAGATTTTTTACCATTATTCGTCATGAAGGTACTCCCATTACGACTCTCCTTTATAAGTTTGTCCCTTATTCTCGTTATTCTTTATATTTTAACACCCTGTTATTCTCATTTGTTTTCTATTCAGTAAGTTATTTTTTGACCTATTTTTCTGTAATATTGGTTCATTATTCTTTATTCTGTAAACCCCATCCAGACCCTCATATAAAATGTATACATGTGGGTTTTCGCATTCGAGTCATTTTACCTAAGCAGTGCAATGAAAATAATGGCGAAGGAGTAATCTGATAATAAAGAAAGATCAAAATAACTGGACACTAATAAGAAAACAATAGTGTTAAATATCCTGAATCGTTGACTTGGCATATTTGATTATCTGAAGATTGGTCATTACTAGCTGTGAAATGTAGCATTAAGATCTATTTATATGCCTTGTAATATAAAAAAAAATGTGGCGGGTATGCGTAAATGAGGCAGCAACTAAACAAACATACAAAATAAACACACGAACACATCTTTTTTTTAAACAAACCAAAGGAAGGTTTCGGACTGTTCTGCAATATTTTATCGAACTTTTAGGGTCAATTGCAATATTTGTAATCTGTTGAGAAGTTATATGAGATTTTATCTTCCGAAACAGAAATTTGTATACGCTGGTGAAAAATAAGTATACAGTTATAAAGGCTTACGGTTCTTCATACTTATATTTTTTCATTGCACAAGGTCAGGTTTCCCTAGACTCTTTATGACGTCTTTATCCTAAATTCATTGGATGTGTACTGATGGATATTTTGTTTTTGATATAAGATTTTTTATTACTTGTTATTGGCTATGAAATAGCTTTCAGGCACTACGAGTACTCTCAGATCGGTATTTTGTGTCTATATTGTTAGTTGCTTTTGTGTGTATGTGTGCTTTGTATTGATCTGGTGAGTCAAACCATTTTCAACTGATTTTTATAGTTTGTTTTTATGTCGTGCTGTTGCACCATTGTCCAAGTTAGGGGAGGAATGAGCGCCTGCAAACATTTTTAACCCCACCACATTCTGTATGTGCCGGTCCCATATCAGGAGCCTGTATTTTAGTGGTTGTAGTTGTTGCTATACATTATGATTGTTTACATTTGTTGTTTTCATCAGGCCTTTGATTTTTTGGTTTGCATTGTTATTTCAGGGACTTTAAAAGTTTTATAGCTGGCTATGTGGTATGGGTTTTGCTCATTGTTGTGGGTCGTACGGTGACATATACAAAATAAGCGGAAGATACCAATGGGATTGTCAAACTCATAAGTTGAAAACGAACTGACAATGTCATGGTCATATAAATGCTAAAATTTACGTCAGTTGTTCTCTGGTGGATAGTTGTCTCATTGGCAATCATACCACACCTCCTTTTGTTTTTATATTGGCGTTCACAGAGTGACATGAAATATGTTTTAACAACGTCAAATCTAATAAATATAAAGTTCCTTTCGATTTTTGACAACATTTCTGAGTACGGGGACCTTAATGGCAGCTATTTATCACTAAATAGTGTCGATCATGTTTTATTTCTATTGTGTAGAGAGCAGATCGATCATGTTTTATAGCTATTCATTAATTTGGTGTAGAGAGCAGATCTTTTCTTATCCCTGTTTAATTTATTCACAACTGCTCTAGACCTAATTCATTTACAACTGCTCTAGACTTCTGGAGATTTACATCTTGTCATATTGTATAGATTCTGGTCTATTGCTGACAAATTTAGATTGACCTTTAGGTGTCATTTTGTTGTATTTTTGGGTTGATGTCTAACTGATGTATACCTCGCATCTCTTTTTTATTTGTAGGTGAAGAAGCAAGATGCATGAACGGAAGTCCGTTAGTAAGCTCAGTGCAGATAGGCCACCCGTTTGATTATTATTTGGATATATTAGCAAGCAGTGGCATTTGATCTTAACGGAAACATTACAAAGCAATTACTTTAAATCTGATTCCTGTTAAGATCGAATTGCTACAAAACTTCGAGAAAATAAACTCATCATATATTCCAGCAGGGTTAAAATTTTGTACGCCAGGGGGCGATGTTTTGTCTAAAAAAAGACCGATCAGTGACGCTCGAATCAAAAAGTTAAAAAGGCCAAATAAAGTACGAAGTTAAAGAGCGTTTAGGACCCGAAATTCCGAAAGCTTTTGTCAAATAAAGCTAAGGTAATCTATACTTTGGGTAGAAAATCCTTAATATTTCGAAAAAAAAATCAAAAGTTTTGGGAACAGTTAATTTGATATACGAGATGTCCTAGTGAAGAGCGATGGTCTTCGTCAATTTATAAATGAGAGTTTGTATCGTATGCACTTGAGACAGATCATAATGTGAATAAATAAAAAACAACCAAAATACTTAAGGTATGTGTACTACCATGAACAACACGACGGGTGTCACATATGGAGCAGAAACTGCTTACCCTTCCGGAGCACATGAGTTAACCCCCCCGGTTTTAGGTCGATCGTGTTGCTAAGTTTTAGTGTTCTGTGTTGTGTTTTTGGAATTGTTCGTCTTTACTTATGGCGTTGTCAATTTTTCTTGGACTTACGAATTTTGAATGGCCTCTAAACATAATGGAATGCCTTGGCTTCAATTATGAAAATGACTGAAAATATCGGGTGTTTTAAATATAAATGTATGTTACTGATCTCTGTGCGCGATTCGTAAACTATACGCATCAGTTACTCAACTGCAGCCTTTAACTTTTTATCATTAGCACGTACATTCGATCCCTCTGTGGAGGTTTGGATATAATTTCTGCTATCTATGCATCCAATTTCACTGGTTATGAAGAAGACTTATGAATGGGTCAATGATATCTTCAAGTAATAAATAGAAGAGAATTTACTATATCGACGCTGTCTTGGGTCCTTCTTGAAAATTGAAACTGGTTAAAACTAACCTCAGAACGACTAAAATCTATTTCAAAAGACGCAGAATAAGAGAAAGCTTATAATAAACAAAAATCAAATTTCCGAATTATTTTCCGAATATTCTTTTGAATACAAGTATTTATTGAAACGTAGTCTGTCTGATATTTATTTAAACGAGAAAAACGTACGAGATGATTTTCACGGGCACACTTACGCTTAAAAGTTTGGAAAGCCAAAACATATAAATGGAGAATGTGTCCCATGGACACAGATGATGCCTCCGCTTGCATACAACGTTATAAAGGGACGCCACCCAAATTCGAACTTGATCTGACTTTTGTGGTAATCAGCATTGTGTCATAACATTTGGTTGAGACAAGCTTGAGTTAGAGAACGGAAACGAAAAATTCAGCATGTTTTTCTATTTGTAAAGGGCATAACCCTGGAACGGTAAAAGTGACGCCACCCAAAATCAAACTCAATCTGTGTTTTGTGGTAATACCATTGTAAAAAAAAACTTTGATTTCAGACGGAATAGCACATCCTAAATTTTACGGTGATGTTGTTTACAGAGCCCGTAAATTTATATACGATCCAGGGAAACTTATCAATCCTTTAAATAAACTTATTCTAAAAGGTTACCAATTCAAAACTGTAATTAGATTTTTGAATATTGTTTTTATTGGTAAACATTAATTTTGTTATCAGTACATTAAAATCATACTTAATAGTTTTATTATACACATAGGCACTTTAAACGTACTACAATCTGTCGATACCTTTATTTTGGCATTGTACAAGGTTAAGTTTTTTTCTCAGACTGTTAATGACGTCTTTACACTAAATCCATTGGATGTTTGATGTGTACTGATTGATATTTTAGTCTTAGATACATGATTTTTTTATTAGTTGTTATTGGCTTTAAACTAGCTGTCAGTAACTGCGAGTACTCTCAGATCTGTACTTAAGTGTCCTTTTTGTTGTTAGGGATGAGGGGTGGATAAATACCCTGCCACGTCCGGTCTGTGTTTATGGTTGATGTTATTCTGCTTTGTATCGATCTGATAAGTGAAGCCTTTTTCAACTGATTTTTATAGTTTGTTCTAATGTTGTGCTGTTACACCACTGTCGCAGGTTAGGTTGAGGGTTGAGCGCGCACAAACATTTTAACCGCGCCACATTCTTTATGTGCCTGTTCCAAGTCAGGAGCCTGTAGTTCAGTGGTTGTCGTTGGTTCATGTTTGTCATATTTATTTTTCGTTAATTGTTTTGTTATAAATTAGGCCGTTAGTTTTCTTAATTGAATTGTTTCATATTTTTATGTAGTGGCTTTTATAGCCGACTATACGATATTGGTTTTTCTCATTGTTGAAGGCCGTACGGTTGCCTATAATTACTTACATCCACGTTTTTTGAACTTTGATGGATAGTTGTCTCATTGGCAATCACACCTCATCTCCTTATTTTAATATTGTGTATAAGTTTCATAACATTTGGTTTAGGCAAACTAAAGTTAGAGAATGGAAACTAATTTGGGATGTACGTACGTACGAATGGACGTACATACGGACAATGGTAAAACTCAATGCCCTCTCCGCTGATGCAGGGGCATGAAAATATAGACCGAGAGCACAAGTACAAAATGGGTCTTAACAGGAAAAATCAACTCCAAGGTATTTAAAAAGGGGTAAATCCATTAAACCTGACAAATCAAAAGCCTATATTAACCCACGGAACGAATGGAAAACAACTGTCATATTCCTGACTTGAGTAAGACATTTTCCGAACAAAATAGTGCGTTAAACCTAGTTATATAGCTAGTTAACCTCTCACTTGTATGACAGTTGTATATAGATACGTTATGTTGACTAAATTTGATGAGCTACCCAAACAGATGTGACAATTATTGAGATCCAGCAGCCAAAACTGTAAACTAAGGTTTACTTTGCGCGAGGGACTGGCAACCTTGGCATTAGCACAATAACATTATTTTATGAAATTAAAAATTAGACAAAACATACCATGTTTTATCCCCAATACCTAAGCACTGGCTACGTGGTGGATGTCAATACTTCTCAATGTATATATGAATAAAAATCAGTGCATGTGCGATACAACATTGCATAAGAAAAAATAAAAGTAGTATTCAATAAATTTAATAATAATTAGCAAGTTGCCTGAAAAGAAACATTATATCAAAAAGTAAACTGTAAACTAAATTATAAAATGATTGCAGGTATTAAATAATTGCATGAAATTATAAAAAAAGAATATGAATTTTCTTTGAAGTCTTCGAAAAACAAGTAAATTTAAGTAATATAACTTACCCAATTTTTCTTCAAGTGTCTTTAAATGATGTAGGATATATCACACAAATTATCTGTAAAAGGAGATAGCAATTATAAACGATTTTATCCATGTTTAGCATTAATCCGTGACATTCCCACGTATGTTTGTAAAATACGCATCAACGGATCAATACTGTTGTTCATCACCACCCAGTAACAGTTCAAATACTTCCGGTCACATTTAGTACCCCCTATTATAGAAATTATGTCAATAGGTGTACTAATACTTTACGATATAACAAACCCATCTCTTATTATAGCAATCCTAATGACTGTTATAGATAACGTCTATATGGTTATCAATATAAAGTAAGCTACCGAAGTGTGGTATTTAAAGAGTTTTATTCTTCAAAATCAAAAAGTTGTTTTACAATTTATTTTCAAAGTTATTTACATTTTCCTTAACATTGGGAATACTGCAAAATTTAAAATAAGTATCAATAAATACATTTCTATTTTAATACGAAAAAAAAAATGCATTATCGACGTGAAACATTCCAACTGCAAAAGTCTGAGCAAAGAAAAATTGTGTGACAATCCTTATTATCAGCAGACCAATTAATGATCAAATTAAACGTTGCTATCAACATGCACAAATAGCAGATTCTTAATGAGAACCAAGAAACACAAAACAGTTAAACAATTAATTTAATCTCAATTGTCAATGAAAGTGTGCTTTTTTTTTTTTACCTTATTCCAGTCAACTGGTTGATATACATTGGGGGAAAAAATGATTTTAATATTCAGTATATTAAATTACTATGAAGATATTGTTCTGTCGAGCGTAATGAGTTTATTTATGAAGAATCACAGTTTCATAATCGAATGCATTCTGGGTATTTTTTTCCAAAAGTGTACAAAAGGTATTCGACAAGTGAGGTAACGTTATCTTGAACTATTTTTTTTTAACAATGAAATTACCCATGATAAAATATATTTAAGGAATGACTGTAATATTTTTCTGTCTATGAAGAATAACATCAAAATGTGGTGCACACTGAATAACCCGCGTAGCGGGTTATTTTAAAGTGTGCACCACATTTTTATGTTATTTCGAATAGACAGAAAACATATTACAGTCATTTCTTATAATTTAATTCTAAATTCCATTTTAAACCGGAGTAAAACATGAAAACGTTGATGACGTCACGGTCACATGACAAAATTATGTCTATGAGCTGATAAACAAAACAACGTCAGCCAATCAGAAGACGCGTTACATCCAAAATTAAATTATTATAAAATAGCCAACTACTGTGTGACAAGTTGTACAACGTCTGTTCAAACCTAGATCTTGATATATAACTATAATCTTTAGATTTATATTGACACTGTATGATATCGGTTAAAGTCTCCTAGAAGAATAATAAATTCACTATTAAATGACACGAATATCCTAAACGACTTTGAAGACATTAATGAGCTGCATCTCAGTCTTTGCAGTACATTTAACCACTTAGAGCAAGTTCATTTATAGACTTTGAGACGAAATTTCTGTCTGAAGCAAGTTTATGATTTTTCTTTTTGCTCATCTACTATACCGCTATTATAGAGTTGACTGCTTTTCCTGTACATTTTTGTATTCTGTGTTTTTAATGTAGTTTTATTTATCCATTGATCGATCTGAACAGGTGAGGGTTGAAACATGTGTCTAAAAAAAACTACTAGTAGTTTAATCACAACGGCGCGGGACGTTTGTGCTTTTTCGATAGGATATTTGCGCTTTATCAACATAACATATGAGTAATCATGGTAAAAAAGTTAAAAAATTATTTAATATCAAAAACATAAAACATTCATATGTTGTCTGTTCTGTGGTCGGGTTGTTGTCTCTTTGACACATTCCCCATTTCCATTCTCAATTTTATATACTTAAATATATACAGCTTAAAGAATCAACCTATATATTTTTATTATATATCTGGTTTAAGGTAGTTCAGGGTATACCGCCATCTTGAATTGTAAAATCACAGTACATAATCGGTCTAGTTCTTTGCCCAAATCTGCAAATTTGCACACAGATTTGCAATTTATTGGTAACACTGTTTATTTATATAAAGAAAACTTAGTGATTCATTGCATTATCGAAAATGTTTTAACAAATACCAAATATTTGTGTTTTAGAATCAATTTTCAAAAAGCCATTTAAGGGAGATAACTCTTTCAGTACAAAATTTATACTGGACATATAGGAAATTTTCTTTTTACTTGTAGCAAGAAAACAAGTTCGGTAACACCATTTTTCTTTCCATTTTCTTAAAATATATTATAAAACCTATCTTCTCATATTTTATTTTAAAATTCTGTCTTATAGATTTCTTTTATGCACAAAAAGTGTTTTTCATGAACAATCTAAGCAAATTTTGGCAATTTTGAACGACTCGTACCTTGAAAAATAGTGCGGTGACCCATACTTTTATTATTTTTTGAAAAAGCGTAGTAAAATCTTCATTTTGGCAAAGTATAAGAAATTTCTGTCATTTTTTCCTATACCCTGAACTACCTTAACCGAATAATTTTTCTGATTTTGTCGTTTGTTCGGAAGAACTTTTAAAGAATATGTGAACCTCTTTCCATGACTTTGGTAAGTTTTGTTAAGATTACAGGTAAACTATCACAGGTTAAAAGCGCAAATGTCCTTTCGTGTTACGCGCAAACGTCCTGTGCCTATCATAAGACATTCATGTGCGTGTCACTAGTCGAGAAAATCGTCAGGCATATATTAACTAAAGTAACTGTTCAGTGGTTTTCCTTGTGAACTTTAACAGTTGTGGACTATTTGATTTTTTTTTTTTACACTCGGGAATTATTGCTCATCATTCTACTTGGGTGTTATTAATTGATATTGTTGTTGTGTTGTTACATTTACGTGTATTCTTCCTACATTTCCATTTGATAATCCTAAATTTCTTACAAACACAAGTTAAATCCATGTACGAGTCACAATCCTATTTATATTTTTTTTTATAATGTTCGTTGGTGCGTATTTTTTAAGCACGTTATTTAAAATGTCAAGCTACTTTACAGAACCTACCTATTGGATTTCTTGTTAATTTGTTCTAGTCCTGTATATGCATGCAATATCTTCCACTACACATTAAGTAAAAAGTAAAATAACAAAAATACCGAACTCCAAGGAAAATTCAAAACGGAAAGTCCATTATCCCTTGATTAAGTTAGTTTAAAAACAAAATAATCATTTTACATGTAATTGAATCTCTGCATTGTTTTAGTTCATTATTGAGACCTTTGTACTAAGATAAGTACATTTAATATGTATAATCTTGTAACTTGCTCAGATATCATACAGCTACTAATTTTGGTTGATAGTTACCAATCTTGAATTGTAATTCAGAAATTTTTATCTTGGACCATCAGAATAAGTTTCTCACTTTTATAAGTGACTAATACTATTCAATTGAACTACTTGGTTCCTTCTTTAAATTTAGTAGATGTTTGTCTCGAGCTTTATGAGCTTATTTTGCATCATATTTTGTTTGCCACTTCTTGCATTTGATTACGGAAATGATAGAACTCAGATGTTTACCCTGAAGGATGTTATCCCGCACAATTACAGCTTGGTATTACATGTTAACTTAAGTCTTGGATAATTCGTGCCTTCATTGTTATAGTTTTGTTTTTTGCAATCAATAGATGCTTGTGTATTATTTTATGTAATCTTGCAGATCTAGCATGATGACAAAACCCAACATAAAAAATAGCTTAAACGTTTTGAAAGCAAATGAAGTCTTCAGCAATCCATAGCTGTCTATTTAAAATGTTTAGATCTCTATCGTCCCGATTCCAGTACAAAATAAAATAATTAAAAAGATACCAAACCTGTCATTAACACCATATTCTCAAAATACATTAAGATATTCTTGAAGATATAAAATACCTCTCATTAGGATGATCATTTTAGAGATCTGGTCAGAGCTGTCCAACAACACGACAAACCAAAATGACACACTGTTTTGAAAAATAGAAGTGACTATGCAACACGGCAAACTCTAAATCGGTTCAAGTCTGAAAAAGCTGAATTTTACGAAAGACAAAAAAAAAATAATGAACAGTGAAGAACAAAATGGCAAAATAACAAAATAAAGTGAACAGTTACAACAGAGTGAAAATATAATCAACTTAGTGTCCGACGGGCACCATGCTATGCTCGCAATATCACATTTCAAGTTCAGTGAACTGTGAGAACGAGGTGAAAAAAACAAATTTTGCATATATTTTAAAAGTTCATATCATATTGATATATATCATATCAAGTTTTTGGTGGGGTTCGTGTTGCTCAGTCTTTAGTTATACCCCCGCTTTGAAAAAGTGGGGGTATACTGTTTTACCTCTGTCTGTCCATCCGTCAGTCCATCCATCCATCCGTCAGTCCCATGAATATTTTCGTCGCATTTTTCTCAGGAACTACTTGACAAGGATTTCTGAAATTTGGTTTCAGGTTTACATAAGTAAGTAACACCGTGTGATGCGTTTTCAGATTCATCACTCAACAACTTCCTGTTTACCGAACACTTGTATTATTTTACAGACATGATAGCCAAGTTGAAAATTTTCGTCACATTTTTCTCAGGAACTACTTAACAAGGATTTCTGAAATTTGGTTTCAGGGTTTATATAAGTCAGCTATACCGTGATTTCTGAAAATTGGTTTCAGGGTTTATATAAGTCAGCTATACCGTGTGATGCGTTTTCAGATTCATCACTCAACAACTTCCTGTTTACCGAAATATTTCGGCGGGGGTATCATCAGTGAGCAGTAGCTCACAGTTTTACTGGTTTTCTATGTTATGTTTTGTGTACTATTGTTTGCCTGTTTGTCTTTTTCTTTTTTAGCCATGGCGTTGTCAGTTTATTTCCGACTTATGAGTTTGAATGTCCCTTTGGTATCTTTCGTCCATCTTGAACATGTGTACTTAGTTTCAACTTTATATAAATTTATTTCAAAATATCCTCAACCGAATCTTCAACCTGACACATGACGGACGCAATCACAGACCGGTAAACATATCCCACCTCCTTCGATCGTTGTGACCGGCAATAACAAAATGAAACGTTTTGGTTGTGCAAATAACTTATTTCATATTTATTAAATTATTCTAGTATAATAGAGTAAAGCACAAATTGCAACAGTCTATAGAATTAAAACCGTAAATCAATCTGAAGAATGACTAAAAGATAAATTCTTTTACTGTTGTTTTCCATTCGTTTAATGTGTTTGAGCTTTAATTTTTGCCATTCGGTAAGGGACTTTCCGTTTTGAATTTTCCTTGGAGTTCGGTATTTTTGTTATTTTACTTTTTACTTGTTTGTTCTACAAAATAAGCTGGAAATGAAAGAAATGCTATTGTATTTAAGTGTTGCTAGTGGAATTATATATCCACAAAAATGGTTGCTAAGGTAGTAGCAGATATTTTAAAATAGAGAACAATGAATAAGCTAGATGGATTCTTAAAACGTTGGTCGGACATGATGAAATGCAGCAAATTTGGAAACTGAAAAGTATTCTTTATTGTGGCTTGAATTTTCTTTTCACATTGACAAGTGAATCCAGTGATGATGAACTGCCTAAAATCAGTTCTTTTAAATCCCCAATGCTACAAATGCATCTCAAGAACCACAACTTCTTGCACCACCTTCGGACCCTTGATGAGTTGAATAATGATCTGTAAGCATAAGTAAAATAAAAATAGAATGCGTCTGAGGACAAGCTTTGCAACGAAAATGGGACGGAAAGACGGACGGTCAAGTGTTACACTTGATGCCCTCGTCGCCTACGGCGGGGGAATAAAAATAACGATTTCTAATACAAAGTTAATGTTTTTTCATACAATGTGTTGACAAGTATCTTTACATCCCACAAAACTTAAATTATTCGCTTACTAATATTCAGTTGTGAAGTGCAGATAGCAATATTTTTGACACTTATTACCATTTAGAAATTCTTACTTATCATTTTACAGCTACATATCAACTAATTTATTTTTTTTTACAAATATACACATAAAAGTGATTTGAATATTACACGTTATAGATATCACTTGCCTTTATCAAATTTCTATGTAGCAAGAATACTTCAATTCCAACTGTCGTATACGTATGTAACGTAACGTATCATTTCAATTACACAGTAATGAGACAATCCTCGACTATCACAACCCACAGTTCCCTTTCTATGAAAAAAGACATTACAAATTGTAATTACAGCTTAATAAGCATTCAAGGACAGCTGATATAGTCATTCCTAACATACAAATGCCCGTTTAAGAGATGAATTGCTGATATTTCGTTTATCATAACTAATTGGCTATTTTCGAATTAGCCAGCCAACAATGTATTGAGGGGACAGACCATGAAACGATCATTGTACCACGACAGTTTGAGACGCTTTCATTACGACAATACAAAACAGTCAATTAATATACACGGTGTATAATTTACGTATAATTTTGTACAGTCAGTTCAAGATTAAGTCAAACTGTTTCCATTGGCATATTTAATTTGCATGCACGTCATATAAACTGCCGCCTGCCAAACGGAGGTAACGACTAAATAAATTTGATCTCACGTTACCAATATTAAGGTCTTGAATCTCAATGTTTCTTTTTTCTCTCAGTAAATAATACTGTCTTATATATAATAAAAGTACAGCTAGTTGTTTACGTCTTTGCCTTGTGTTTTATGGATATTGTTTCATTAGCAGTCATAACACCTCGTTATTATTTTTTTTTATTGAAACAGTTTAGCAGACGTTATATAATATCTCACCAACTCTTTCAATAAGGTAAGGTTATATTCAAACAACTCTTTCAATTATACTTTATGTGGGCTGGTAGTGCCATGGTAGCTAGTGCTTTGCAATCGGAATGAAATGCATGACACATTTATACTGAAAGTTATCTAATAAATCAACCAATAATGAAAATTACGGCCAGCAACTTACCCGAATGGACTACCCAGTAGTCAGCACTTCTGTGTTGACATGAATTATCATTGATATGGTCATAATTATAAATTAACTGTTTACAAAACTTAGAATTTTTGAAATACTAAGGCTTTTCTGCCTCAGGAATAGATTACCTTAGCTGTATTTGTCAAAGTTTTAGGAATTTTTGGTCCTCAATGCTCTTCAACTTCGTACTTTGTTTGGCTTTTTTAAACTTTTTTTGATTCGAGCGTCACTGATGAGTCTTTTGTAGACGAAACGCGCGTCTGGCGCAAATACAAAATTTCATCGTGGTATGTATGATGAGTTTATTTATAAAGCGAATATTGATTAAGACATATTTGGAGTAAAATACATGTATACTAAAATTCAGGAGCCTGTATATCAATAGTTGTCATTTGTTGCTGTAAATCATATTTGTTTTTCGTCCATTGTTGTGTACATTGTTTTGTACATAAATCAGGCCGTTAGTTTTCTCGTTTGAATTGTTTTACATTTTTTAGCTGACTATGCGGTATTGGTTTAGTCTCTTTGGCAATCATACCACATGTATATAACATATATAGTAGACTGTAGTTTATGTATGTGTACGTCATTATTTTTTTCACTTCCTCATAAAGGTTTTAATGAGCATTTATTAGAACAAGCTAATACACGTCAACGAAACATGCTGTTTACGACACCAGTTACCACGAACATAATATAACTGAAAATTAGAAAAAAATCATGTAGACCTACTCCGGTAATTGCAAATCCAAGGACTGTAGGAGGCTTATTTGCCTCAAAAGATACAAGCAAATCGTGTCGGATTCATTACGAAAGACAATGTTGAAATATTATATTTTCTGACAAAAGACGGTACGAATTTACATATTAGTTTATCTATCAGAAACATATTCTATATCTGATGACGTAACCACCTGCATCTTATGCCTTTTGTGGTATGAAATTTAATTTAGACATAATCCATTAAGAATGTCATAAACAAAATGCCATTCTACGCAACGGGAGCAATGAAAACCTCGTGCTTTACTATGACATCTACTACTAGGTCGATACCACTGCTGGTTAACTGTAATTCTCTGTGGTTATCGGCCTCCAATTAGTTAATGTTTCGGAATTACTTACGAATTCTCAACGTGCATTTTTATGATGTCAAAGTCAAATCTTTGTTATTTAAACTTAATAAGTTTGCGACAAATACAGACAAAAAAACAACAAAAACACATTTAATGATATATACGATACATTTAAAAAGTTAATATATCAGAAGTCCCCTCTCCTTGGTCATAACGATTTTTTTTTAAATGATCGATTTATTCACTTTGTGTATATATTATAATATATATCTTTTTTCATTTTCTGATAGTTCACTAAAATTATAAGGTTATCTTTTGGCAGTTCATTAAAAAAATTTCCTTTTTTTAGCATTATTTAGATATATAAGTTCTCTTATATTTCACTCTGAACGCTAATCCAAAAATGAGCATTGGGTACACAAAAGTCATGCGTGTTACTTGCCGTTTTCCTTTTATTTTCAAAGCTATTTAAAATATTGAACTATCTGAGAACCATAAACATAAATAATTCAGCCAGAGATATGTAATATGCCGTATTTGGCCTGAAAATGAAGTACTTTAAATCAGAAATTAATGCGATTCACACACCCCATAAAAACATTAATTCATCAATGTGATGTTTTTATTATAGAGAACATCGGTCGGTCGCAATACTTCGGAATTTACAGTAAAAAATATCACGAATTCATCATTAAAACAGTTCATAGATTTGCACTTAACTGTAAGCTCTCTCAATTGTGATACGATTGCTCACGGAAAAATAGCTTGCATTAATTTAATTAATATTGAAAAAGGACAACATCGCTTAATTTCATACATTTCTAAATAACAAGTGCACGCAGAAGCAGTTTAAGAATTATCCAATTAGTGCTCGTGTATGCTTTATAATTGTATGTTTAAACATCTATTTTATTACTACATTAATTGTGGACATCATGACTTCTTTAAATTATGATTTAATATAAGTTTTGTAAAACAGAACTTAAAAAGACATAAACAGAAATCTTATAGCAGATTTTGGATTTTCAAATATGTTGGCCTCTTGCAAAACTGAAGAGACATGCATTGTCGAAATGAGCATCTGGTGGAGTAACATTGGTATCGTTTAATTTTTTAATGGAAGAGATGTTAATGTTAGAGAAAAATAACGCCAGTAATGTTTTTACGATTTCTATTTTCTCCATTTAATTTGAAACAGAATACCATGAAATTATTTTCTATTTTCGAAGAAGTGCATGCTTGTAGATTTTCAATTCAGATTATATACAATCTATTCTTTTTCATTCATCATCTTTGTTTTGTAAAACAATTGTAAAGTAAGCTTTGAACTGTATTACTTTTCAATATACATACCATCTGACAGACTTCGTGTTTCTTTAATTCTAGCTTTCAGCAGCATTTTCAGCGAAAAGCATTAAAAATGGTAAAGAGGCTTTTTAAAATATTCCGACCAAGCTATTTTCGCAACGGTTACAATTTTGACATGTGATGCTAAATTTCTGAACTTAAACGATACATCATTATTTTTTAAGTGATAGTTAAGAACTATGATCCCTTTCTCATTAACCTAGGCTTCATATCTTAACATCGTAACCACGCATATTCTTATCTTCAAGATACACGTTAATAAAAAAAATTGCAAAAAACAATACATATCAGTATGAGTTTGAAGAAACATCTTTCTAAGCTATCGATACTCAAACGATATGATATACAGTAGCCAAGTGAATACACCATAACATGGAAGAAGAAAAGGGTTCTCGAAAACTGCCAACAATGTCTTAACCTAATTTTTCTAATTTTGTTTTCTACACACACCAATAAAATGTGATGTTGAGTATATGTCAATGAAAACCACAACAGATAAAAAACAGACACCTTGGACCTTATTCAGAAAGCTTCGGAAAGTTACCACACCCGTAAACGTTGTGGAATGTTTCCGGAATAGAACATTTTGTATTCACAAAAGCTGTGGAAATTTCGCATCAGTTAACGTTGCAGAATATATCCGGTACTACCATTGGTATAAATGTATTACAATCTGATTAGAATTGTATGCTTTGAGCGCTTACAACAGTTGGAAAGCAAGTCCTTGGAAACGTCCGTTGTCGTCAAGCTCTATCAGCAACAATAGCAGGGGGAATTAATTAGGTGGCGCTACAGTTGTCGGTGACGTCAAAAAGTCCGCGAGATCAATCGGCTAAAAAATCGACGTTTTATCTTTTTTCAACTTGTCATGCTTTTATTATAATTGATTTTTAAAGTTTGTAGGTTTTGTGAGCAATATAGTTTCAATACGACATAGAAACATTGTCGAAAATAACTTTTATTTGCTATTACTTTATCCTGTCCGTTCTAAAAATATCAGCCATCTTTGTGTTCGCCAATAACATCGAATTTAAATAACTTGACATTTGCGTATCCAAATACGGAAAAGAAAGGTAAAAATCTTAAATGAAACCGGGTAACCTATTTCAAATTTCTACACAATTATGAAGCCATCATTTTTTAATCTAATACAACAATTTTAGTGACCACCAGTCATGTCAATTTGTAACGTTAGCTGGTTTTGGCTGCGTTTCTAGTGAATGTTCAACTTCTTTTCATTGTACCTGTTTCCAAAGTACTCTAAAATACTGATTTTTTTTAGAGATATGAATGAAATTGTGAATAAAAACTGTTGTTTTTCACAATCCATACGATACATCCATTTTAAAGTAACTAAAACCCTTCTTGGTCCCCTACACAAATTGACGGTGACATTGTTTTCTTTTTTCAACATACGTCATATAACGTTAACAAAATTTGTGTCAGGGTCATGTGCATAGTGAAACAAAGATCATCTTTATTGTGTTTGAAACTGTACGTCTTAGAAAATTTCATTCATACATACTGGAAACAAATCTGACAAATTATTTATAGCCTATGGATGGACAATAACACAAAAAATAGCAATGAAAAATGCCTTGTAATGAAAATTTATGGAGGAAAAAAACATATGAAAAAGGAGATGAAGGTCAGTTAATTATGCTTATTAGTTAAAAACCTTGCTTATTTGATTATCTCTTTACTAAATAAGCTACAGTAATAAGTGCAAAAACTAGCTTATCAAGTCAAACATACCGATATAACATGTTACTTTTATTATGCTTCCCTTAGTTTATTTATTTTGAATTTACATTGTATCATAGGTCAAATTTATTTGTTCAGTGTATGTTCAATGGTGTTACTATGTCCTTTGATTGAGTTAAGCTATTTCAGTTGATATTTTATAATGTGTCTTTCTATGTTGTGATGTTACACTATTGTTTCAGAAAAAGGGTGAAGGTTTGGTACCATTAAAACGTTTAAACCCGCTGCATTTGTTTGCACCTGTCCTAAGTCAGGAATCTGATGTTCAGTAGTTGTCGTTTGTTGATGTGGTTCATAAGTGTTTCTCGTTTTTATATAGATTAGACCGTTGGTTTTCCCGTTTGAATGGTTTTACACTAGTAATTTTTGGGGCCCTTTATAGCTTACTGTTCGGTTTGAGCCTAGGCTCCGTGTTGAAGACCGTACTTTGACCTATAATGGTTTACATTTATAAATTTTGACTTGGATGGAGAGTTGTCTCATTGGCACTCATACCACATCTTCTTATATCTATAAACAAGACACTTAATTCATAGAGATGTTTTCTTACAAAATTGAATTTATTTCAATGGCCAATTCTTGTCAAGTTTAACAATCCATTGATCTTTAAGTAAAAGGCACAAGATTTTTCCCACCAACTTTCAGTTGTTATATAATATCCAATTATCAAGGTAAAATATACAATACTTTGTTTATAAATATGTATACCAGCTGATACAGCAACCTGAAGAGTAGAAGCCCCATTTTTTTTTTTTTTTTTTCAAAAAGTTTACTTTCATAATATATAAAATACCCTGAGAAATTTGGCAAGGGCTACTAGCTATGCTAGCTAATCTAATAATTAAATTTTACAATTATAATGATTTTAAAATTCAAAATTATGTCACTTTTAACTTTATGTATTATTTTTTACAGAATTTCTGTCAATATTTTTGGTAAACTTATCCTTTTTCTGTAGGATATTTTCTAGGCAGTACTGTACTGTTCAACTAAGAAACAAAGGCTTGGGCTAAAAGGCTTTTTTACTTTGAAAAAAACTATTGTGACTCTTGGTCCCACCTTTAAGAATACAAAATATAAATGATCAGTACTATTAGCCAGAGCTAATTCATATCAATTCAGCTAGGTAATTCTAGGTGACATTTCTTAAATTTACCATTTTATTTGTTTTTTGATTTTTACCTCTAATCCGTCTCTGAAAAGTAGGGAAGTATATTATTATTAGTATTAATATTATAATAACATATATAATTGTGAATCGAATTTCATTTTTTTTTCTTGATTTTGTAAAATAAACTCCTTTTTATTCATTTTGCTTGGGTTTTATTTTTGACTGGTGTTATCAAGGGGAGATAATCGCTTGCATAAATCGGCAAAAGAAAACACCGCTTCGTTAGCAATGCTCAAGTGTTTTTTTTTTTGTGCTATTTATAAGCAATTTGAATTAACATTCCACTAGTTCAGAGTCTTTCTGATATAAAACAGCAATAAACACAAGATAGTTGGTGATAAAACAAAATTTTATCCATGTTTTAAGATTTTAAAAATTTCAGTCAAATTATCTAACCTGAAATATTCCCCACAAAATCGTCAACCATGAATATTTTAAAAATAAATAGTTTTGGCTTACTTTTTATTTCCAAAATTACTTAACTGGTTTAATAAAAATACAAATATACTTTTAAATAAGATGTGTAGCATAGAAAAATACAATTTTGCAAAAATATAAAATATAAAAAAAATTGTAAAGCAAATTATCTCCCTTTCGTAATTTTTTTTTCTAAATGAATGATTAATAGCATGGCAAATCATCAAGAATTAAATAGAAATGAACATAGTTTTATTATGGAAAGAATACACTGCTATAAAACTTCACAATTATAACATATCTACTGTCATTTTTGCAAAAAGACTTGGCTCTGGATACTTTTTTTCTGTATTAAGCTGTTTTTCGTTTTAAACCTCACTGTTCTTCTATAAACCTCCTACCTGCTCTTGTATAAACCTCACTGCTCTTCTATAAACCTCACTGCTCTTCTAAACCTGCAAAAACATATATATTAATTAAACTTAATTTATTGGATTCAAGAATTTTTTATATCAATAATAATCATATTCAATGTTAACATGTTCTTTAATATTGTCTATAAACATTTTCTCACAAATTAAAATGACAGAGACAAAGCTGCAACCACAATAGTTTTAAGATATGATTTATGAGTACAAAGTTAAAATATATTAAAATTTACATGCTACTATTTTTAAACAACCAAAAGTATTGTTCTTCCTATATAGATATTAAAATATTTATCCAAAAAATCTTGCGAAGAATGTCATTGTTATCTGTATATTTACATGTGTGCTTACTATCATATTACTGTAAGTAGATTTTGTGCATTCAACAGAATCAACAAAAAGCAACAAAAACAAAAGCAGCAATAAAAAATATATAACAAAGTGAAAATGGATGTCGCGTTAGGGACGACATCAAGAGATCAAAGTAGGATAAAAAAACTTAATTAGTTTATTATCCTACATTGAACTTTTGATGTCGTCCCTTAAACTCTGAAACATAGATGAACTAAAAATAAAAATAACATACAAGTCTTACAATTATGCTAGAGGCTCCAGACTTGGAACAAAAGAACAACCAAAGAACAAACTAACATTTGAACAAAGTCAACATGAGTCTGATTAAACCTTGCGAAGGTGACATGGCCAAAATCTGGAGGTCGCCAACTGCATAATCTTCGTGCAGTTTAAAAACATACACTGCTGAGTCACCTTCATACTTAACATTGTACCATTCAACGAACCCAGGAACAACGGACAATACTTTTCCTTTATATAAGATATTGTTTTCAAATTTATGCTCGATCCATTTTCCAACTAATAGTGGTTTATTTACAGTGGTTCTTTCATTTGTACATGTAGTTGTTTTTGATTCAGAAATTAAAGTGTTTAAATTTGATTCTAATTGAGCAACAGTAAACTTCTTTTTTACCGCAGAAAATGCAAACAGGCATTTGTCACTGGGAATCTGTTTTAGAACGTTTTTTCGAAAATTGAGTTGTGCCTTTATAGCTGTTATTTTTTCTGTATTTGTAGAAATTTCCATTAAGTGTTGACTAACTTGTTCATGACTTTGCCATAGTCTAAAGTACATAATGTCATTTGTCATATTTTGTTTTTTCTGTAGCTGTTTGATCTTTTTGAGTCTAATCTCCTCTTCTTTCTTTCTTAATTTTATTAATCTTTCTGATTCAATTTGTTGTAATCTTTCTTTAAATTGATGTCGTATTTTTCTACCTTTTTTTCTATTGTCCTCAATCAACTGGTTTCTTTCCGATACAGGAAGGTTATTAAGCCATTCATCTGTTTTATTATGCGAAAAAAGAAGATAAGCTTCATTGCAAAGTGTTGTTGCATTTGGTCTGTACTTCATAAGGAAATCAAGTTGTCCGAAGAAAAACTCTGTTAATTTGTTATGTTTTAGACAACTACTGGTCTGTTCTCGGGTCAGCTGAGTAGGTGTTGAAAACTTCCCACCTGGTAGATGGTCACCTGCTTGCCTCTTTAATAAAGTAATCATAACAGCAAACAGAGATTGCAGTATTTGTACAGTCAGTTCATCAGAATCATCTGGTTTAAGAAGTTCATTTAAAATTTCATCATTATCATTCATTTGATCTGGAAATGGCTTCAAATTTCCTGATAGAATTATAGAACTGTCTTCTTTGCCCATCTCCAAAAAATCAAACAATGCAGACAAAAGTTCATTAAGATTAAATACATGACTACTATACTCAATTTTCCTCCACAATGGCCCACATACAAGTTTAGATATTAAACCTAAGGCTCTTGAACCAGCAATATACAATGGTTCCTTGATATCTGCTAAAACAGATGATAAAAGTCTATTTGTACAGCCATGAATAGATTCGAGAAATGTTTTTATATTGTTCCTATGATGATAGGTGGTGTGCCCAAGTTGGAAAAACACATTAAACCTGTTGTGTTTATATCTTATAAAGTTTACTTTGTCACCGATTGCTTTCATGTAAGTTTTGAAATCCCCATGTACACCATTTCTCTCATCAACACCTTTAGCAAATGATTTGCTGCATGTTCGAATAAGCCTTATAGTTCCACATTCTGCATTTTTAACCTCTGAGTCTTCACTGTCTGCCTCAAGTGTCAGAGTTCTTGAAATCTTTTTTCACCTGGTGGTCCTTGAAGAAAATCTGCAGGTCCTCACTATCATTTCTATTGCAAATTACCAAAATTGTGTTGGTCCTTCCCAAAAATGTGGTGGTCAAATCCCTAGGACCACCACATTTTGAGAACTCTGAAGTGTCTCTGCACCTAACGATTTATTGAAAAGTTTTTAAAATTTTCCTAACGCTACTGAGCATACATCCGCAAAATTAACCAACAGATGCAGAGAACAGAAAAAATTGTTCATTTTTGAGCACACATCCTTTTCATCAGCACTCAATTCATCCCAGTTTTGTACAAAATCTGGTAAAATATTAATCCTAAAACTTTCAAGTAATGTATGAAACTTTTTATCGGTAGCTGCCCGATCGGACATGGTATTTCTTATATTAGATAGAAGTCTATAGCCGACATTGCTTTTCTTTTCATTATTTTCTTTTTCCTGGCACAAGTCAGTTATGTCTTGCAAAATAGTTTTTAATGTATCTAAAACCGTTTCTGCACTCTTAGATGACATTTCACGCAAGCCTAGTAAATAGCTGTTTTGGTTTTCGTCAGTTGCAGCAAATATTTCAAAACATCGTCCATATTTGGAGGTTTCATCTGAATACAATGTTAGGTTATTTTTTTTTATAAAGATTCTGTCTGTTTTAAGGCCAACGAAAGTCTTTGGTCATTCATCCTATCAATTGTTTGTCTACTAGGAAGCCTTTTTGAAACTTTTCCACACATCTTGCACACTTCTTTAACTACATCTGAAACATGTCTTGCTGAGATGTTAAGGTCAAGCAGTTTCATAATACATTTAGTTAGTTCGGGCTTAAAAGTTTGTTTTTCTTCGTTCCAGGTTGCAATCACCATCTGATCATCATCATGCAAAAGTGCAGTCAAATAGTCATTGTCCTCTTTTAAATCATTGTTTTCACTAACAGTATCATCTAATGTATTCTTTGCTTCTTCCATTGTCTCTATACTATTGTTTAATACATCTAACATGTCACTATTCTCATTTTGAAGTTCTAAACATTCTAATTCCTTATTTTTCAAATCACTTTTCATTTCATTGCACATATCAACATACTGTGTTTTCAAAGACTTAAGTTTTTCAACTGAGGCCCTTAAGCTGTTACATTCTTTAAGGAGACTGTCTTTAACAACAGATAGCTTTGAACATTCATTCTTAAATTTTTTATTGTTATTTATTCAAAGCACGCTCAAATTTTCGTTTTAATAACAAGCGCTCCTTTCTAACATTCAAATATTTTTCTTTCACTATTTCCGCTTTATTTTTTTCATTTTCAAGAAATTCATTTTCTTCCTTCAGTTCCTTAATTACTGATAGTTGTGATACTTGTACAATTCTCTTGAATTTTGCACTCTGAGTATTTGACAAACTCTGAACCGGTATGTAGAATTGTTCATTATTGAATGTTTTTAGTCCTTTCCTCCTTTTTTCTTTTACATGCTAGAATTTTATACATTTTTGATCGTAAAGTTGTTAAATTAATGATGTTCAATTCGATTTTGCAAATTTTGGATAATATTTCAGCTACTCTACATTCTGGTTGAATTGTATTTTCACTTTTTACAGATTTAGCATATACAAAAAGTTCAATAACTAAACCATTATTAATTAGTGATTGAGGTATATTTGGGACAAGTTCTTCATTTCCATCTTCTAATGTTTTAAAATTTATATTGAAATGGTCAGCGAATGGTCCTAATGATGACATATTTCTAAAACTAAATATATATATATATATATTTAAATTAAAAATATTACTGTTTAATGTTTATTATTTTTTTTCTTGAAACTTGCTATTTGATCACTGAGCACTTTCATTTCTGCTTTCATTTTATCTTGCCACATTTATTGTTTTTTTAAGTCTTTGTTTTTTTCTTCCAAATCTTTGCTTTTTCTTCCAAATTTTTGTTTTTTTCTTCCAAATCTTTGTTTTTTTCTTCCAACTTTTTGTTTATTCTGACTAAATCTTTATTTCTTACCATTAAGTCCTTGTTTTCTGATCTCAAGTCGATATTTTCTGTCTTCAGTTCCTCATTTTTTTGCATGTATCTTAAAATATTACTTAATATTACCGGAGATCTCAACATTGTCAATAACACTTCCCTGCGAAATTTGTTATCCAAAGGTCCGAAATATCGTGAACCTAAATCCATCAATTGGAAATACAACTTCAAAATACTGATGGATTCAGTCAAGGATTATGCCAGGCAATGGGCTAAACGCGAGAAAGAAGATGTAGATACTCTTTCCGACTGGATTAAGGCTGTGAGGTCGTTGATACAAATCCGAATTAAGAAACTAAATGGGCATATCAATACCCACGCTACATCAATTTTTAAAGATCCAAATGTTGCAAAGCACTTGTCCTACCTTCATGACAAATATGTTGTTGTCCCCGCAGATAAAGCCCCAAACAACATCGTTTTGTGTGTAAATATCATTACATAAACTGCTTGATAAATGAATTAGGTATTGACAATTCACTTGAAACTCAACATATACCCTCACGACACTTACCAACGAGGAAATCCTGGATAATCATAGGTCTGTTCTATGTTCCTTTGAATTTCAACCAAAGATGTAGAACTGGATCTTCCATCACTGTATTGGATACCTAAACTACATAAGTGTCCTTACAAACAGCGGTATATTGCTGGGTCTTCCAAATGCTCCACGAAACCTCTTTCTAAATTATTAACATCTATTTTATCAGCAATCAAAGCCGGGCTCCAAAGTTATTGTGAAACTGCCTATTCTAGAGGTGGCGTGAATCAGATGTGGATACTAAAAATTCCAAAGATCTTTTAGAGTACATACAATCTAAGACTCTCTCATCTTGCAATAGTATTAAAACATTTGACTTTTCTACACTTTACACAAGTATTCCCATTCCAAACTAAAAGACAAATTGAAAGAGTTGGTATTACTTTGTTTCATTAAAAGAATGGCGAACGTAGATACAAGTATCTTGTCTTGGGAGGAATAAATCCTACTTTGTAAAGAATCACTCTGATTCAAACAAAAAATTCTCTGAAACTGTCATTATCAAGATGCTTGATTTCTTGATTGACAACATATTTGTTACGTTTGGAGGACGTGTTTTTCAACAGACTGTCGGAATTCCAATGGGAACCAATTGTGCCCCTCTTCTTGCCGACTTGTTTCTTTATTATTATGAGTCTGACTTCATACAGGAATTTCTTAGGAAGAAAGATAAGAAGTTAGCAATATCCTTTAACTCTACGTTCCGCTATATAGATGATGTTCTCTCACTAAATAATACAAAATTTGGTGACTATGTTGAACGAATCTATCCCATCGAACTAGAGATAAAGGATACTACAGATACAGTTAAGTCGGCCTCATATCTTGACTTACATCTAGAAATTGACAATGAGGGTCGGTTGAAAACAAAACTTTACGACAAAAGAGATGATTTCATCTTCCCAATTGTGAACTTTCCATTTCTATGTAGCAACATTCCAGCAGCGCCTGCATACGGAGTATATATCTCCCAATTGATACGATATTCCCGGGCTTGTGTTTCCTATCATGATTTCCTTGATAGAGGATTGCTGCTCACAAGGAAGCTATTAAACCAAGAGTTCCAAATGGTGAAGTTGAAATCATCCTTCGTAAATTTTACGGACGCCATCACGAGTTGGTTGGCCGTTATGGAATAACCGTTTCACAGATGATATCGGATATGTTCCTTATGTCGTAACTACAATACCCTTCCCTTTTCACGAATGTGACTTACCGAATTAGACTATTTACCGGATTTAATAACATAAGCAACACGACGGGTGCCACATGTGGAGCAGGATCTGCTTACCCTTCCGGAGCACCTGAGATCACCCCCAGTTTTTGGTGGGATTCGTGTTGCTTAGTCTTTAGTTTTCTATGTTGTGTCATCTGTACTATTATTTGTCTGTTTGTCTTTTTATTTTTGGCCATGGCGTTGTCGGTTTGTTTTCGATCTATGAGTTTGACTATCCCTCTGGTATCTTTCGTCCCTCTTTTAAGGCAAATGGATCTTTTATCTGGATAAAAAGATAATAAATTTTCACTTGAAAACTAATAATTGGTTTGTTTGTATCATTATTAATGATTGTTTTGCATAATTTTCTATTTTGAGTAAATGGGGCAGCCATGTTTGAAAGCTGATCAACAAGACCGGTGTCACATGTTGAGCAGGATCTGTTTACCCTTTCGGAGCACCTGTGATCGCACCAAGTTCTAGGTGGGGTTTGTGTTGTTCAGTCTTGTGTTTTGTGTACTATTGTTTGTGTTTTTGGTCTTGGTTTTTTATGCCAGGAGTTGTGAAACATCATTGAAAGCGAGGACCATGGCGTTGTCAGTTTTTCTTTCTTTAAATGAATATAACCTCAAACTTCTTAAAATAACACGAAGACATGTCATGTTTAACATAATTGTCCTTGAGTCTAGTCTTTTACGTGTTTGTATACAAATTAATAACAGACTCTAAACATACTATTTTCAATTCAGGTTTTTCTCTCTTTACAATAATTGTCTAAACTTTTTCTCTGGTGTGTTGAACACTAACTCCTCATCAGATTTACTTGGTTCACAGTGACACTGAAAAAAAATATATAAATACACGAATCTCATTGACATAACAAAAGCAGAAACATAAATATAATATGCTACATGTATTAAATTAAAATCATAGTGCTAGCATAGCATCAGTATAATAAAATACTCAAAATCTGGGTATATACTTAAACGTACATTATTGTAGATTTGATTTTGTTTAGATGATAACAATCAATATACTGCTGCACTTGTTCAGTATGGTGGTAAAAAGTACTAAAAACTGTCCGTTATATAACAGTTATAAAATGCATGTAACACATTTATCCCTTGAAAAATAGTGCTGCAAGTGTGTCAATTAAATGAAAGCTACAATGTATGATATAAATTGTAAACATGTATTTTAACAAGACAAAATTGACTTATTTAAAAAAATTTACTTTGCAATGTGCTAACAGTATATATTATAAGTACCTCCACTCGCTTTCTTTTCAGATCTTTTGACATTGGATTGATCGTAATGCTACCATAAATTCTGATAATGATAAACAAACTGTGTAAAATGTATAGAATATATAATGTTATCGCACCACGGGTAAATATCACATTTTTATTGGTTTATAGCTGTCACGTGGTGACCCCTTATGGATCTGTAGGGGGTTAGTAAATAGGGGGTTCATGACGTCACGTTTACTGTTAATGGTGAAGTCATCTATTAATGTTGTTTTCTTTCATTGTTTATTTTTCCACAAAACGCAGCAGGGAAGGAACAGTGTGATATAAATTAATTATAGGGTTAACTACTGACCCCCTAAGGAGGTGAATAAAATTCCTAGTCCTATTGACTATTGTTGATAAGATTTCTCTTCCGTCCCGACAGTCTTTTTCATTAAATAATTTACAGTCAAAACTTTAAATTTTATACTTTGACTATGAGTTAATGATGATTTATTGATGGCCAGTTAACTTTACAAAAAGTCTGAGTTGTCTTTTTTGTAGACTGTACAATCAGTCTAGCAATACTAGCATTCGATGTCGATGATTGGTCTAATTGTGTCCCCCCTTTTTTATGTACCTTGCAACCAAGTCGACTATTGGGCCTAAAGCACTTATTTGAAATCATTAGATGACTGAACAACTATTCATCTTCAATATTCATTACGATCTACTAACTTTCTGGACACTGTAAAATTGCTGTTGTGAAAAGTTTGCTGTATTTTCTGTGAATCGGAAAACCGGAAGTGAAGAAATCATGAGCAGATAACTGTAGTTTGCATTTTTACCTTAGTCATTGAGGAACACCATATCAAAGATTATCTCTATTTTTAAGCTAAGAACGGAAAATGTATGTAAATTTAAATTCAGCCATCATATTTAGTTTCCTTGAAAATATTTAGATTTTTCGATCAGGAGACTTGATAATTTTCAGACAAACTTTAAATTTGAAGATAAAATGAAGAATAAAGGACTTTGAGTTGATGTGTAAGTTTTGACGAGTTAAAACTATGTATATTCAAGATTATTTTGATCAATAAGTTTTCATCATGACAGTGGAATTTAATGAGTAAAAATTAGGTTTGTCTCATCCGTAGTTTTACTGAATTTTCACGGTCACGTGACTCTATTGTTGCTGATAGACTTGGGGTCAAACCGTGACCTGCTTTCCAACTGACAAGACCAGACTGACGCTAAAAATTTCTATGACCCCGCTCCGCAGTGCGACGGGGAACAATTAACAATGGAACGGAATGACGTCACGTCTAAAAATAATGGCATTCCAAGTCATGTTTCAACAAAACAATAACACAATTAGAAGGGATTGAATATTCCGAGATAGAACACACCCCTTGGATGTTTAAGATGATTTGGAACTCATAAGAAGGTACAAAATGCTCAGAGAGACTATTTTAAGACTTGTTCACTGGTTAAAAGATAATTTTGAACCATAGATTATACGTTCACATAGTGTTCCCGCAAATATTTAGGTTATAACTGCACTTAGATATTACGCTACCGGGTCGTTTCAACAGTCTGTTGGTGATTTAGTTGGTCTACGTCGACCAACAATTTCTAAAATAATAAGTAGTACTGCAGGGGCTTTAGCAGCTAATGCATGCGATAATATAAATTTCGCATCTATTCCACAAAACAGCTTGCAGTTAAACAGGTTTTTTTTAATTAATTTAATATGCCAAATACGATTAAGTGTGTCGATGGAACATTTATAGCCATTACGCGACCCTCTGAGAAGATGCTTGTGTATGCAGGAAAATGTTTAATGCATTTAATGTGCAAGGTGTGTGTGACCACAAGAAAAGACTAAACAATCTTGTTGTCAAATGGCCTGGTTGAACGCATGCTGCCTACATTTGGAATAGCTGTGACTTGAGGAATTGGTTAGAGAATCATCATTACACGGTTACCTTCGTTGAGAACCAGCATGCTAGAAACAGACAGAAGTCTATCCCTGATGTCAAACTTTAATGACAGAGAAACGACAAACCTGGTGCCAAACTTTGATAAAAAAAATGAAGTAGTTAAACTTGGCACTTCGAGCATTGTGGTGTTCAAGATCTAAGACAATTCATCTATTTTACCATTAGGTTCTACATTTAGCCAGGACGTTCATGTTTGTTGACTGACCGGGAAAAACACCCTTTGGGCCAGGGGAGTTTGAAGATGACTTTAACATTAAAAACCCTTCAATCAATAGCGTCACAGCAATCCTCTATCAAGGAAATGTTGATGGGCAACACAAGCCCTGATATATCGTATTAACTGGGATATATATACTCCATATTGAGATGCTGCTGGAGCGTTGCTTTATAAGACTAGAAATTTTTCCAAATAGGAAAAACGAAAGTAGTTCTCAACCTACCCATGCTGTCAAATTCCAGATAAAAAGCAAACCAACTTATCCTTTATTTGAAGTCCAGTGGGATAGATGAAACCAACGTTAGTATAGTCCCCAAACCTTTACTACATCATCTACATATCGCAACAAGAAGTCTAATGCCGGCTTTCTTCTTGAAAAGCCATTGCATAAAGTATGTCTCGTACAAATAAAGAAACAAGTCGATGAGAACATTTGGTTCCCACAGAAGTGCAGACTATTCATAAATTTTATATTTTCCGACAACGTAGATGAAACCATAACAGAGATGATTTTGCGAAACTTTCAGTGGGCTTCAAAAGTAATTTATTTGATCCTGTTTACAGCAATTTTATTACCGTGTACAAAAAAATAACAAACAAAAAAAACATTAAAGGTATCAGGCTTTCAATTTTGTATGCCAGACGCGCGTTTCGTCTTCAAAAGACCAATCAGTGATGCTCGAATCATAAAAGCGAAAAGACCAAATCAGGTACGAAGTTGAAGAGCATTGAGGACTCGAAGATTTTGATAAATACACTTTACAAATAAAACTTATTCAATACATATATCGCGCATAACCAAGAGAGAGGCGAAAGACACCAAACGGACATTCCATCTCATAAGTCGAAAACAAACGGACAACGCCATGGCTGAAAAAGAAAAAGACCAACCGACAAACTATTGTACACAAAACACAACATAGAAAACTGAAGACTGAGCAACACGAACCCCACCAAACACTGGGGGTAACCTCAGGTGCTACGGAAGGATAAGCAGAACCTGCTCCACATGTGGCAACCGTCTTTCTTTGCGTCATAGTGCATTTAATACTCCTCTTCACGTTCCGCTATGTTTAAGCAATTCCGATTTATACAAAAACTATGAACAACTACATGTGTTTGGAAACTATAATTTTCAATGTTGAATTGTAGATTCAAACAAAATGCTTATTGTCTGCAAATGTAAAAAAAATTAATTATATACTCTCTACGAAACAGGAGTTCCGCTTCCTACTGAACCAAAAATAGATCGCTTCCTACTGACCCCAAAAAATATCACTATATTTAGTAAGTATTAGATACAACCTAATCGTGTTTATCAAAAAGAGTGCAGAGGTATATTTCAATTATTTACACCAATCTATTGTGTATATTTAAATTATTTACTCCAATCTATTTTGGTTAATGCAAAAAGATATCTTTTAATAATTAAAGGGAGAATTTCCCCTTACTTTAAGATAAATATAAAAATAAGAAGATGTGGTATGATTGTAATTAAGACAAATCTCCACCAGAGACCAAATGACGTAGCAGTTAGCATGATAAATGCTTGATACATGCAGTATATCAAATTTAGTCAATTAAATATATTGTAATTGTAATGCCCTAGAATATAGTACTTGTATTTCAACAGGAAATTCTAAAAACAATTAAGCATTGGAATGAAATTCCTATAGGAATGATCTCTACGTCCGCAATAAACTTTTCATTGAAAGATCTCAATTCATGACAGAAATAACAATACAGTACAACAGTAAAATTAATTAAAAAGTACACAATACGTTTTAGTGACTTTAATCCACTTGAGAATAATTAAGCCTCGTATCGTCAAATGTGTATTGACTTGTCACACCTATGTTTACTTTTGTGGTTAATCTTAATGGGATTGTGTCCGTATATAACAAAATCTTGTATACACAGTGGCTGGTAACAGAGATAGCTAAATCATATAGACGACTTCCGGGATCAGTAAATGAAGGATTGATAAGGCAGAACTTCACAACTATTCAGAATTTCCATAGTTGGTTTAGTATTTGCCATCATAAGATAACTTCGGATTACATGATTTATAGATATTTTCCTTTTTATCTTGATATCAGATATCTTGTGGTAAAACGATTACATGCACAATTTAGTTAGTCACACCTTAGATGCAAATATTTTTTCAATAAAAACATATCAACCCGTGCACTAAATATACAGGGATAAAACATCTTCGTAGTGTCTTTTATTGGGGATTACCGAACATGTAAACAAACTCATCATAGATACCAGGATTAAAATTTGTTGGCAAGACGCGCGTTTCGTCTGCAAACGATTCATTATTTTAACGCTCGAATCGCAACAGTTAAAATGACAAAATAAAGTACGAAGCTGAAGAGCATCGAGGACCCAACATTCCGAAAGGTTGTGCCAAATACTGCTAAGGTAACCTAGTCCTGGGATAGAAAATCCTTAGTATTTAGAAAAATTTAAAGTTTTGTCAACTGTTAATATATAATTTTGACCATATCAATAATTCATGTCAACACCGAAGTGCTGACTACTGGGTTGGTAAGTGAATGATTTATTAATTACAATGCATAGGAGATAATCCTTTTAGCTATATTACCTGTGCATACATTTAATCAGACTGATAGCCGTTATGAAAATCTACCACGATTATTCCTTTCAAATATTTTTTACTGCCTTTTACTTAATTATTTAGCTTTTCTGTGAACTTTAACTGGAATGGCTAAATTGCGCTAAAATATTAGTTCATTCAGTAACCATAAAGATTTGTCTGGCCTTTAAATTGAAGGCCTTGCTTTTTTCCAGAAAATTGTCCTTGAAGTAAATTGATTAATTGCTTGATTGTTGTTTGCTTTCCGTCCAGTGGCAAATATGCCATGATTGTTCAAAACGTGACAAAATTCACAACAACTACAATACTTCGTCATGTGACAGTGGTCAATAGAGATGAAGGGTAGGACATTTGGACTGTCAGTGGAAAGTGAAGATATATTAGATTGGCACAAAAATTTGGCCTTGAAACACACCCACCTCTCAAAGATCTTAAATTTAGATAAGGCGGCACTTTCACAAGGTATCGGATTTAACGTCCCCATATTCACTAGACGTGGTTGCGTATTTATAGATCCCACACAGCCAAACGGACGCTCCACTCGTTATAAAGATCAAATGATCACTTAAATTCTAAACTCAATGTTGTCCCTTGATGTAAAATTTAAGTCCAAATTCGACAAACTATTTTTAATAAAACAAACACAATCAGTCAATCAAAAAGTCTATTGTAACCTGCCTAATGATCATGCAGGACACGTTCAGTTAGAAGCTTTTTCATAGTACTTATAAGTCCAGGTATAATAGCTCGTCCACTTAATCTCTTATGAAAAATGTGTGCCGATGTACAGACTTTCTGCGTATTGGTTATATAAAATATCAAGTACGAGCCACAATGTTAAGCCTTTTAACAGTTGATCAATTGAGTTAAAAAAAAATTTTTATACTCTGTCAAGCTGCTGATATTTTACAATAACTGTACAAGAGGAAAATCTGATAATAGTTTTATTCAGTGAAAATGTTTGATGAAGTTTTCGTGTTCTAAAAATTTAAGGAGTTTTCTTAGTTTAACCAGTAGGAATGTCACTCCTTGGAAATACCAGTACTTGTCGAATTCTATCAGCAACAACGAAAAATACATTATTAATAACATTAACATTAGTGATGCTCGAGGCCAAAATATTTGAAAAAAACAAACCTTATACAAACATAGAAGAACGGGTTAAGTGTCGCCATAATAGGCGTCGACGACAAACAAATACCGATAGATCAATCGGCTAAACAATCGACTCTCTATTGTAATTGATTTTTAAACAGGAAATGGGAAAATTGTCAGATATAAATTTCATTTGCGATCACCACTGAGAAACGATTGGCCGTCCTTTTAGTGTGTACAAAGAAATCACGAATTTAAATAATTTGACATTTGCATATCTAAGTACGGATTAGTACTTGGATTAGAACGTTCATTATTTTAAATCTAACCGGGGAACACTATTTTACACATGCATAACTATGAGGCCAACGTTTTTGACCAAGTACATTAATTTCAGTGACCACAGGCAGTCAGTGTTTGTTTGTTTGACTTTTCTGCTGATTTATATAGACACTCGGCCAAACCCCCAAAGATTTGACGTCTTGTGAGGATATTTTAATTTGTTGAGACCATGAAATTTTCACTGACGGCTAGAAATGTTAACATATATACAAACCTTTTCTGTGATTATTTCTAAAAATATAAAAAAAAAGATCAAAAATTTCGTCCGAGATGACGATGACCTACTTTTTGGTTCAAATATTCAAATTTATTCCAGTTTTTTTTTTAACTGAACCTGTAATATTAATTTTGTTTTGTGTCAGAAAGGTTTATGTTCTCTGTAACATTCAGTTTTACGAGAATAAAGTATTCAATCATTCGATTACTTTTGTAGTAAAATTACCTTTCTTTTAATTTATATAGACATTACTTAACTTAATTTGGGTTTCAAGTACATACCAATGTAACTCTGCAATTCAATTACAAACATGCGTTCAAGAAGATGACTATATAAAAGGATAGATTCTCCAAAACAGACAAAGTATTTAAATCTGGCAGTGTTTTCATTTTCTATACATAGACGGAACTTAAATATTTTGCTGTTTTAGCCTATGGAATTTTGTACGCAATGACTTCAATTGTGAAATTACATATACAATTCGTTTTAGTATATTTTCTTCAGATTTCTACACAGCGACATAAAATGAGCCAGCCATGTTTGTGTTTCGATTTTTCTTGGAGCACCACTTAGACCAACGATACATGCTTTGAAAAAAACAAATTGGTTGAGCGACCTGCCGTAACCTTGTGCTTCACTAATTGAAATTCCGTATCATAGAGCACACTTGAGCAATTGAAATCATGTATCAACATCTATTGTTTGGAGAAAGAATGGATTTAAAAATTGACTTTTGAAAACTTAAGAAAAAAATGTATTATCAATATATGTAGTATGAGAACAGTAGTCTTGAGGTTATTGTTTATCGTCCATTTCAAAACGGTAAAAATTCTGTGGTCGGGTTGTTGTCTCTTTGACACATTCCCATTTCCATTCTCAATTTTAAATGTAAACTCTTAATTCATAGAATCTCTAAGTATTATTCCATTCAATTCAATTCAAATGTTTATTGCCATACAAACTTTAAACAATAAGTTTGTAACAAATACAATATAGTAGACAATATAACTGAAATTCACGTATATTTATACACAATAATTTAATAGCAGTAAATAGTCCCCTGTCTTCAGTTCTAATGACTTTTTGAAGTAGGACCCCAATTTATTTACTTGTGATGGTGTTGATGGATCGAGTATAAAAATCACCTTTTCTTCATCAGACAAATCCTTAACAAAAAAGTTTATTTCCAAATTATCAAAAAAGTTTTGTCTCAGTTCTCTATTTAATTCACAATCTAATAAAACATGTTTTTCATCTACATATGTTACATTTAAGGCTCTCCTCTCTAGGAATATAAGAATGTCTTCCTTTTCTATATTTAAATTATAGTCACTAATTCTTAGGTTTGTTTTAATTTTCTGTATGTTAAGTTTTGTATTCTTAAATAGACTTCAAAACATAAATTTGGTTTAAGGTTCTTTTATAAATAAAGTTTACTTTTTCATCATTTTTGCATCTTATTATGAACTAAATTTTCAAAGTAGTTTTTGGAGTTTGTTTTTATGTACCATTTAAATGAATTGTTTATTTTTAGATCTGAACATGGAAGTATTATATTGACAATTCAATACTTCCATGGTCTGGACTAATATCTTGTTGTATCTGTGTTCTATCTACATTTTAAAAGTTTGCATAGAATATTTTTAACATAGGTAATCCAGCAGTATACTCCTTCCGTGTCTAAATTTTTGCTAAGCATGTAAGCTTCTTTCAAAAGAGGATTTAACTTACAACATTCATATCTCTTTAAATATAATTAAGTTTGTGTTTTAATATTAAATTCTATAGGAAGTCTCCTAATTCAGCTCTAGTTGCAAGATTAGATGCAGTCTTTCAAGTTCTAATTATTAATAACTAATTTCACATGATAGGTTTGTTGGTAGTTTATTTGAATAAATAGTGTTTAAGAAAAGGTTTTAAAGGCTTTTAGAATTGCATAGAAAATTTCAATATGACACGGCTGCAAATGTAGCTTACAAATGTAAGTTTCAAGTTGACTTGAGTTTTAAAATATGGTCATCAGAACTTTTCCCCTTCCGACGGTTAACTGTTGAGGTGTATTCGTCTTACTGTCAGGGATGTTTAAATACACAACCACGTTTTGGTTTGTACGGGTAGTGCTATGCTTTGTGCACATTTTTAAGATTCCTTGCAATAACTCTTTGAGGAGTCTGTGGAATTCCTGTGTCAAGGCAAAGTGTCTATCCAACGTTAATATCTTTTTTTATTCAAAGTCAAAATTTTCCAAAAAACATCTTGCTGGAAAAGGGTTAAGTGTTTTTTAACCGAAATCGACCTTCTAATTTTATCTCATAAGATTAAAGTAGTTGCATTCACCAATGGTCTGTAGATTTGTAAATGCCTTTATAGGATTAGACACGCGACATTTCGACTTTTAATCGAATTGAAGCATGACTTAACCCACCAATGTCACTCGTCAAATTCTCCAAGCATTTGTAAAACTGGAACTGTTTATCTTTCTGGAAAACCTGAGTTCTCGTCTGGTTTTTTGCTTGAGTTGCTCAATCTCAGGGTTTAAACTCCCTCAGGTAAAGTTCACCATGGATAGATTCGGCTACCCTATATAGGTCTCATTTGGTCATATAAGTCTTCAACTGTGTCGGTTCTTCTACATCCTTTGCCTTCAAATATTCAGCTTTAGCGGTCCTGGTGCAATTTATCACCCCAAAAAAAAAGCTTTGAATGCATTAAATTTATCAAGTGTTATTTTTATATATATATATATATATATATATACGCAAGTGAGGATGGAAACATATTTATAGATCTGTATTGCAAGCCCACAGACAAACACCAATATCTATCTCCTTTGAGTTGTCATCCTAAACATTGCACCAAGAGCATTCCCTACAGCCAGGCCATACGAATAAAAAGGATTTGCTCCACCAACGATATTGCAAAAAAACGACTACAAGAACTTCGCGGTCACCTAAAACATCGGGGCTACAAAAGAAAAGACATTGATAAAGGTTTTTCTCGTGCTAACAACATCAGCCGAGATGAGCTTTTACAATATAAAGACAAAAAGGTCAACAAGAGGGTGCCTTTTGTGTTAACTTACCATCCAAAATTTGACAACTTATCTCACCTAATCCGCGAAAATTGGAAAGAGATCGAAAAACATCCTAAACTATCCAAGATCTTTCCCGAGCCACCTGCACTGACTTTCCGTAGGCCCAAAAGCCTTAAAGACTTGCTGGTGAGAGCTGATTTATTCTCTCAAGCAGGCTCTTCATCTTTGGGTTCTTGCAAGGGTTGCGGAAACAAATGATGTCTGAATTGCAAACAAATACTGGATACCCAGACTTTTAACAGTCACTCCACTGGTACAGAATACACCATATTTTGCAATGACTTCAAATGTTGTGTATCTCCTACAGTGTAAATGTGGTAAACAGTATGTTGGCGAGTCAGAACAGCCGTTTCACAAACGAATGAACGGTCATCGTAGCGACTACCAATGTAAGCCAGACCTCCCTCTCAGTCGACATTTGAGATCCCCTGGCCACACTAAGGCAGATCTCAATCGACTGACCATTACAATCATTGACCACAACTCTGCTTGGTCTAGGGAGGATAGACTCACTCGGGAAAGGTTTTGGATACGAAAATTAACAACTTTGGCACCAAATGGGATAAATGAAAAGATGTAGTTCGACTCCGTGTAGTGCTTCACATTTAGGTTATATTACTTATTATTACAGCCTCTGTTTCTATTTCTTAACCTTACTCATCTATAAAATAAATTTGTTGAATATACAAATTTATAAATTGCTTACTTTTTGAGGGATGTAAAAGTACCAAGCCACGTTCAACTAGTTTACCTAAGTCAAAATTATTATAATATTTTAACGGCCGTTTGTTTGCGATGTTTAAATACGCAGATTCTGTTGCAACTACTCTACTCTGTCAATTTGAAATATTTATAAATTTAGATCGTTCAGTACTGTTTATTTGGTATTTTTATTGACGTAATCGCTCTAGTACCATCATAACTGTCGTTACCGTTAAAGCTTCAGAATTGTGCTAATTCATATCGAACATTATTATTTTTATTTAAAGCATATATTTGAACTCTCTGCTGTAATTAGCCATATAACCTATGTCATGTTTAACAAATTTTTAGAATGGTGCAAGCGTCTTAACTGATGTTCGGTTTGACTTTTTTATTGTATAAATTTCAAGATTGTTATAGTTTAATCTAAGAAGACTAAAAGATGATTCATTTAATATCAGAATCTTACTGAGGAAGGATATCTGTTATCCGAAATATTTATAAATAATTACATTTATAGTTACCTTTTTTTTGTTTTTGGTGGTGTTGTGTACACTTTTTTAGGCGTTTATATAATTTATTTATTGTGTACATGTATCGTTACTCGTAACGATCCAGCGCCCTCGTGGGGAAAATCGTTGACTATTATTTAGACGTTTCATATATATATATATATATACTTTCGTAACTTATTTTCATGACTTCTTCCCTCCTATATTCGTTTTATGGTTATTCTGCTGTTTTAACTGTTTAAATTTGACATTTAAAGTATAAAGTTTAAATCAGTTTGTAGGAGTAAATTTTATAGGGGAAAAAAGAAGAAAATGGTTACAAAGGTCTTTGGGGAAGGCGAGCTTAAAAGGAGTAAAAATTCATAATTTATGTTCTTGGTAAGTGAATTGTCTGTCTTTCATGACAAGAAAATAAAGCTTTCATCATTGTCGTATAAAATTGGCTTTCGGTTTAGTAGGATATATTTGGATGCACTATTTAGAGCATAATCCGATATAGATAAAATGTCCTATTTATGTCAAGGTGTAATTATTGTACTCTTAATACAACAATTACACATTTAAGTGCTTTCAGTAATGTTCGCTCAAAGACATTTCCTATCGAAATTTTTGTAATTACCTATTTCGGTAAACATCAAGCCCAACATAATCCTCCTACGCATTACAAGTAATGTTGCAACCTCTGGTGTGTCATTTTGATTTAAGGATGTATTTTGAGATATGGACACAAACTTGTGATCATGCTTACTTTAAGTTATATAGTAAATCGTTCATTAGAGTGCATTCAAATTCTTTTTTTTTATACCGCCGATGCAGTATGGGATTTCAGTCTTCACTAAATCTGATCTACAATAAAAATTTAGAGGCTCAAATACTATCCAAATTTACGTCCCTTAGTTTTCTTTTTCTCTAGAAATCAAAATCCTTTGACGGGTTCAAATGTTCGACAACATATTGTATGCCAAACATCGAGCCAACATTTTGTATCATATCTCCCTTAACATGTATTAGCAGATTTAATTCAAAACCGTTTACAGCTGTAATATAAACATCATACGAATACAGGAGCAAATCTTTTTTCTTTCTTCTAAAACATTCATTAGGCACGTGCACGTACGACACCAAGATTGGTATGTAACATTATTTTTGAAATATGGAATAATCAAACAGATGTAATATACAAGACCAACCCAAACATTGTCGGACTGTGAGTCATGTCATGAAAAAAAAATCGACGGTCCCGACTACTTGTGAACTGGTGGACAAAAAGTAAAATAACAAAAATACCGAACTCCAAGGAAAATTCAAAACGGAAAGTCCCTTATCAGATGGCAAAATCAAAAGCTCAAACACATCAAACGAATGGAAAACAAATGTCATATTCCTGACTTGGTCAGGCATTTCCTTATGTAGAAAATGGTGGATTAAACATGGTTTTATAGCTAGCAAAACCTCTCACTTGTATATGACAGTCGCATAAAATTCTATTATATTGACAACAATGTGTGAACAATACAAACAGACTTAATAGGTAAAAATTTAAAAACAAGGGTACAGCAGTCAACATTGTGCTATAATCTTAATCACTATAAAAACCAACAAATATGTGAACAAAGAAAAACAAAATGACATATAGACAAAGCACATAAGCAATGAAAGACGACAAATATTAACAAACAAACAAAATGACCACAGTACAATAACGAGATGCATAAGTACCGAGCCGCGACAAAAAGATATTACCAAAATGGGACTAAACAGTAAAGGTTAATAATTTACAAAGACAAATAAAAGAACACTATAACACGTAATGTGACCTGATGTGCTGCTACATCAAACAAAATATCATTCCTCAGTCCGATATCAATGAAAGAATTTTGTCATTACAGTAAGTATCGTGGAAATACCCTTTACATTTAAGGACACATGTTGACACCACAAAAAATAATCCAATCAGAACGCAATTTTATAAAAAGCAGTCATTGAAGTTCCGTTTCCGTTGACCATCAGTGAATTTTTCTTGGCATGTTTGAAAATCGGCAGCTCTAATGCGACTTCTTTTAAAATAGAACATAATAGGACAATGTTTAAGGCTCCCTGGCTTGTCCCAACTCTTACCTTAACTCTTTAAACTTACATCTTAAAAAGATTTAGAATGCCGATAGTCCGTTGTGTCAGTCTCCAGTATTTCGTTTCTTCCTAGTCTTTACGCATGAGTCAGAAAAGCGTGTTTAATAAAATAATGTCACAATGAGTTTCCTTCAAATATTTGATTGTTGGTTGCCTAACGTCCAGTTGCTAATTTTTCATGCATGTTCACAATTTTAAATTTTAAAATTTCAAAATTAACAATGAATACAATAGGTAGGTCTTGTAATAGAGGCCGTCTGGTATGAAGGTCGGGGAAATTTAGGCTGCCGCTGGAGGGTAAAATGAATGGGGACAGACATTTTGCCTTAATTGTCTATTAAATTGACAAAAATTCTGTCCGAATGAAAAAGGTCTCCAGAAATACTGTGAAACTGTTTACTTGTGTAGGGTATTTACCATATGTGGATTCTAAAAAAACTCGAAGGACTTCTGGATAATTTTAATCTCGATTGATTTTTCAACCCTTTATACCAACATTCCACATGTGAAATTAAAAAATTGTCTAAAAGAATTATAACCACAATACTTTTCAGTATACAAACTGTGCTCCTCTCCTTGTCGATCTCTTCTTATTTGCACACGTGTCGGAGTTCCTTCAGACACTTGTCAAAAACAAGAAGATCAAAGAAACCAGATTATTTAGTTTCACATTCAGATATATTGATGATGTTCTTTCCATTAACAATCCAGACTTTTCTGATTGGGTTCCATCAAATATATCCTCCAGAACTAGAAATTAAAGAAACAAAGACACGGCTTCCTCCGCCTCATTTTTAGACTTATACTTCGAATTTGAGATAAGCGGTCATCTCAGTACCAGGATCTATGAAAAACGAGACAATTTTAATTTTGAAACAAGCTTTACTAAAGTATTGCAAAGCAATACATAGTCCCCTACAGGTTAAAAATTCATTGTACTGGAACAAAATGCTGACTTGATCTATAACTTGTCATGGTGTAAACTATATATCAAATATCAAATCAATATCTAAAGCATGACGAAAAAAGTGTGAAAAACTGATTATTTGCGTGAATTTTCTAAGTCCGAGGACAATAACTGTGCAAAATAATCATCCGAACCGAACAAAATTCAAACTTGATCTTTTGCTTGTCGTGATTAAACTATATACCAAATACCAAATCCATATCTTCTAGCAGATCAAAAAGAGAGCGGAAAACTGATTATTTGCATAAATTTTCCAAGTTCGAGGACAACTCTGCAAAAAAATCATCCGAACAAAACAGAATTCAAGCTTGATCTGTAACTTGTCAGCATGATCTCAAGTCAATATCTTCAAGCATGATGAAAATAGGCTGAAAACTGATTACTTACGCCCAAGGACCATAACTGCACAAAATCATCAGACCGGAACAAAATTCGAAATTGATCTGTAACTGTCATGGTAAAACTATATACCAAATATCAAATTAATATCTTCAAGCACGAAGAAGAAAAGTGTGGAAAACTGATTAGCCTGACTGACGGACAGACGAACGGAGTAAAAACCTGTAGTCCCCATCGACTACGTGGGTAGGGACCAACTTCACCTGCATATGGGATATACATTTCCCAACTCATTCGGTATTCTAGAGCTTCATATTCAGAAATCAGCGTCACTTTGCTTATTTGAATATTATACTAAAGAAATCGGATACGGGCCACGGAAATTATATTGAAATGATAGGGAATTTTGAAAAAAAATGTTTGTTTTAACTTTATTTAAGTGATAGACAGGTTGCGGGTACAGAAAATAAATATACACAACAATATACACCATTTAAACGAAACATAATGACTGTCGTTGCAAAAATCAAGGTTCCTGAGCAATTTTAAAAATCGAAGCGAGAGGCTTTTAAAATTGCAGTATAAAATACAGGCTAAAATGGCTGAAACGTCAAATTTGCAAACTTCGTGTTGAAAATTGGCTAACAAGGTCATTACAAAAACAGGTTGCGGGGATGAAACTTGAATGTCCAAAGAATAAGCAAGTCCAAACTTTGTATGTGTAGTCGTTGAACTCTAGATTTTCACGTAAAGTAAAAATGCCCCTATTTCATGAAGCATAAACTCACGAAAACACGAAAAATTCACTAAATTCGCGTTCATTCTTTTGATTTTGACCGCCTGACAACTTTACGGAAATATCAGAGTGATTATAAACAAGGACTCTGTGACGGGCAACTTATAATATCCGTGTTTTAAAGATTTTAATGATATCAAGCCAGTCCAGTTCAAACTATTATCACGTGGTACAATTCTCATTTACATATTATGAATATTAATTAGCAAAAGTACTACTAATTTCTGGCTATGTGCAGCTTCTACCCAGATTTTATACAACGTCACTAGTGTCTGAGCAGAAAGATGATAAACCAGTGTTATTCTAAAGAACGTCTTGTTGCCTATTCTAAAACAGTTCATCGGAAGATACCAAGACCTTGTTGATAAATATTCCGAATCAACTTCACAAATAATACATGATGGTCTTGAAGTATAGATTCCAGGTACTGACGTTGTTTATCATCTTAAAAGCGTATTATTGTGTTCTTTATATTTGTCTTTGTATATTTTTAACCATTACTGATTAGTCCATCTTTGGTAATATCCTTTTGGTGCGGCTTGGTATTTATACATCCCGCCATTGTGATATTGTGCTATGATATTTTTTGTATTCTAGTCTCATATTTGCGTATGTGCTTTTGCTATATAGTGTCTATATGTTTTTTTTTAGCTAAAACCAGGTTTAATCCACCATTTTTCGACACAAGGAAATGCATGTACCAAGTCAGGAATGAATATGGCAATTGTTTTCCATTCGTTTGATGTGTTTGAGCTTTTGGTTTTTGCATTTTGATAAAGGACTTGTCGTTTTAAATTTTCTTAAGAGTTCGGTTTTTTGTTATTTTACTTTTTTTGACTCTCTACAAAGGGACTTTTTTCTTTAAAATCAGCTGATAAAAAACATGGTATTATTCATTTAGGAATGACTATGCCATTAAAAAGAGGGACAAAAGATACCAGAGGGACAGTCAAACTCATAGATCGAAAACAAACTGACAACGCCATGGCCAAAAATAAAAAGACAGACAAATAATAGTACAGATGACACAACATAGAAAACCAAAGACTAAGCAACACGAACCCCTTAAAAAACTGGGGGTGATCTCAGGTGCTCCGGAAGGGTAAGCAGATCCTGCTCCACATTTGGCACCCGACCAAGAATCAATAGTTACATGCCTAGGTAATTTTTTTACAGAATTTAGTAGGTATGTAGCCATGAAGGTGCAGACAAATTTCATTGTTACTTAAATTTCGCTAGATCTGAGATTACTTATAGCCGTTATCCTCTGAATCCTACATAACTTGAAACTGTATATTTAAAGTAACATACGTCAACAACTAGCTGATTATAATCAGTTGAAATGCATTAAAAATACAAAAATGAACGATAAACTGGAGCTCAGAATAAAGTTACTAAATGCAATTATACAGGAATAAAATGGCATTGATATCACATATCTTTTAGACTTAATAATAATGCACTCTAAAAGTACGATTGTTAGACAAGCTTTTAAATAACTCGATGCACTTACAATTAAATGTTCCATAACTATAAGATTATTATCATGAGCTATATTTGTCTTCATAAATAGTATGTAAATGATCATATGTTCAATAATGGAACTGGTTAGATTTTATTTAAGAACAATACTTAAACGTTTGCAGTGTTATAATGTATTACAACATTGATTAAACTAAGACGACAACCACTATTTATATAATCAACAAAGACATCAAAAGTTTAAGATATGTAAGACTGCTTTTTCTGATGAAATATTTATTTTTATTACCTTATTTTTAGCAGTAGTAGGCGGTCTTTATAAGAATGATGTATTATAAGGTCATAGATTCAAGTGATTTTTTTAAAATCTTTGCGATATTAAACATATATATATAGCATTTACTTATCTATAGCTTTTTTTTCAATGAACCAAGTTGACATTTATGACTTGGATGAACGTCAGAAAAAAAAAAATAGCTAAACAAATAGCATGAGGATCAATAGAATAAAAAGCTTCCATTAAAATGTAAGACTCACATCCAAGACGGGTTCCAGATCAAAAGCAGATTCCCAATCTATGGTAAATATGACGTCATGCCATCCCAAATCTATGGCAAGTTTTCTAAGTTTCCTAATCTAACGCGAATGTTCTACTTTCCAAATCTATGGCAGATTCATATGAATGCAGCACCCGTCGCAATTTTCGAAGTTCAAAATGGACATTCCATAATGGTCAACAAAATCGTGATGGCGACATAATATGTCCTAAGTGTGGAAGTGATATATACTGAAACAAACATTAAAAATGAAATGATATGCTCCGGGAGAATAAGCATTTCCTACTATGTGCATGGTACCTGTTTAACCCAGTCATTTAACGAACTAGTAAAAATGGGACGTCCATTAAAACCAAAATGCAGTTTGTATAAAAAGAATTAAAAAGTTTGCCTTTTTACTTAATATATATTTGGACGTTAGTAAATATTTTTAACTGATAACGATTTAAGTCAAAGTGGTATCCTATGATTATTGTCCTCACTTTATATACTTTGCCAGCCGTGAGCGCTAAAATATTAACTGTAATGCCTTTTCTGAAATATCCGCTACTAAAAACGGCGGTGCCTTTATTCATCGCGGACGAGGGCGGTACAACACATATTGTCACTCCTCTGGATAAAAGGTCACATCTTCCTGTAAAACATTAGCAAATTGTTAAAGAGGGAAAGTGGAAACTCGGTGAGTCACGGGTAATATGCAATAGATTTGGAGAAAACGAAAAACCACCATACATGATAGGTGTATGATTTGTATGGCGTTTGTGTCGTCATATTTGCCCTATATTTAAAGTCTGCCATAGATCCGGAACCAACCATAGATTTGAGTCCTACATGTGTACACAGGTTTATTATTTTTTTTCAGTGATGAAATTAGTGGACACTTTTCCAAATATTCTGAATGATGATGATATATTAAGCTACAAGATGAATTCAATGATTATCAGCTGGCAGCATAAAAAAGATAATACCAAACTGCAATTCTACTGAAACAGACATTGGAACTTTTTTTGAGAGAAATATCAAATTTACTTGTCAAACTTTCAAAAACGTTACTTGTTTTACCAAACAGCAATGCTGACAGTGAAAGAGGTTTCTCCTTGGTTTAAAAACAAAATTGCAACAGAATTTCGAGCTGATCTTCAAAAGATACTAGTACTCTATGTGATTTACTGTCCTCGCAAATGAACACACTATGTCATAATATGTTGTGTTTAGGAATTACTAGTTTGGTGGAGAGAGAGAAAAAGATTTTGTGGAAATACGTTTAAGTTCTTCCGTTAGTTTGAAATTATACTTGTTTAACAGGAAGATATAGAAAACTAGTGCACTGTTTTCAACTATAAAAACTTACTGTCAATTTTTAATATACATTCTTTAAATTTTAGTATGAAATGGAAGATATATTCCTATATTTTTGAAAGGGTTCATCTAACATTAGTTACTTCGGATTGATAGAAGTATTTCTTTCATAATGCGCAACGAGGATGCAGACAGTTACACCGGTCACTTATAGTTTCCAATACTTATAATTGCGCTTTAAAAATTACCGATAATTTTACATAATATAATGAAAAATGTACTGAACAGCTTACACAGAAACAGCACAAATTATAATATAATGACAATTTAATATGATAAAGGACCAAATAACGCAATAATAAAAGCATACAACATAGGAAGGTAACTACATAATTTAATAAAGAGACTACTTAAAAGGGACATTATCCACATAATATAGCAAAGTAACTACATAATATAATAAATCAACTACATAATATAATGAAGTTGTTTCGTAACATAAAATTGATTGATGTTTGCTTTACGTCCAGTGACAAATATTTCATGCACGTTCATGACGAACAAGTTAACAAATAATACAAAAGGTAGGTCCTGCAATAGGAGGTCGACCAGAATGAAGCGGGAAATTTGGAATGCCAATAGAAATGAGGTACCTTGGATAGGCCAGATATTTAGCATTGCAAAAGGCTGGCTATTGGCCATTCATTTTTTTACAGGATTGACGTTAAGCACGGTATTGAGTTTGGATGAACATTACGTTACAATTTGATTTTCGAGCAGCAACAATTCGCCTAAACAAAAAAATCCATCAACATGCATGTCCTGACATGTCTTTTCTTATTTTTAATTTTTGTACCATACATTTATTTTATTGATCACTCAAATCGCGCTTTTAAGTTAACAATCGATTGTCCGGCGCAACATTTTCAGGTTGAATAAAAATGCATTTTCCTAGGTACCGTTGTAATTTTGCACATTAAATCCGCGAAATTGTACATCAGCTTCCTGCTAGATTTATATTGTGACGTCATACCAGTTTTTTTTTTTTTTTTTTTTTTTGTTGGCTGAATTTTGAAGCAATTCCTCAACGAAATATTCAGCAGAGGAACCCGTCTTTATGTGTTATAAGGTAAGTTAATCAAAATTTAGGATGCCATTATTATACCTATAACATAATTAAATCATATTAAAACTATACTCATAAAAAGTTGTTGTCGCATGCACGTAGAGGCTAAAATAGTGTTCAAAAATGTATGGAGCTTACAAAAACAATTTTTAACCTTCATCCAGAGTACGATAAAGATTTCAAATAAAATACTGTGCAATAAAGCGAATCCTACACATGACGGTCTTACTCGTAATTGTCAAAACTGTGGTGTTTCAAAGTTACAGTTTTTAGATGAAGTAATGGACCAATCTCCGATTGTTAAAGACGTTAACTGGAAAAAAAATATGAATATGTCAAAAGCAATGTTAATGGCGGGAAAACAATAAATAAAATTCAACTTGTGAAACAAGTCACAAAGCAAGGTTCACTTTTTGAATATTTCCTCAAACTCTTGGAAAAATTTTCCAGCACACCAAATGAAAGCTAACTGACAAAACACACAATACTAAAAATATAATTCAAAATCTTCCACTCGGATACGCCGTATGTTTTGCACGACTAGGAAAATTATAGATGTTCCGACCGTACTCAAATTCATTTGGCATATTTCCAAAAAACAGAGGTTTCGATACAAGTTACTATTTTCAATAGACATGCAGTTTTAGAACTAGATGGTCTCGATAGTACAGTTAACTCTCCGGTTATTGTGTATGAGCAGTTCTTTGTCATTAGTTCGGACTTTCAACAGGACAGATATTTCACACTTCATAGTCAAAAATTAATCTCTGACAACATCACAGTCCTGCACGAATTTACAGATGGCTGTTCAAGTCAGTACAAAATTAGAAACTGTATGGAGACGTAACCTTTGTTGCAGAGTCCGAATTAGGTTATTCAAAGCTAATTAGATATTACTATGAAACATCTCATGCAAAAGGTCACCAAGATGCAGCCCAGGGTTTCCTGAAACATCAAGCGGAATATATTGTCCTGCGCAGAAACACATATACACCATGCGAAAGATTTTTTTTACATTTGCGGAAAAAAAATCTTCAACAGCCGAAAAGTAAAAGTTGTTTACAAACGTCGTAATTTCCGGTGTGTGGAATCTGTTCCGAGGGACCATGCTAAAAACTTCAAATCTCTCGCCAAAAATAGACAAATACATCAAATATTAACAGAGGATGGTGTTGGTGAACTTACAATCAGAGACTTGTTATGAATGTGAAAAATGCATCATTGGTGATGTCAGAGACTGTAAAAATGGTCCTTATATTGGACAGTCCCGAAAAACGATAATGATATGATCAAAACCAATTAACGATGCCAAAAAAGAATATCAGTACCGACTCTATACATGTAGTGATGACCTCAATTCCAAAAATTCCGTTATAGCGGTGCACGCAGATGATCCAGATTATGAGTACTATTTGCTTAAAGTGACTGTTGAGCCATTTGCAATGGAAAAAGAAATTACGGATTCGTGGGGATGCACTCTTCAATCAGGGGCAACCGTGATCAAAGGGTTATATTACGATCGTGTTCGGACAAAGTCATTTTTATACAACTAAGTGTTTGAAAAATAGCAATTTGTCATACTGTTGCATTTCTACACATATGCAATGAAGTTGATGTGGATAATGTGATATCCATTCCCAGAGGAACTACATTTAGACATAATTGAATCTATTTCCACAGCGCGATTAAATCAAATACATGTAAATGATTTTTTCTTTGTTTAACCTGTAGATAAGAATATTCTATAAGATTTTTATGCATGACTCGTATAACAGATCTTTGGTCTGAAGGCAAGACTAATAGTTACATACAATAAAAATACCCCTATAGATAAGAATCCGAGGTGCAACGGTCTCACATGTAAGTGTCTTTAGCTTTTCAAGGGACATCTTTCGAGATGCTTATTTATATAAATTTCGGAAGTATTTTCGTTTGACTACAGTTGAATTGTGTATTAATCAGTTAACAACTACATGAACTCGTAAGGTAACATTGAAAGAAAAATAAACTTTCAACAATTAGTAAATAAAAACATTAAACGCTAAAAAGACAGAGAAAGTCTCGTGAATGGTCTGAAAACTCGGGCAAACACATACAGATATTGGACAAAAGTGAGTTCAATCTAAAAAAAAAATCATGTCAGCTAAAATCGATATTTTAAAAAAAAATATTGCCAAGTAATTACATGACCGAATTTTATGAAATAAATACCATAAGATGTAGATATGTTTAAAGTTTTATTGTTTATTTGCACATAATATTATTCAGGCTCATTTTTATTTTCTGATGAGGCGAACACAAAGAAAAGTTTGCTATGCATTTTAACCAAAATAAAACTAAAAATTTGCATTTGTATTCACTCCATCAGAAAATAAGAACGATCCTTACGAAATAAATTGATGGCCAAATAAACAATAAAACTTTAAACATTTCTTCATCTTATGGTATTTATTTGATACAAATCGGTCATGTTGTTACTCCGCAATATTTGTTTGTAAGAAAACGTCAACGTATATGGCGTCACAATTGTCAATTATACATGTTACGTCTAACGACGAAATACCGTGTGTAACGTCAATCTGAATGTGAGTGACCGTGGAACTCTCTCTCTCTTGACACGAGGCATCAGATTTTACATCCCTTTTAAGACTGTCAGTGACTGCGAATTTATACCTCCCGCTTCAGCAAAAGTTAACTACATGTTGGAAGAAGACCAAAGCATGCCCATATTTCAATACACCAGTTTACCCTTTGAGTATTGTAACATAATAAAGAAACCAATCTACGTAATATCACAGAAATCCACTACAAAAAAGGTTAAGGAATTCCATACCCGTGTCTGTAAGTTGTACACGTGTGTTGATGTGCATTTCGGTAGAATATTCCAATAGATTTTTTCTTATACCTTTTGGAACTTTGATATGTAGACCCTGTTCAACATCTACCTGTTTGTCGATCATAAATTTATAATTGAATTCTTAAAATATGTTCTATTATATTGTATTGTATTACATTGTATTTAAGATGTATAATTGTTTGTTTGTATTGCTTGACCCTTATGGATGTAATTTTTTGCAATAAAGATAATAGATAACTCGTCATGAGTTGTTCGTTGTGTGTACATAATACTCGGTATTTTATTGGTTAATAATGATTGTAATATTTGTATAGGGTTGGATGTCCTGGTCCTTGACATGTTTACATATGTACCGCTTGATATTGTATTTGATATTATGATACTAAGCGTTATTGGTCGTCCATTATCAGTCTGGTGTTGCCAAATTGTATATTCTTACATTTTTAGATTTTAATTGATAGCTGCAGATGAGAATTGAATTTTCCGTTTTGCATCTTTTTTCAGGAGACTCTAATTTATATTTGATTTTTGATTTATTTTTACAAATTTTGTATTCATCTTAACCATTAAATTTAAGAATGATATTATTGTGCGCATTTAAAAGTGTTTTTATTTGGTTCACAGTAATTCTGTAATGCTCACTCTGATGTCTATGTAGTGTTAGAAAAATTAAGAAAATAAAAGAGGGGGTTAACAAAATCATTAAAACAAAGAAAGACAGGCATAAGTATGGCTAAAGACAAAAGTAAAAACGCTCAATTAAAACGCAAGAAACTTTTAATGTGTTTAAATTTTATTTTTAAGTACTGGAAAGAACTACTACCACTCTTCGTCTTTTATATTGCTGAAATGTACTGATGTTGTAATTTCTTTCACTATGTTATATATTGCCAAAAATTTAGGGAAAAGTTGTTAAACCTCGAAATATTAGCAACCCAATAAAATTAAGTCCAATGCCGGGTCTTGAACTGCGTCTCTAGTTGCAACTGATTGAGGTAACATTTATACTGAAGGATAACTGATCATCCCTTTTTATATCATAGAAGCCAAGAAAAAAAAAATAGAATGAGTGTTGTAAGATATCCAACTTCAAACATGCAAACAGGAAGTGGTTGCACCCCTGGTGCAAGAATTGCTTACACTCTACAACTCAGCATTATCAACCTCCAGACCAAACATTCCCCTTTATAGAACCCGTTGTACAATAAGTGTTGTAAAATACCAAACTATTAGCTAACAGGAAGTGGCACCACGGCTGAACAAAAAAAAATCAATCCCTTCTAAGAAACAAAGACACTTTTCTATCATAGGCCTTTAGGACGGACGAACAGACAGACAGACAGAGTAAAGCGGTTAATCGCCGTTGAACATTTGAATTTATGTTCCAATCAATATCCAGTATAAACTTTCCAAAGTATATTTATTTACTGGTGATTGCTTTATGTCCAGTGTGGCAAATATTTCATACAAATTCATGACAAGACCAAATTGACTTAAATCCATTAAGTTTGCTGTATAAAGTAGGTCGACAGGAAAGAAGGAAAAGAAATTTGACTGGAAGGGGATGGGATGGTATGGTCTAAAGGAGCAGAAATTTTTGTCTTGAAACAGGTTACCTATAATGGATCACTAAATAAATGTTGCAAGGATTATTTAACATGGACAGAGCGTGGCACACTCCATACATGAAACATCGTATTTTACATTTCTATTCTGACCAGACGTATTTATACATCCTTCACAATCAAATGGTCTTGATGAGTTTTAGTATCCGAGAAGATAACAGCTGATGATCTGTATCGCAGTCAACCTTTGTGGTGTAAAATAAACTCAAAGTTATGTAACCGTGTTGTTCCATTTAAATAGTTTCCGTTGTAGGTCTACTGGACACATGAACCAGCTTATATTTCCAGTAACATCTGGTACAATGTTTAAAAAAAAAATTAAATTTAAAAAAGTATTCTGTTTGAATAGTCACCGTCCTTTATCCCCGACGGTCGCATATGCAGTTTTACTTGCGACGCAGACTATTTTTACTATACATTACACAATAAATATTCCTAAAGGTTAAGTGACAAATATTTCAAGCATATTTAAATAGTTCTATCATTTATATAATAGAGATTATCAAAATTTTATATTTCCAATAATCTGGTTTAATTCAATCAAATATTTGTGTGGGTGTTGCAGCCTTTAGCTCATCGCCATATTTGGCATGGCCATAGATGGCGCTCTCAGGTGGAATCTGAATTTTGGAATTCCCGTATCGGGCACTTGTTAATTTGCTGTCGACAACAAAGCAGGTGCTGCAAAAACTAGTTAAATTATTTTAAAAAAAAAGATGCCAAACAAAAGAAATGCCAGGGGATCGCCATCAAGGGCCATTGGAAAGAAGAGGAGGACGACCAGCAGGAAAGAAGGACAGGGAGTGCGGAACGAAGAAATTACTCAAAAGGACGGAGTTGGACGAAAAAGAATGGTCAGGAAAACACAGCAAGTGGGACACGTGGAGACACAAGGACCAGAAGAACATGCTGAAATATCATCAGGTAATGAGTCGGAGGAGGATGCACGACCCGTCACACAAAAATTTTGAAATGGCAAATAATTCCATTGATTTCACTCCAAGACGAGAGTCTAGCATTCATGACACAGTAGGGGAACACGTGCCTTTTAAAATTAAAGAAAAGATTTGGGAGGAAAAGTTTATAGAGCTTCATTATCTTTTGAGAACGCAAAAAGAAATGGAGGAGGTTGACGAGGGCGATTTGAAATTAAAAAGGGGGAAAATTTGCATTGAAAAAAGATCGTCGGGTGATTCTTTGTCCATAAATGAATGGACTTCAGCATTCATGGTTTTTATGAGTGTTTACATTGAGAAATACAGGACACGGGCACAGGAATTGTTAAAATATATGCGCGATATAAGATTAGCGGCAACGAGGTCAGAAAACTGGGCCACCTATGACGAGCAATTCAGGCTACAAATAGAAAAGAATCCAAATTTATCTTGGGGAAACATACACGGTGAATATTGGCTATTACACATCACATCTCCCACAGTACAAAACAATGTGTCAGTGCAATCACAGGGTTATAGAACAAATATACAAAATCGTGGTCATTATAACTCAAATGCAGCTACACTTTCAAACACTAACACGAGAACACATCAACAATCACAGGTAACTAGTGGAAGTGTAAATATGTCATGTAAATACTATAATTATGGTAACGACTGTCCCTACGTCCCTACTTCCCTCGTTGTAGGTTTAAACATGTATGTGAAATATGCAGTGGCAAACACAGAAAGGCCCAATGTAATAACCGGGCCCAAGGAAGAAGTAACAAAAAGTATTAATTTTTATTCATTAGGAAATACTTCTTGTTAAAGTATCGGTCTTGGAAAATTATTAAGAATTTTACCCACATAAAAATGTAGCACATGAAATTATATCTGGTTTCAAATATGGTTTTTCAATAAAATATTTTGGCTCTAGGGAACCAAGGGAGAGTTCCAATTTAAAAAGTGCATTACAGCTACCCAACATTTTTAAAGAAATAATAATGAAGGAAGTTAAACTTGGTCGCATTGCTGGTCCTTTTAGATACCCGCCTTTTCCCACACTTCAGGTATCACCAATGGGGCTAGTGTCAAAAAAGGATGGTGATTTTAGACTTATTCAATATTTATCTTATCCTGAGAATAATTCAATAAATGATTTTATTGATAAAGATCATTGTTCAGTGCAGTTCAGTTCAGTAGACGAAGCAGCATATTTGATTAATAGACACAAAACATTTGCCCGTTTAAGTCAGTGTGATGTAAAAGCGGCTTTTCGCTTGTTGCCAATTGCCCCGCAGGATTTTGACTTGTTAGGGATAAAATTTCAGGGTGAATATTATCTTAATAAAATGATGCCAATGGGGCCTCAATAAGTTGTGCCCTGTGGGAGAAATTTGCAAAAGCTTTGCATTGGATAATACAGCAAAAAAGCGAAAATGATAATATCCTCCATTATTTAGATGATTTTCCTTTTGTCGAGTCGAGTCAAACATCAAAAGTTGGCAATACTTTGAAGATATTCCAAGAGGTATGCGACAAAATAGGTATTCCTCTTGATAGTGACAAGACTACTTTGCCTACTACATTACTCATTTTTTGAGGTATAGAATTTGATACACAGAATTTAATCATGCGGCTTCCAAATGAAAAACTTGTCAAACTCACAAAAATCAGAGATACCTTAGACAGTAGTTCTAAAATAACTCTTAAAGATATGCAGTCTCTTCTTGGTCTCCTGAAATTTGCTTGTAAGTTGGTTGCTCCAGGCCGCACCTTCTGTCGCAGACTCATTAATTCAACAATCAGGGTAAGAAAATCATATTACAAAATTCGAGTAAACAAGCAGATGAAAGCAGATTTAGAAGTTTGGTTAGACTTTTTAAAACAATACAATGGTGTCACTGTAATAACCGACAATGTATGGGTTTCAAATGAAAAATTAGAGTTGTTCACGGATAGTGCAGGGGGGTCCAAAGGTGGGTATGGGATCTATTTTGCAGGTCAGTGGGCCCAAGGCATGTGGCCAAAAAATTGGGTAGAAACTGGAATCACCAGAGAAACGACATTGTTAGAGTTGTTTCCAGTTGTAGCAGCACTTATGTCCTGGGAATCATATTTTGTTAACAAAAAAGTTATTTTTCATGTTGATAATCAGGCAGTTGTTCAAATCATTAATATGAAAACTAGAAAATTAAGTAGAGTTATGACTTTAGTAAGACAAATGGTTTTAATGAACTTAAAAAACAATACGTCAGTTAAGGCAATTTATATCCCTTCAAAACAAAACCAAATTGCTGATTGTCTTTCCCGTTCTCAGTGGGGGAAGTTCAGAAGCCTAGCTCCAGAAGCAGACCAGTGGCCAACCAAAATTCCAACACAGAACTGGAACATTTAAGTCAGGTGGCGGATTATATTGTCAATCAAGGTGTGTCCAAAAATACACAAAAATCATACAATTTGGCTCTGTCAAAACTTTGTAATTTTAGATCATCTTATAAATAGAAACAGCATTGGCCAGTGCCAGTCAATGATTTGCTAAATTCTATAGCTTTTTTGTCAGTACAAGGTCTTTCTGGGGGTACCATATTATCTTGTATATCAGGAGTTTCATACCATCATAAAATACAAGGCATACAGGATACTACAAAATTCTTTATAATTGGCAAGGCATTAGAAGGAATAAAAAGAATTCAAGGAGGGAAACGTAATGACAGAGCACCAATTACAGTGCAATTGTTAGCAGATATGATAGGTTGTTTAGATAAAGTATGTAAGAATAAATATGAAGCTGCTTTATTTTCAGCAGTTTTTTCAGTTGCCTTTTTTGGTTTGCTAAGGGTAGGGGAAATCACTACTTCAAAAACTAAGTCTGTTATAAATGGCTCCAACGTAACAATTTCTGATATTTTACTTAAGAAAAAAGTCCTGGAGCTAAGAGTTAGGTGGTCAAAAACTGACCAAAAGGGAAAGTCCGTTACTTTATTGATACCTGAGAACAGAAAAAAAAATACTGTCCGATACGACTCATTAACGAATACTTAAAGGTACGACCTACCAGTAACAAAGATTTGTTTATTCATTATAATGGTAGGTCTTTAACTAGATACTAATTCAGCAGTATACTGGAAAAGGCTTTACATTTTCTTCATATTAGTAAAGGTCATTTTAGGTCACATAGTTTTAGAATTGGGGAGCCACGGAACTAGCCAGGCAGGGGGTCTCAGAGGAGGTAATTATGAAATTAGGCAGATGGAAATCGCATGCTTAATCTCGCTACATTAGGTTGCATTTTTTTCTAGTTTCAAAAGGCTAACAAGCTACAAGTTTTCACAGGTCCGAAAAATTTTATGGATTGTTGGAAGTTCCCTTGTTCATTGGGCCAATGTAGAGGCGAAGAAATATGGTAGGACCAACCTGGGACTGGAGTCCAAAGGTGTTACAAAATACTGGATTGGGCAACCTGGTTTACAGATTAAAGATTTGGACTCCCTACTGGATGCAAAAAGAAAATTTTTACTTTCTCCTAATTTTATTATTATTCATTGTGGAGCTAATGATTTGACAGATTTAGAATTGACAGGGAAGGGTCTAATTGAAAATGTAAAATGTTCTATCCTACGTTACCAGGCTTTATTTAAAAATGTTATTATAATATGGTCTTCAATGCTACAGCGCAGATACTGGCATTTTGCACCCTTGAATGCAATAATGAGTGAATTCAGTGGTCAAAAATTTTGTAATAGAAAATGGGGGTAAAGCTATTTTATATGAGAACATTAGGGCAAGTGAAGTGTCTTTATACAGAACAGATGGAACTCATTTATCACAAACTGGAAATCAGGTTTTCTTAAATAATATTCAAAGGAGGGGGTTGAGTCTTTCCTACACACAATTTCAACTTTTCCAATGCTTCAATATGAAAATTTTGTGGAGGTGAGAACCCAAGTCAGATTTGGTAGCTGACTTGGGCTCTCATGTGGCGGTCCAGGGAGACTGGTAGTGATTGGGGGATTATTTCACTCGGCCCTTGCTCTGGGCCTGACAAGTTCTACAATTTGCAGGTTTGGAAAATGTGGTTAGTGGTAACGGTGGGGTCTACAGATGGTTAACTCTGGGACCTCCTCCACCTCATCTTATAAAGGGGAGGCCTACACCTGCCAACAGGTGGGGCACTAATAATTGGAGCATTGGTAATACGTGTGTTTTCCCCGGTCTCTCCCCATGGTAGGTGGTGGTGTAACCGTGTTTAACTACCAGGGGTTTTATGACACTATGTCAACATAGGTCAGCTGATAGCCATTGTGTATAGGTAATCGGTAGTCACCCTGGCGCCTCAACAAAATATTAAAGAATACTCTGTAGCCAAAGTAATAATGTATATTCTAGTCATGAAAATGTATAAAAAAAATTTATACAAGTTGGTGTAATAAATGTATGTGTAATTAGAATGATTGTTTTTGTAGAAGTTGTAAAAGTTATAAATGAAAAACAGAGGATGGAACCTCTACACAAATGAGTAAAATATACAGAAAGTCTGTAATATTTTAATTTTGGTATTTGTGAATTAGAATTAACAACAGACAAAGAGAGACAACTCTAGAACAATTTTTAATCACTTTGTGATTAAAGGAAGGACTTCAACATAGTTTAGAAAATACCTCAACAACTCTTGATTGTTGTTCTTCATCTCATTGTTATTCGTTCAGTATTAATATATGGTCTTCTTCTATGAGTATTGCAATTAATAGAGATTATCAAAATTTTATATAATAATCTGGTTTAGTTCAATCAAATGTTTGTGTGGGTGTTGCAGCCTTTAGCTCATCGCCATATTTGGCATGGCCATAGATGGCGCTTTCAGGTGGAATCTGAATTTTGGAATTCCCGTATCGGGCACTTGTTAATTTGCTGTCGACAACAAAGCAGGTGCTGCAGAAATTAGTAAATTTATTTAAAACCCGCCCACCCTCCCAAAATAAGAATAGTTGATGCTGTTTTTTGTTTTATATTTTCAGGCACTAGTTTGCTGTATTTGGTTACAATATTATGGTTACCAGTATCCAAGCAGTTCCTCCATGGTATTGGACCAATACAGGATAGTTTGGAGTAAACTTGCGTTTCTTTGATTTGGACATTTCCGTAATTAAGCACTTTATTTACATATGGACAATTGTGATTTAAGCAACCAGAATGAATTTAAGTTAATATTAATTACCAATTTTATTAATTGGGAGGAAAACAAGACATTTTAAAGAAATTTTCTTCTACTATCCTTAGGCGCACAGTCAATTTTGAATGGGGGGAGGTCAAGGGAGACTGGTAGTGATTGGGGGATTATTTCACTCGGCCCTTGCTCTGAGCTTGACAAGTTCTACAATTTGCAGGTTTGGAAAATATGGTTAGTGGTAACGGTGGGGTCTGCAGATGAGTAACTCTGGGACCTCCTCCACCTCATCTTATAGAGGGGAGGCCTACACCTGCCAACAGGTGGGGCACTAATAACTGGAGCATTGGTAATACGTGTTTTCCCCGGTCACTCCCCATGGTAGGTGGTGGTGTAACCGTGTTTAACTACCAGGGGTTTTATGACACTATGTCAACATAGGTCAGCTGATAGCCATTGTGTATAAGTTATCGGTAGTCACCCTGGCGCCTCAACAAAATATTATAGAATACTCTGTAGCCAAAGTAATGCCACAAAGTAAAAATGTATATTCTAGTCATGAAAATGTAAAAAAATTTTATACAAGTTGGTGTAATAAAATGTATGTGTAATTAGAATGATTGTTTTTGTATAAGTTGTAAAAGTTATAAATGAAAAACAGAGGATGGAACCTCTACACAAATGAGTATAATATACAGAAAGTCTGTAATATTTTTTTTAATTTTGGTATTTGTGAATTACAATTAACAACAGACAAAGAAAGACAACTCTAGAACAATTTTTAATCACTTTGTGATTAAAGGAAGGACTTCAACATAGTTTAGAAAATACGTCAACTCTTGATTGTTGTTCTTCATCAAATTGTTATTCGTTCAGTATTAATATAGGGTCTTCTTCTACGAGTATTGCAATTAATTGATCATAATGTGTTTCAGTAATTCAATATAACGGTTTACTTCAAATGAAACTCGTAAAAACACGACAATTTAACAAGGTTTTTGATGGGAAACAGTCATTCACCCCCATCATAGCAGACTTAAATACATAAAACAAAACAAAATATTGTTTACCACCATGTTATCGTGAAGCACCTTGCGGATACCTTAAATATATGAAATATATACCTTTCGAATACTGGAGTACACAGACATAAAAGAGAGTTACAATCATTTTCAGTCAAGATAGTTAAATGTTAAATTTATATGAGGATAAAGCATGCATGCCTCGTACAGATCTTTTGAGTTTAAGCAAATTACAACTGATTTTTTCCATTTGTTCTTATATTGTGCTGTAACACCACTGTTCCAGGTTAGAGGAAGAGTTGAGCGCTCACAAACATGTTAAACCCCGCCACATTCTTTGTGTCTGTCTCAAGTCAGGAGCCTGTAGTTCAGCGTTTGTCGTTGGTTCATGTCTGTCATATTTGTTTTTCATAAATTGTTTTGTTAAAAATAAGCCATTAGTTTTCACAATTGACTTGTTTCACATTTTTCATGACGGGGCCTATTATAGCCGACTATACGGTATGGGTTTTCTCATTGTTTGAGGCCATATGTTGCTTATAATTGCTTACATCCACTTCATCTAAAACTCAGTTCTCATTAGGGAAAATTTGATTTGCCAATATATTTTCAATCTTTTAACGTAAAGCCTTCTGATCTGGTAGATCATGTCTCAATTCAAGAGTAACTGCAGAATGTAATATGCTCCCACCCGACAGTAAAACCCTAGCAAAATAGGGCCGTCACGTTCAGTCGATATATGAAAGTAATAACGGTTGTGCCGTGTTGAGGATCGAGAGCATCACGCTCTCTGCACTCTAAAGAACCTTGCAACAATCATACTATTTGAGGAAACACGTAGGTATCCTACTTAAGACAAAATTTCTGACCCTATCCATCTAAATCCCGTTTTTTTTAATTTTCCCGCTCTTGGTTTATTATACAACCTACAGTTCGTTGGATTTATGAAATTGTCTGAATATTCTTGAAATATTTGCCAATGGACGTTAAGTAAACAACAGTTAATCACTCCATTAACCAATAACCAAAATAAAGAACTGTTTATAGCGCAAAACAATTTAACCACACTTGGTTTAAATCCTTTAAAGAAGCTGTATGAGAAATTTAAGACTTGAATGTGATCAAGTTCAACCTTTAAAAATTGTCCCCTATCTTAATATTTTTAAATATAGTTGGGATTTCTGGATTTCGAACAAAATAATGTTACTACGTATTGAATGTATTTAATTATTCATTTTTCGTGATGTATGTTTGGATTTAATTTTTAAACCCGACTGATTAATTGCTTTAGAGAAGCGACAAGTATTTAATGCATATTAAAATCAGAGACAATAAAGCATATAGGAATTTTAGGCTAAGTGGGTTGATCGGGATGGATAAGATTTTTGACAGTCAATTAAAACAAGAAAGCATTAGCGAAAATTATTTTTGTTATAATAATAAATGACATCTCACCCTACGTATACCCGATCAACTTCTAACTACCCTTTGCTCCTTCCAAAATGCTGCAAGTTAGCAGAGAAGAAGCTAAAACCAATTTTGAAGTTTAAGGTTCGAACTGTTTTTGGTTCAAACTATCAACCTCGCAGACCACCGATGCGTTGCGTCTATTACATGAATTCAGTTTTATTTATTGTTTGCCGATTTTATATATTCGCATATATAGGTTTATTAAATAAATTTTCGTATGTAATCTTGCATTTGGTTCATCATACTATTCATTAAACCCTTTTTCTGAAAGATTATATCAATCAGGAAACCGATTAACAACAAAATTTAACTATAAGTACCTGTTCAGTGTTTACCTCATAAAGAGGATTATTATAGTAAAAAGGATAATATTGTATATTAATTTGCGTCTGTAAATTTAAACCTACTTTCTTATTAGAATTACTGATGTACGAGAGACAACTCTAATTGTTTAAAAATGTTTACGTTCCATCTATTAGATGGTAAATATTTTAAACAAATTTTTCAATTTTTTAGAAGTTATTTCCTTAACATTATATTAAACTACTTGCATACTATGACGGGACTACATGCATTACAGACAATGAGAACTCTTGGCCTTCGAACAGTAGAGAATTAAAGATATACAAGAGGGTTATGTGAATCAAATTATTGCCGGATAAAGATCTAACTGTTTGAAAATTAAAAAAACAAAAAACAATCTATATCATTTCAAGAACTTATCAACAGTATAACCATGATCTGCTGAAATAGTTAAAGAGAGGGGTTTTTGTTGTTCAGTCTTTAGTTTTATGTGTTGAGTTGTAAACTGATTGTCTTTTGCTTGTTTTTTTTTTTTCATTTCTTGCCATGGCATTATTTCCGATTTATGAGTTTGGATATCCTTTCGGTATTTTTCGCCTCTCTTTTTTAGTCTAGATCAGCACAGTTTTTAAGAAATCCAAAATTAGTCATTTTTGAATTAGATGCTTAAATCTGAAACAAGTATTATTGAAGTGGTCTTATCAAACAATATTATTAGCGATTATTTCGGATTTTAAATTAATAGTGTAATAGCTCAACTATTGGCGACACTTGCATTATTTTTTAGAAGTCTTGGAATTTTTTACATCATATGAAAACTGCACCAAAGATCGTGTTTGTAGTCTAGATATTTTCACAGAAGAAACATTTCTTGTCGAAGACTTCGGAGCAGAAAAATTGGAACCGTAAATTTTATTAAAATAACCTATTACTTTTTCAAAATGAGCATTGAAATCTTGCATATGAAAAATGAGAACACGTTAAAAATTTCTTGCGTCCGAAGCGCTTTTCTGAATTTACCTTCATCAGGAACGCTCAGAGCCACATATTTGCAAGCCGTATCATTCTGTTAAGTATAAGAGTTGCCTCCCTTTCATTGTCTCTTCCATATGAAACACCATTAACAATATCAACAGAATGGAAGATGACCCCACAGAGTTTGAAATTGTGGGCCCATAAAAATTCCATCTTTGTCGCCTACTTGGCGAGTAAATATCAAATTCCGTTATTGGCCAATAAAAATCCAATTTCTGGCACCCACTTTTTCAGTGTACGGAAATTTATACATCCTTCTCCCGACTTCGTGGTTATTATACTTCAATCATAATATCCGGACGGCGAAAATGTCTCGCTAGACCAATTTGAACACTTTCTTTACCAGTCCCGCACCACTTAAAAGGGAAGGCGAACAAGACAGTACAAAATATCACCAAAGTTACGATCTAACTTGAAGGTCAGGACAATTTGAATGTTTTTTCTTCTTCTAATGAATTAAATGTTCAATTAAAATGACATGTCTGCAACTCTGGTTTGGTACAATTCGGATATGACAGGGAACCAAGGGACCCAATGATTAAATGTCATTATTGTAAACAAACAATTAACAGTTGAGGATTAAAGACCAGACAAAGAAAAAAAAGTGGCGATTATTCATGCTTTTTTTGAAATTTCAAAACTTTTCTATGTAAAATCATGATTTCCAAATAAACAAATTTGCCGTGAGCTGGAGAGTGCCAGAATGCAGGATTTGACCGAATTTACTCCCCAGAGCTTCTGGTGTCTTATATGGCCCCAAGCCCCTTTGCTGTAATGCAACTCGCTTACGCGGGGTGGCTGGCGCGCTAACGCCGACCTCTCGGCCCTAACTACCAATTTTTTGTTTTGGTTGCCATTTGGCTACTACTCTATTTTCTTAGCATTAAACCCAGTTCCAAATAATTTATTTGGTATGGTGTCTCATTTAGATATCTATCAGATACATTGCAAGTTCGTTTTTTTCAACACATCAGTGTATTGTACTGGCATAAGTCAAAACCTCTGTGACAAAGACAGAGAAACTACTGACATTTTATTGTCGGAAGTTGGTGTTTTGTTCTGTCACAGAACAAACAACTTTTCAGTTTGCAAAAACTCATTTAGAAATAAATTCAAGATGATGATTGATTGTTGGTTGCTTAACGTTCGGTGGCAAATAATTCATGCATGTTCAGGAAGAGAACAAATTAACAATAAATACAAAGGTAGATCCTGTAATAGAGGCCATGCAGGATGAAGGTCGTGGAACTGTGGACTGCCACAGGAAAATGAGGGTACATTGGATAGGGACAGAAATTTAGACTTGCAACAGGACACCTACGGACCCTCAAAGAATTGTTGCATGACACTCTCTTTAGACGAGGCAAAGCAAATTTAAGAAATTTGAAACTTGCATTACTTCAGCGTCGAGAGTTCTTGCTAGTCTTGATGAAACGACGTTTATAATTTTTTATCTGAAGATCTGGCAGACGGGCATTTCAACAACCATTGTATCAAGTATATTTACAACAGGTTTTCCGAATTTTGTCAATTACACTTTGAAAAGTTGAGTTCACCTCCTCTTTCAAGAACCCAAAGTACCAAGATGTTCGTCATAAAATTGATAACACTGCGGTTTTAATTAAAATGTCAAACAATTTTGAAATTCAGGCTCTTTAATACTTGGAGCGATTACAAACATCACAAAACAGCAAAGTTTCTGGTAAGTATTACCACTAGTTAACTAATCTCGCAGAAAACCGATCTGAAACGGCAATTTTTATCTGAACAGATCTTCAATCACTGAACAATCAATTATTAAGTCCATCAATTTTCAGACTTATTCAATGCGGTTACGGTAGTAGTGTTCCGACTGTTCAGTAATTGTTATTAACTGTACACATTAACATCATAATATAATAACTTACCGACTGAACATGACTGAATTATTCATTGTTCAGATATTTCAGATGATGATAAGATGTAAATGACTGTTTAATACTAAAATCATGTACTACTGTACTCCATCGGGAATGATTAACTATATATAACAAGCATATAGAGGAAGAGCAAGTAATGAATGCATCACAGACAACAGAGCGTTTCTTGAAATCATTGAGCCACTTGATAAGGCCATAGCTAATTGGGATTTTCAGATACGTGATGAACTGGTGCTACTTTGTGCAGAACTTTTACTTTCCCACGAGAGACGTGTTGCGTCTCAAATGACCCAGTTTGAAGTTCCGTGTACACAAGACATCACAAACAGACAAATCCATGTAATGCAAGCAAGACGAATGAAATATTTAAATTGTGATTACCGCTAACAATGCAGCATTTGGATGATATTATTAGGTCAATTGAAGGTCTTTGTAACTTGTACACCCCTTTACCGTGATATGGATAACAAACAAATCAAACGAAATAAGGCTTTTCATTCAATGTTCTCAATCCATCATCAGTTATTATTATCTTACATAATTTATTTCTGCTTCCTGCTATTTAAAAAATTTACACATAATTATTATTTAATTGCTTATAATTATTATACTATATAGCCAACCATGCCATACCTATGTAGTATTTTTTATTATGAAGTTTTATTTTGTATTTAATTTAATTGGATGTCTCGAAAAAGGGTTTCTTTATATAAATCGCTATAAAAAAGCATATAAATAAGGAGATGTAGTATGATTGCTAATTAACAAAGACTAAAAGTATAGAAAATTTTAATAGCCTCAATGAAAATGAAAAACAAATGATAAATATTCTTTGCCCATCAACACAAAAACAGGTAGAAAGCATAGGTTCCTTTTTAAAAAAAAGTCATTGGCACTAACGATAGGGGACTCATAATTGAATTTTGAACTATTTTCATTAGTTTGTTTAATAAGATTATATATGCTTTTTTCTTATCATTATGTTAATGTTGTTTTTGTCACAAATCGTATAAGTTGGTTAATATGGCAATAAAAGTTTGATTTGATTGATTTGATTTGCTAATGAGACAACTATCCACCCAAGTTGAAATGAAGTTGATGTAAGCAATCATAGGCAACCGTACGGTTTCAATAATGAGAAAAACCAATACCGTAAAGTCGGCTATAAAAGGCCCCGACATGACAAATATGAAACAATTCAACTGAGAAAACTAACGGCCTAATTTATAACAAAACAATTTACGAAAAACAAATACGACAGACATAAATCAACGACAACCACTGAACTACAAGCTCCTGACTTAGGACAGGCACATAACGAATTATTTTTTCTCATCAATTTTGTACTCAGAAAGCCATGGAACAATCATCAGAAAGAAAACCAAACTGGACGGAGGCAGAGCTTGATGTTCTGTTTAACGGGGTTGCAGAGAACATAAACATAGGTGCATTTAACCCTTTGACCGGGACCAAACTTCATCTTATTGAGTATTAAATATCATTCTTAACCAAATTTTCTTGTCTATGAAAATTATTTTTAGTATGGTGGATCAATTGATAAATGTATTAGACCCAATTCATATGGTCAATTAGTTTCTGTAGTGCTAGACGTTATATAAACATGAACAATTTTATATTAATGCTACTGCTTGCATGATATATTTACATGATTACCAAATAAAAATAGGTAAACGTAAGAATGTGAATAGGATAAATGCAGCAAATTCATCTTCTGTCAGCAGACGTATCAGATGTTTAAAAGAAATGGCAGGATCTCCAAAGCATTGTTAAAAAGGAAGCTGCAAGGAGAAGCATAAATGCTACAGGAAGAGGACCCAATATTGGTAAAAATACCAACAAATAACTTTTAATGTTAGGAAATATTAAAACAAAAATGCAGCCATCTTTATATTATGACTGATGATGGGTTTGGTTATAATTGAAATGTTGTTTTTACCATTTTAAAACCTGTTCAAAGTATGACTTAGTAAATTTGATTCATTCATATTAAGGTACTATCTCGGTACCTTGTCAATCCTCTTCAAAAACGATAACAATTGAATGCAATCCACAAGCAACTGTGTTTGAAATCACAACCCGAGTTAATCACTAAAGACTTCTTAAACTGGTCCACTCACTTTCCAGATATAGTACCATCTAAGTAAAATATGAATACAAGGGTCAAGAAAATGAAAAAAAACAATATAAAAACGTCATGCTTCCTAACCGTACCTCTGGACCCATCCTCATCAGGAAACCAAAAAAAAAAAAAAAAAAGATAATTGGATGCACAAATAATTCTTTGTTGACATGGATTATCATTGATATGGTCATTGATATAAATAACTGTTTACAAAATTTTCGAAAGAATGAGGATTTGCTGTGAATTTCTATCCTAGGAATCTACTACCTTTATATTTGTATTTTGCAAATCCTTACGGAATTGTGGGTCCTCAATCAGGCTGATATCCAGTTGAAATTAAACAAAAGAAACGGAACTTCATGAGAGAAGGTAAAAAGGCGAAGTTGGTATATTTGGATTGTTTACATCTGATTCGATGGACGTTGAAAGTTTAACGTTGATGCATAATTAAGAATTTTAAGCATCTTATATACCTGTTCTTTAAATTATAGTATGGAGCTTCGAGATATTTGTTAACCTACAAATAAAAGACAAATTTTCACCAAAAAATCGATTGTGGTAGGTTCAAATACACGAGGATCTTTTAAGTGCATAAACATAAATTCCGCCGATAAAAAATTCCACAGAAAAACTAAAGATTGATGTTTTAAAAGAATAAATTTACATCTCTGCCCCCCGGCGACAGTTTATTGAGAAAAAATTATAAAAACAGGCATATTTGAGTTGACTATTTAAAATAACAAAAATACCGAACTCCAAGGGAAATTCAAAACGGAAAGTCCTTTATAAAATGGCAAAATCAAAAGCTCAAACACATCTAACGAATGGAAATCACCTGTCATATTCCTGACTTGGTACAGGCGTTTCCGTATGTATAAAATGGTGGATTAAACCTGGTTTTATAGATAGCTAAACCTATCACTTGTATGACAGTCGCATTGAATTGCATTATATTGACAACAATGTGTGAGCCAAACCAACAGACAATAATAGGTAAAAACTTCAAAAATAGGGGTACAGCAATCAACATTGTAATATAATCTTAATCACTATAAAACAAATAACTGTTTCAACATAGAAACACGAAATGGCATATAGACAAAGTACATAAGCAAATATGAAAGACAAGGATTTAAAATTGACCATAGCACAATAACAAAATGGCGGGATGTTTAACTACCGAGCCACGTCATAAGTATATAATCAAAAATGGACTAAACAGTAGTTTAAATAAATATAAATAAGGGTAAAAAAAAAAAGAGAATGTAACACGCAATTAAGATGATAAACAACGTCAGCACCTAAAATCTATACTTCAAGGCCATCATGTATTTTTTGTGAAGTTGATACGGAATATTTATCAACAAGATCTTGGTATCTTCCAATGAACATTTTTAGAAACAGGACGTGACGTTCTTTGATTTGTTCATTGTTGAATACATCAACTGTCAAGATGAAGAACAGGAATAAAAGCCCTGTTCATTGATAATTTTCTATGTTTTCTATGTATTGTGTGCGATTTTGTGATTTACTCCATATCCTTTCATTTTCATTTGACATAACCTTGGCTCATAAACTTTCTGCTTAGACACTGGTGACATTTTATAAAGTCTGAGCAGCAGCTGCAAGCTCTTGAATACCAAATGAGTTGGGAAATGTATATCCCATATGAAGGTGAAGTTGGTATATTGCTGCTAAGGTGGGGAAAATTTATAATTTCAAAATTAAAATCGTCTCGCTTGTCATAGATTCTGGTATCGAGATGATCGCTTATGTCAAATTCGAGGTAGAAGTCTAAAAATGAGGCGGAGGAAGCAAGTTATAAGAACATAAAAAAACTCACAGTACTAAAAAATGAAATAAATGGTTCAAGTGAAATATCTGTCTGCGAGAGTGGGTGTGTTTGAATAACAATGTTTTGCTGAAAACTCTTGGCGACAGACTTTACAAGTGGATCTTAAAAATGCATCACTTAAAAAAAATCTATTTTTTGAGTGAATAACCTAGGATAATTTGTCTTCAACTTCAGGAAATTTTGCCCTTCCACGAAATAATTAATTAAAATATTTGTTTTTGTGTTTTTGAACTTTCAAAAAAATCTCTCTAACAACCGACCACACACCTAAAGGCATAAAAGTACATTAAATGATCCGTAATAGCTAGTAGATACATTTGTCTCTTAAATACGACTGGCATATATGGATCGTAATGATGCTATGTGGACAAATTCATCTGTTTTCAAGAGATAACCTGACAGCGCGTCATCCCAACAATGGCTTCCACTATTACGATTAAAAAAAATAGGTGGCGTAATGGGGAGATAATTTTGACGAACTTGAATCCTGACTGCAGTGCTCTTCAACGTCTAATTTTATTTGGCCTTTTGCGCTTTCTCAATTGGAGCGTCACGGATGAAGAAATTCACTCCATTTTAATTTGTTATCCATTATTTGACATTTTTTTGAAAACGGCACAACATCTATTTGACCATTTCATTTGTATGGTTTTCAAGATTAACAAACTAAACACAAAAAACACCTGCACGAACCATTGTCAACAATTTGAATAATCACTTGAACTTGACATTTTAGATATCAATTTGTGTGGTTGAATGATTTAAAATTGTGCAAGTGCATTCAACAAATTGGGTTCTCAACTGAAATAGTAAATTCTCATATGCTGTTTCTGCCACTATTTGATAAACTAAGAACTTTTACCAGTGTTTTTCTATTTTGGATAAAGTTTGGAATAGATAGAAAAATTGTCAATGCTGTGTTTAACTTTTATCCAGTTTTTATGTTGAATGGTCATAACATATACTAAATCGAAGTTAACTGTATTAAATTCACCAATCCTTCTATTTCACAGATTTACGTTCCGCTATATAGATGATGTTCTCTCACTAAATAATACAAAATTTGGTGACTATATTGAACGAATCTATCCCATCGAACTAGAGATAAAGGATACTACAGATACAGTTAAGTCTGCCTCATATCTTGACTTACATCTAGAAATTGACAATGAGGGTCGGTTGAAAACAAAACTTTACGACAAAAGAGATGATTTCAGCTTCCCAATTGTGAACTTTCCATTTCAATGTAGCAACATTCGAGTAACACCTACATACGGAGTATATATCTCCCAATTGATACGATATTCCCGGGCTTGTATTTCCTATCATGATTTCCTTGATAGAGGGTTGCTGCTCACAAGGAAGCTATTAAACCAAGAGTTCCAAATGGTGAAGTTGAAATCATCCCTTCGTAAACTTTACGGACGCTATCACGAGTTGGTTGACCGTTATGGAATAACCGTTTCACAGATGATATCGGATATGTTCCTTATGTCGTAACTACAATACCCGTCCCTTTTTACGAATGTGACCTACTGAATTAGACTATTTACCGGATTTGTAATAACATAAGCAACACGACGGGTGCCACATGTGGAGCAGGATCTGCTTACCCTTCTAGAGCACCTGGGATCACCCCCAGTTTTTGGTGGGGTTCGTGTTGCTAAGTCTTTAGTTTTCTATGTTGTGTCTTGTGTGCTATTATTTGTCTGTTTGTCTTTTATTTTTAGCCATACCGTTGTCAGTTTATTTTCAATGTATGAGTTTGACTGTCCTCCTGGTATCTTTCGCCACTTTTCTAAAAAACATTTTACAAGTTTTTTTTTAAAATTTGGGATACTTTAATGAAATAGGTTTTCACAATTGTTGTAGAAGGTTCATTTATGGTTAAATATAATGAAAATACTCCAGATTTGAATATAGTTTAATTTGCTGGCATACTTTTTATATCAGGACGCCTAAGTACGTTTAACTAATATTTGAATATCCTTTGTATTTGGATGTTGATGTCTTTAAGATATAGATGCTGGCATCATCTTGACTATGGATGCTGACATCCTTTATTTATGAATGTTGACCTCCAATTCATTTTGTACCTAATACATCAGATTTATTTGGATGCTGATTTCCCAATATGTGACTGTTTAGTACCTTAATTCGTAATTCCGGATTTATGAATCCTTGCTTTTAAAGTAATTAGATGCTGGCATCCGATGTATGTGTTCAACCTGTATACAAGGATCATTTTCTTCTTTTTTTAGCAAGTAATAATCCAATTAAAATCCAACTTCTGAAAATATAACAATTCGTTCAGTCAAGAACATAAAAGCATATATTGATTGTCTATATAAATTGCTTTTTCACCTGAAAGTTTGTACTTTTATATAGGTTTTCACATATTTTTTTTATGGTTATGGATGTTGTAATGGTCACGCTCTAGTTTCTCTTCATGTTCATGTTATGTATACCTGCATACACTTTCTCCAACATACAGCAAAAGTATAATTTGAATGACTTGTTAAAACCAGTAAATGCTTCAAATATAAAACTTTTGTGAGAAACTATTACTTTTACCTGAAGTTTTGTCATTTTTTATGTTTAATGTTTTTATACTTTTCCTTTGGTGTCAAACAACTGGATTGAGAAAGCTTTACAGACAAGAATAATATCTTATCAATGTGCATTTCAAAAGAATCATGAGTAAGGCCTAAGGAGAATAAGCACTAAAAACTAATTAAATGAATATACTAATCTTTATTTTGAAACTGTATAGGCAATAAACAGAATAATTTAGTGCCATTCTCCCTATTAATCCTGCAAGAAATGGTACAATATTGGAAAGCCTTAAAATTTAAATTAAATATTTATTCACAAACCAAAAGTATATACAAATTTTAAATACAGTCTTTTCAAGTAACAGGCCATGTTCATTGGAGATGTTAACTCTGCAATAAATTACCAATAGTTTTAATGGAGATTCATTAATTGACAGTACAAAATATTCCAAAATGTGTCCATTTACGACAAAAGAGACGATTTTTCATTCCCTATTGTTAATTTTCCTTTTTTAGACGGCGATGTTCCTTTGGCTCCATCATACGGTGTGTATATATCCCAACTCGTTCGTTATGCCCGTGTGTGTAGTGATGTCATAGATTTTAACGAACGTAATCAATGCATCACTAGTAAATTATTAAGTCAGGGATTTCGTTACCATAAATTACGTAAAACTTTTGCTAAGTTCTTTCATAGATACAAAGATAGATTTGATTAGTAAATTTGGCTGTACCTGTAGAAAACTGATTAAAAACGGTATTTCACATCCTAAATTTTACGGTAATATTGTACTTAAAGCGCGGAAATCACTATATGATCCGTGTAAACTCATCGAACCTTTAAATAAACTTATTAGTTCAGGTTATCTTACCAATGTTGTAATTAGATCTTTGAATATAGTTTACATTGGCACTAATATCGATTTTGTCATCAGCAAATTAAAACAACTAAATTTGTATTCTTTTCAAACGGGATGTTTAAAGACACACCCACGTTCATTTTGATCTATAAAGAGGTTAAACTCCTAACTATCCTACTGTCTGTCGATTCATTTATTTTGGCATTGCACTAGTCATGTCTTCTTTGACTGTCAATGACGTTAAAATACTAAATCCCTGGGATGTGTTTTAGTTGATTTTAGTCTCTGATGCATGATTTTTATTATTAATTGTTTTGGCTTTTAACTAGCTGTCAGTAACTGCGAGTACTCTCAAATCGTACTTTCTTGTTTATTTGACCTGTTGATACTAATTGTAATGCTTTTTGTTATTTAATGTTATTCAGGGTTATATCTGGTCTATATACCAGCTTTGATAAGTGTTTGGTACTAATATAAATTTCCACTTCGTACTATGAACATCAAAATTATTTATTTTGTTAAAATATTTCCTTTCTCAATTGTAACTGTATACGTATACCTAACAACAAAATTATTTTATTTACCTGTGTTTAAAGTTATTGCAAATGGCTGATATTTTTGTTCGAGCATATTGTTTTTCTTAAATTGTTTAACATTTCATACCGATATAACATGTTACTTTTATTATTCTTCCTTAGTTTATTTATTTTGAATTTACATTGTATCATAGGTCAAATTTATTTGTTCAGTGTATATTCATTGGTGTTACTATGTCCTTTGATTGAGTTAAGCTATTTCAGGTGATATTTTATAGTGTGTCTTTCTATGTTGTGATGTTACACTATTGTTTCAGAAAAAGGGTGAAGGTTTGGTACCATTAAAACGCTTAAACCCGCTGCATTTGTTTGCACCTGTCCTAAGTCAGGAATCTGATGTTCAGTAGTTGTCGTTTGTTGATGTGGTTCATAAGTGTTTCGTTTCTCGTTTTATATAGATTAGACCGTTGGTTTTCCCGTTTGAATGGTTTTACACTAGTAATTTTTGGGGCCCTTTATAGCTTACTGTTCGGTGTGAGCCTAGGCTCCGTGTTGAAGACCGTACTTTGACCTATAATGGTTTACATTTATAAATTTTGACTTGGATGGAGAGTTGTCTCATTGGCACTCATACCACATCTTCTTATATCCATTTGTAATTCCTCAAGCAGGCAGCATTGTTATAAATACAAAACTAGCTAGCATGCATATATTGTTACATTTTAAAATTATCAAGAATTTTTAAAATATGTTGCCTTTTATAGGGAGTACAAAATATTTTTAAAATATTGAATGATTCTCAATATTTATACTGCAAATTAGTACCACAACATATATCAGACATTTTCATTTAATAATATTGCTTGTAGTAAGAATAATGTGACGGTTAATAAACTTTTTGTATGTTCAAGACTAGTATTTTCTGATCATTTATCAAGAATATGACAGTTGGTTTCCATTCGTTAGATGTGTTTGAGGTTTTGATTTTGCATCTTATGAAGGACTTTCCGTTTTGAATTTCCCTTGGAGTTCGGTATTTTTGTTATTTTACTTTTTACATCATCGCTCACCTACATAACAATATAACTTCAAAGACTACTTTTTACCGGTTTTGTAACACGTATAGAATAATGGCATTTTCATTTTTGATACTCACTTTATCAGCAAGAATATCAAGCAAGCTGATAATCGAGCTGGCAAGTCGGTATCATATAATAAAATGCTATTATTCTTTTTATCGGCAATTTGTATTCATTGTATGGTTTTGGGGTGAAAATATGAAAATCAAATAAAGGTTAGTAAAACAATTTTTACACTTAGAAAACGTTGTGATATTTGTTTGGTTGTATGAATGAAGTTGCATGCATTTCATTGATAGATTAACGCGGATGGACATGAACATGAACATGTGACGTTGCTGCGCTGATATATGACGTCATTGCCTAATATTTTCGAGTATCAAGTCCTGTCCATGACCTTGAAAATATAAGGCAGTAAAATCAAGGGGAAAATGTACAGATTGCCGATAAAGTTTTGTATTCAGTGTCCTTTGATAAAGTATTATGGTATACTAAATAAATGTAACAAAATTTAACAATAATTTGTTTTATAAATGTAATACCTTCAATTAGTCATACTCATACACAAATTATTATTCATAACAGCTTTTATTATACAAAATTAACAACCATTCAGCACTCAAATTAACAACCTTAAATATTAATTTTCAATCATTTCCATGCAGTACTATCACAAGTTTATTTTATTTCTAATAACGTTGAATATTTTTTCATGTCATAAGTTGTTAATTGCTACTCTTTTTAACAATATCGAAACTGCAGTTTAACGATATAGATATTGTAACTGGATACGCCAATTTTTACAATACTGATCTGTAATTTCTAAGTCATCACATTTTAGGAACTATGTTTAAAACATATAATGAAAAAATCCAATTTCATTCAATCATTTCCTTCAAAATTACTTGGAATTAAATAAATCAAATAGATTTTTTCAATGATTTATAAAAATAATAATATACCTAATTTATAACAAAGCTAATAAATGAATTTCTTTAAATTTTACATTAAGGGGGATTTTATTTTGTTTAATAGATTATCTTCTTATATTTAAAACAAATTTTTAATTACTTATGACAAATCACTAAAACAGAGGTGAAATATACCAAAAGGACATTCAGACTGTTGAATAGTCTAGCATCATAGTTAAAAGAGTAATACACTGAGTGAAAGTATCGTTTTTTCCAGAAACCAGGTAAAATAAAATGTGGGAAAGGAATTATTTCATACTTAATATCAGAGAAACATACCAAACCTCAAAAAAATAAACCCTGCAAATCAAACAAAATATAGTTTATATAACTATGTTTAAGTATCTGAGAAGCGAGCCTAAATAGCAAAACTTAACATTGATCAATAACAGACAAAGGAGGGACGAAAGATACCAGAGGGACAGTCAAACTCATAGATCGAAAACAAACTGACAACGCCATGGCCAAAAATAAAAAGACCAACAGACAAATAATAGTACAGATGACACAACATAGAAAACTCAAGACTAAGCAACACGAACCCCACCAAAAACTGGGGGTGATCTCAGGTGCTCCGGAAGGGTAAGCAGATCCTGCTCCACATGTGGCACCCGTCGTGTTGCTTATGTTATTACAAATCCGGTAAATAGTCTAATTCGGCAAGTCACATTCGTGAAAAGGGAAGGGTATTGTAGTTACGATATAAGGAACATATCCGATATCATCTGTGAAACGGTTATTCCATAACGGTCAATCAACTCGTGATGGCGTCCGTTAAATTTACGAAGGGATGATTTCAACTTCACCATTTGGAACTCTTGGCTTAATAGCTTCCTTGTGAGCAGCAACCCTCTATCAAGGAAATCATGATAGGAAACACAAGCCCGGGAATATCGTATCAATTGGGAGATATATACTCCGTATGCAGGCGCTGCTGGCATGTTGCTACATAGAAATGGAAAGTTCACAATTGGGAAGCTGAAATCATCTCTTTTGTCGTAAAGTTTTGTTTTCAACCGACCCTCATTGTCAATTTCTAGATGTAAGTCACGATATGAGGCAGACTTAACTGTATCTGTAATATCCTGTATCTCTATTTTCCTATCGAAGGTCGGTGGTTTTCTCCGGGCACTCCGGCTTCCTCCACCAATAAGAACTGACCGCCACGAAATAGCCCAATAGCGGCGCTTAAAAGTGGCGTAAAAACACCAAAAATCAAAAATCAAATCCTGTATCTCTAGTTCGATGGGATAGATTCGTTCAACATAGTCACCAAATTTTGTATTTTTTAGTGAGAGAACATCATCTATATAGCGGAACGTAAAGTCAAAGGATATTGCTAACTTCTCATAATAATCGGCAAAAGCACAAAGTCGGCAAGAAGATGTTTTCAATCAAGGCACAATTGGTTTGAATCAGAGTGATTCCATTCCCAAGACAAGATACTTGAATTCCGACAGTCTGTTGATAAAACACGTCCTCAAACGTAACAAATCTGGTTAAGGATATGCTCATTCTTTATAATAAATATAGTAATCAATTGTCAAATCTGAATGACAACCCGGAAATCTTATTATTGACCATTGAACCTTGAAATGAGCTCAAGGTCAGATGAACTTTCATAGACTTAATATGATTACCTTTTAAGCATATGAGAAAAAGCCCTAAAAATATTATTGACTAATGAACTCTGACAATGAAGTCAAAGTCAGAAGACACTTCCCGGAAAGAAATTGATGGATCCATTTTATCATTTCATACATCAATATAAATGGCCTGTTGATTACCCTAATTGATAAACAGTCTGTATAAAAAACAGTAAAACTAAGCATTGACCAGTAATCATGGAACTGAAGTAAAGGTCAAATGAACCTTGCCATACGAAGGGAAATACCTTAAAATTAATCCAAACAACCAATATAGTTCACCTATTGGTTACAGAATGGACCCATTAAAAAAATACTATTGACCAATAAACTATGAAAAGTGGGTCAAGTTCAGATGACTAGTATAAAACATAGATACCTTTCAACCATTCCATAAGCCAAATAAAGTTGGTATATTGCTTTGAGCATGGAGATATGTTGCTAACAATTAAACATAGTTTGTTCTAAAGACGTGTGTTTTAATCACCAGATTAGTAAGTGACTCAAATTAAAACCGTCAAAAGGATATAAATTTTAACTGCGAAAACGAGATACAAATACAAGTTTGATTTTTTTTTATGAAATTTAAAAACATATTCTTGTCTTTAAATTCTACCGGAAAATATACCTAGCATGAAAAATAAACAATGGAAATCAAATGAACTAGTCTTAGTCTTAGATGCATGATTTTTTTTATTATTAGTTGTTATTGGCTTTGAACTAGCTGTCAGTAACTGCGAGTACTCTCAAATCTGTACTTAGTGTCTTTTTTGTTGTGGGGATGTACAAGTACCCGTCCACGTCCACTCTGTGTTTTTGTTAGATGTATTTCTATTTGTTTCCATCTGATGAGTTGAGCCTTTTTCAACTGATTTTTTTAATTTGTTGTTATGTTGTACTGTTACACCACTGTCCAAGGTTAGGGAGAGGGTTGGTGCCTTCAAACGAGTTTAACTCCGCCACATTCTGTATGTGCCTGTCCCAAGTCAGGAGCCAGTTATTCAGTGGTTGTCGTTTGTTGCTGTGTAACATATTTGTTTTTCGATCATAACTAAGGCCGTTAGTTTTCTCGGTTGAATTGTTTTACATTTGTCATTTCGGGGCCTTTTATAGCTGACTATGCGGTATGGGCTTTGCTCATTGTTCTCTGTCATCGAAGAATTCAAATATAGAAAAATATTCACCTAATGACCAAACAACACATCAATTTACGAATGCGCGTAGTACATGAGTTAATTATCATTGTTGATCGTTACTAGTTTAATATTTTTCGATATTTGAATTCTTCGATTTAATAGTTATTCTTTTTATTCCATTGACAGTTGGATTTATAATGGAAATTTATAAGCTTAAGCTTATAGTTCAGATATAAAATAAATCAAAACATCATGCATGCTTTCAAATGTAATTGATAAAACATAATCTTTTTTTTTTTTTTTTTAATTCTCTTTTGTATTATTATGTGGGTAGGACAAATACTGCCTTTTTTCTCTCTCAATTGTCTCCCCCTGGTCGATATGTTTTTGTGAGTATTTGTTTTTTAAAAAGAAAAAAACTATTATTTAAGGGCAGTGTGGCAGTTTTGATCTCTATATATATAAGATAATACACATTATTACCTTTCAAAATGTCAATGTCATTAAATGGTAAAATGAAAACCATGTAAAAGAGGGGCGAAAGATACCAAAGGGACATTCACACTCAAAAGTCGAAAATAAACTGACAACGCCATGGCTAAAAAAGAAAAAGACAAACAGACAAACAATAGCACACAAAACACAACATAGAAAACTGAGCAACACGAACCCCACCAAAAACTGGGGTGATCTCAGGTGCTCCGGAAAGGTAAGCAGATCCTGCTCCACATGTGGCACCCGTCGTGTTGCTCATGTCAATACAATAAGGTAACCAAAAAAAATACCTCATTTTCACCTGAAAAAAAACAAAGTCAGCAGCTCTCATTAAAAAATACCTCATTTTCACCTGAAGAAAAACAAAGTCAGCAGCTCTCATTTCCCTTACAGCTAAGAAGGTTTTTCATTACTTTTTTTTTCCGGTACAGCTAAGTTTTCTCACAAAGGAATCAAATTCAGAAGAAAAAAAAAGAAAAAGGTCCTATCAAATTCAATATAATTATCTGCCTTTTCTGAATATTTTTTATGTAATGAACCTAAGTAAGGATGAAGATTCAGCCTGGTCATCACTTCCTTCAAAACATTTCACTTCAACTTCCAACCAGGACATATCTTTAGATTTCATTATTATCTTTTGTAATGATCTGTATTTTTTTATTTCTTCACATTTCTGAATTTCAACAGAATAAAAGAAAGAACATTGATTAGGAGTTGTATGATTTGAAGATAAAAATTTAAGAAAAAACAAGTACACATAGTTATCACATTAACAAATAAATGTATCCAGTATTGAGTAGGGTTTCTTTTAATTTGACAATTTCTTAAATAATTTATGCAAAGGTATATTGTAAGACTGTTCCAATGTCCTGTGTCATGAGTTTGTTGACCAATGTGGGATATAGGCACAAATGACCACATAGATGTTCCATCCACTAAATTATATTCCTCAATTGTGACATCACAAATTACCGCTTTTCACACAAAATTATTCAAAACACAACCAAAAGGACTGGTGCCAAATGAGAAGCAGGATCTGCTTGTCCTTCTAGAGCAACCTTGGGTTTTGTGTGTTGATTAGTCTAAAGTTTCTGTGAAGTGTTTTGTAAATTTGTTTTTCTTTCCATCGTTTTTCATGTTATTACAATCGTGCAAATTTATGTACATCTTTTAGTGTTTTTTCATGCGACATATGTTAAAATACCTTCTGCATTTCTTCCAAAGTCATATTCCAGTTAATAACTTTATGCAACAGTTCATTAGTTATGTTTTCATTTACAGTCAACATAGCTTTTCAAGGAACTCGTGCTTTGCAATGGGTATATATCTTTGACAGTAGCCGATCTCCGTAAAATGCAAACAAATGATGTTCCTTTGGCACCATCTTCGGTGTTAATATATCACAACACGTTCGCTATGCCCGTGTCTGTTGTAACGTTTTGGATTTCAAAGAACGTAATCTATGTATTACTGGTAAATTATTAAGTCAGGGATCACATTACCACAAATTACTTAAAAACTAAATTCTTCCATAGATATATAGATTTGGTTTGGAAGTTCAACGGGATAGTACATCCTAATTTTTACGGAGATGTTGTTTCCCGAATTCGGAAATTTAGATACGATCCGGGTAAACTTATCGATCCTTTGAATAAACTTATTCTCTGCAACGATCGTATTATTAAGAAGTAAAATAACAAAAATACCGAACTCCAAGGAAAATTCAATATGGAAAGTCCTTTTTTAAGTGGCAAAATCAAAAGCTCTTACGAATGGAAAACAACTGTCATTTTCCTGACTTAAAGTCAATTGACCTCTTAATGATTAGGTACAACATAAGAACTATTAAAATCAGTTGAAAAAGGCTTAACTCATCAGGTTGATCGATTCAAAGCAGAAAACACAGACCGGACGTGGCAGGGTACTTATACATCCCTCATCCCTAACAACAAAAAAGACACCAAGTACAGATTTGAGAGTACTCGCAGTTACTGACAGCTAGTTCAAAGCCATGTATCTAAGACTAAAATATCAATCAGTACAAATCCAACATCCAATTGATTTAGTGTAAAGACGTCATAAACAGTCGGAGAAAAACATGACCTATTGCAATGCCATCAAGAGTTGGTTGACCGTTATGAAATGTCTGTTTCACAGATGACGACGGATATGTTCCAATTGTCATAACAATAATCACGTCCTCTTTTTCCTGAATGTGACCTACCGAATTGGACGAATTGGACTTGTTATCGGATTTTATTCTAACATGAGGAACACGACGAGTGCCACATGTGGAGCAGGATCTGCTTACCCTTCCGGAGCACCTGAGATCACCCCAGGTTTTTGGTGTGGTTCTTGTTGCTCATTCTTTAGTTTTCTATGTTGTATTTTGTATACTGTTGTTTGACTTTTGGTCCCTTTTCTTTTGCTATGGCGTTGTCAGTTTATTTTCTAGTTATGCGTTTGAATGTCCCTTTGGTATCTTTTGCCTCTCATTTTTTTAATTTGATAGGGACCTTGAGAAAAAAAATGCATTCATTATTCAATATTGTAATTTTGACAGGACTGTCCAAAATGATAAAATCATTATTGTGATCTCAGGAAAAACTGCAAATAAAAATATGTATCAATTTTAAAAAGTGAGGTTATTTTGCGATACTAACATTACGTTAAAAGGTCCTGAATTTACAGTATTACAGAAGATATTGCTACTAGATATTTTTTATTGTAAACACCTCAATATATGCATCTTATAGTGAGCTGTTTTTGCATCACATATATCTTTTCCAGACTGTGCTTCACTTAAGTTGTATTGCACAATCTTTATAGAAAAGCCTCCATCTACATTTGATCATATTCTATATTTAGGACATCAATGGCACACAATGGTAGCATCCGGCATTATCATTCTTTAGAAAAACTAATGTTAGGAATTGTAAAACTACTGGTAGCTGCTGTATTATGTCTGTCAAAAAAGACTTTCCTCCCCCTTTTTTCTCCGGACACAGCCGACAAAAGAAACAGATACAGGAAATGCAACACTATATAGCATGATCCCTATTTCCCCCCTTGACCTGAAAATAGAAGGTCGGTTTGATCCAACACAAGATTTTAAAGGCCCTAACCACTCGACTCTGTTAATTCGAAAGACCTTAGGTAGAAAACATTCGTTAAAGTTTTCTTGGCTTCTATGGAAGGGAATTATTTTTATATTTGGTGTGCAACTTGATAAGTTCTAGCGAGAAAGCATTATTTACATCTGCCGTGCCGCCATTTCCTGTTTGCCAATGGTTTGAAATTTCACAGCACTTATTGTACTTTTCTTAGCTTCTATCAAGCGACAGGGTTTTATATTTGGTCTGCAGCTTGATAATTTTTACATCCAACTTCCCGCCACTTCCTTTTTGCCGATAGTTTGAATTTTTTGCAGCACTGTACAAGGAAAATGTTTGTCAATTTTTCTTGGTTCAGGGATAATATTTTTGTCATCAGCTTGATTATGTTTAGTTGTAACAAGCGTTCAATTTTTACATCTCTCGTGCAGTCACTTCCTGTTTGAAACTTTTCAACAGTCTGTACAAGTAAAATTTTCGTCACATTTATTTCGTCTTTAATGAAAGGAATTATCGGTTTTGCATCAGTATATTTGTTACCTCAATCAATTGCATGCAGCGACGCAGGTCTAGATCTGGTATTGGTATTGTTATCTGTTAAAAAATAATAGTCTTGGAAGGTAAACACAGACCAAGCAGGGTAAGGGAGAACCAACAATATTTGTGCACGGCCTTACTACTATTATCAGCAAGTTGTATTCATTGCCAACAACACACAAAGGAATATCGTGAGTCGGTGATAATAAATGGATTTGAGCGCAACATAATTTATCAAAGCAAAAAAGTGACTTAGTGTAGTATATATGAAGTCATTAAATATAGCAGTTATGTTACATGTAAGTCCATAACTAAACTTTTTAATTTAATTTTAGAAACGGGTAAATATCCAATTCAATGGAGAAAGTCGTACACAATATTAATTTTTCAAATCTGGAGACTGTACTGATCTTAATAATTATAGGGGTATATCTCTCCAAAATTGTGTTGCGAAACTCTTTAGCTCTCCATTAAATAATAGATTAACATTACATTATGAAAACATTTTTGCAAATCGACAGTTTGGATTTAGAGTCAATCATAGAACCACAGATAGTTTGTTTATACTAAAATTTCAAAATATGTAAATAAAAGAAGGAAAAGATATTTGCCTGCTTTGTTGATTTACGCAGAGCATTTGACACTTTTTGGCATAATGGGTTTCGATAAAAACTCATAAAAAATGGGTCAGGGAAAAATTTTATGAGGTTATTAGTGATATGTATAACTTAACAGAATCTTCTATAAAAATTGATAATAAAATTTCTAAATCCTTCACATTAGAAAGAGATGTTAAGCAAGGGGATGGTTTAAGCCCTACTATTTTTACTTGTTTTACTATTGATATACATTAGAATTTTGACAATACTTGTAAACCTTTAGTCCTTCAAAAATCTGAATTGTCCAGCTTAAGTTTTGCAGACGATTTGGTAATAATGTCAAGTTCACATATAGGACTGCAAAATGCTATAAATAAACTAGAGAAGTACTGCTCTGACTGGCAATTATCAGTTAATAATAAAAAAAAAAAACAGAAGTTATGACTTTTCAGAATAAATTTTCTCCCACCCCTGTGGTACACTATAAAAACATCCAATTAAATGAGACTAAACAATACAATTTTTTAGGAAACATAATTAACTATAAAGGCAATTTTTAAAAAGCTATCCAGGAACTATCAACAAAGGGATTGAAGGTCCTATTTGCTTTAAAATGTAGATTTTCTAACTTTCAATCCATCCCTGTTAATTTATCATGTAAACTATTTGATGTATTAATAAGACCTGTTCTATTATATAATAGTGAAGTCTGTTTTATGGAAGATTATTTATCCATTCTTAAATCTTTGAAACGATCAGAACAACTTGGTTCTGTTTATGATACTTTGTTTTAGAAGATAAATCTTGCTATGAAATGATTCATAATAAATACTGTAAATCTGTCCTAGGACTTAAGAAAACTGCATGTAATATTTCAGCGAAAACAGAACTGGGCAGATTTTCTATGGCTTCATTCATTAAACCAAAAGTTATGCTATATTTTTGTAGACTTCATACCCATGATATTAATCCTCTGTTAAAAGAAGCCTAGGAATTAAATAGGTCACTGCATAATGATGGTTTTCATAGTTGGTATACATTTACTCTAAATATATTTAAAGAGACCGGATTAAATGCTGAAGATTTTGAAAATAATGATAAACCATACAATAAAATTAAATATTTCTTAAAGATGAAGTTTAAACAGATATGACATGAAGATTTTACAAAAAAGTTTTGAATAAACTTTCTTCAGTAACACAAATTTATTTCTCTATATTCAAATAAAATCCGAGATAAAAATTGAGCATTATTTATTAAAAGAATCAAATTTAAAAACCAGACAATTTATTTCTAAATTAAGGGTTAGTGACCACAACCTAGAAGTTAAAATGGGAAGATATAAAAATTTACCCAGAGATCAAAGGTTTTGTAAACTTTGTAATAAACTTTATGATGAATACCATTTTTTTCTATATTGAAAACTGAATTCAACTTGAAGAGATTGCTTATTTTTTAAGATTAATAATATTAACCCTGATTATACAAATTATCAACCACTTTTAACGCTAAAACTACTTTTAAATCCTTAATCTGAGCTTTTGACAGAAGTTGGTGACTTTATTAAGCAATCTTTAGAATTGCGAAAATCAGGTCCATGCCCATCATAGGTTACATTACCATTTATAACTATGTTTTGTTTTGTTTTTTTTTTTTTTTATGTTTATATAGTTGTTCTTCACTTTCTGTATTATATATGTTTGTATTTGTGTTTGCTTGACCCATATGGTTGTATTTTGCAAATAGAATCATTATATTATTATATATAGAGTAATTTCAAAAATCCCGTTAAATTTTTATTGGTATGTTTTAACTTTTATACATAAAACCTACAAGATCATGGTTGATTTGATTTTTTTTTTTTTTTGTCCCCGCGCAACGCGTTACGGGGTACATAGAAATACCGGGCGTCTGTCTGTCCGGTCTTGTTAGCGCTCTCACATGTACAATTCGTGCCCGACTTTCATGAAATTTATATCATAGGTTTGCATTAGCACTGTCTTGGACGAGTAGGAAAATCAGTACTGATAAATTATTTTTAAAAGTCATGTCCCTTGGAAAAAATAATTATATAGAAAATTGTATTGAAGGACCACAAGGAGGAAATGATGTCCTTGGCAAAAAACTAAATGATTATGCAAGTATCAAAATTGATCAAGAAATTGAAGCCCTGAATAAAACCATCACAGATATTACATTTGACCATCCAAGGTGGGGACCGGAGAAAATGTCAAATGATATGGTAGGTTCTGCTATTCAGGGTTGACCGGAATGATAAGGCGGCAGACATGTTAGAATATCACTGAAAAATGAGGGTATATAACTAAGGACAAAATTTGATTTTCATGTTCAGTCAAACTTAGATATAAAATAGATGAACATTTGTTGATCTACTTCTTTGGTCAAAATGGACTATGGGTGCAAAATGTAAATATTTAATACATTATGACAGACGATTAGATCGGATAAAAATTACACATGCATTTATTTTGTGTGATTTCAATGTAAGTCATTGATGATACATTGTGGTTTCATTACTTAGTAAATTATTCCGTGTTAGAAAATGAAAAAAAAAAGTTTTTAAAAATCAAGACGATACACTTCTATCACTCTTATTGGTCCAAAATGTTATTTCGTGTGATTTAAAGTTCATTGTAAGTAATAGATCGTACATTGTGGTTCCATTATTTAGTAATTTTTTTTTCCGTGATAGATATTAAAAAATGTTTTTAAAACAATCAGCACGTGTTTACAACTCTACATCATGAAAAACGTAACGGCATAGTTAGAATGATAGTATAAAGTTAACGCTATCATTATTCAGATTAATACCTTCCACTTGTAGAAATGCAAATATAGAGATAGTTTCGATATGTTGATAAGTCACAATTGTCAACATCTTAGGTGCATCCTTCAATATGGTCACATGTTTTATCCTAAATACTTTGATGTAGACTTCCAAGATTTATACATTCGGCATCTCCTAATTGTCTTTCGCATTCTGAATGGAATATTTATTGACCACTGCCCATTTCACTTTCCCAAATTTTGTTTACACATTGTTTTCAATATCATTGAATTTTATGCGACTGTCATACAAGTGAGAGGTTTAGCTAGCTATAAATCTAGGTTTAATCCACCATTTTCAAATGAGGAAATGCTTTATATTAAGTCAGGAATATCAAAATATATAAAGATGTTTTCCATTCGTTTGATGTGTTTGAGCTTTTGATTTTGAAATTTGATAAGAGACTTTCCGTTTTGATATTTCCTTGGAGTTACGTATTTATTTATTTTTTTAATTTCTTTTCATACAATCTGGCTGGTACAAGAAGTTATATAAACGTGTAATATGTTTTCAATGGTCATTGCACAAGATGTGGTGCAGCAGCTGCAATAGAAGTATTTGCAGGATTGCTGTTTTTGATTACTTTGTGAAATTGCTCGAGGCAATCATAATTTCTTACGGTTGATTTAAGCTACTGGTAGTCTACGGTCACAAATCAACCTCCCTCTTTTAGGATCTGCAAAGCTAATTCTTGACATATATATAGAACTGTCTGGACTGATTACCTTATTTCCAAAAACCGAGAAGCAACTGCTGTCCATAACAAAGAAACTGCTAGCCTTCCAGTCATCCTACCACACCTACAACAGCTACTGTAGATCTGACAATCGCAGAGGAAACCCCTAGTCAACAGAAGGCAAGGGAATCCTAACCCTGTATGCCATGCCAGCTCAACCACCTGCCAGCAGTGACTGAAATCTATATCCATCAAAATAACAACTGGTGCAACATACCTGGAGTGGCCACCTAGGGAATGGAAAATCTTTACTCCTGACCGCAAGTTGTTGGCCTGGGAAATTGCTGCTTCCCAGTTTGAGTACCACTCCACTGGAAAATTTTCAATTGGACCTGGTGAATGAACACCTTCATGGTCATTCCCCGTCATTCCAGGAACAGAAGATCAAAGAGAATGTAGTAAGAAAAGGCTTCATTTCAACTATGAACTTTGAGAACCGTTATAAATAAGGACCAGCCCGAACTGCAAGTCATGGTTGACCAACTATATCACATAAGGGAGCTACGAAAAGCTTATCCAAATGGGCAACCGGCGCGATACTCCTCTATGCCTATCATGAACATTTATCTACATTTTACCTATGCATCAATCACTGAACATGAATCAAATGTAATTATCATGTCAATTGATAGAACATAATTTACTTTGGAATCCTTATATATTTTTCCGCCTCTTTATAATGTGCCGAACACTGACTTTAAATCTAAAATTCAGGAGAATTTCTGTTTCTAAGGAGGGGATAGTGTAATAACTGGAATAACAGACATTTATTTTAACAACCTGGAATTTACCATTTCAACTGAAGAAAGAAAACAACAACACATTCTCTTTTTTTTTTTTTTTTTTGGTAAGTCGTTTTGACTTGAACTGCCTGAAATGACAATAACAATATCTTAAATAATGCACATTCTGTTTTAGAAAATGGTGATTGATGAAGTAAAATATAATACACACTTTCCTGTGTTTCCTCATCATTACAAGCTAAACCAAAGGATACTATGAATCTGAATCTTTAACATGGATTGTTGTGTTTGAAAGGAAATCAAACATGTCGACGAGAAGTAGCAACAACTCTATGCAAATCAGAAATTATGGTAGTTATATTGAAAATCTTGCTCGATCCTTTTAATACAAATTTATTCCTAAAGAACTTATATTTCCTTATTAATAGCATGATTTTGTATTAAAGTGAAATTTAATATTTGTAGTTAGCAATTCAAAATTTCCTTTTAAAATTTACTTTCAGTCTCAGTTACAATAAACATAAATCTTCCAATAAAAATATTCATTGTAGGTTTTAAAAGGGTTTAATGCATTCGCATCAGACCTACATGAAATTTGGAATCCAGCTGTACGTTAGCATGCTTTGCTATGTGATGCGTTTTTACCTTCATCGTTCATCAAATTCCTATTTACAGAATAATAGGGGTGTCATTAGTGAGCAAAACCTCACATTTCATCTTGTCGAAATCTATAGTTCATTAAATGATAACATAAATAAATGCCTATGCAATTTAAACCGTTATATTAAGTTTCATAGTAAAAAGTATCAGAAAATGAACATTCAATGTATTTTCAATAATTTCTTTTGACTGAAGCAAATTTCAATGTGCATTTTCTTATATTTTGTCCTTGTCCAGTCTTCACAATAAACTTTTAAACCTACAAGCCAGGGGACTTGTGGTTGATAAGATATTACAAGTCCCCACAAATTGTCAACGGTGAGCGGCACGAATTTGCTAGTGGAGTCAGAAAATTTTTGAAAACTAGATGAAAATCTTGCATTCTGAGAGGCATGTTTTGGAGATACCAAATATATAAATTCAATAGGATTAGTAATATTGATTACAGTATATGTTTTCTTCATTTATTAATGCATTCTCTTGTAAATTCAAAGAAGAAAGAGTTTATCATGTCCTCTGGCATATCACAGTCATCCTTTTACAAACACACCGTCAATGTCGTGTTCTTTGCGCCAGTTACAAAACATTAAATTTAGAGTTTCGTCAAAATACAACCACGGTCTGTCCTTGGTCCAAAGATGGAAAAATTTACGTTCTCTGACCTCTTGATCGAATTTGCGTTTGAAATATGTCTGTTTTGAGTTGATGCCGTTCTTTGAATTGGCTTTCCCAGTTGGGCACCTTTCACATACTTCAAAAACGACGCCATCATGCCATGATTGTCAACATTTAGATATTGACCAATCAAAGAAGCCGATACAAATGTATTTATCTTCAATACCGTAAGCGACAAGTTTAAGTGGCCTCATTACAAAGATTAAAGGAGCAGTTCACCAGGAAACTAGGTTAAGCCCCGTCTGTTAAAACGACTGGAATTTTAGGTAAGCGGACAGTAACAAAATACAAATACACGTCGGACCGGTACTTTGACAATATATACTAGTCCCCAGGTCGAAATTTTCCATAAGCCAGTCGGACTAGTCAGAACAGAAAATATGCAAGTCCCAATAAAATTTAAAAGCCATTGACGTCGGCTAAATTCGAAGACTGCTTGTCCCATTATTATTCACCAAGATTTACCCTGTTTATATGCTAATTTGTTAACATGTCAACAAGAAATGTGAATTTAAAAATCTCTGATGCACTATATGTATACATTTGAATAAAGCATCAATATCTTTGAAACAAATAAATTTATAATCAAAGCTAATTGGGTGTTGTTGGGTTGCTGTCTCATCGAAATATACTCTACATTTGCTGTTTATATCTTGTTTCTGGATTAAACTATGCAAATATTGAAAAACGCTGCACCATAATTTATGGTAAGAACACCAAAAAGAATCCTGTAAGTGATTAAACAATGTGATTAATTCATTATCATTATCCAGAGTAATAAGAACATAATTTACTTTGGAATCCTTATATATTTTTCCGCCTCTTTATAATGTGCCGAACACTGACTTTAAATCTAAAATTCAGGAGAATTTCTGTTTCTAAGGAGGGGATAGTGTAATAACTGGAATAACAGACATTTATTTTAACAACCTGGAATTTACCATTTCAACTGAAGAAAGAAAACAACAACACATTCTCTTTTTTTTTTTTTTTTTTGGTAAGTCGTTTTGACTTGAACTGCCTGAAATGACAATAACAATATCTTAAATAATGCACATTCTGTTTTAGAAAATGGTGATTGATGAAGTAAAATATAATACACACTTTCCTGTGTTTCCTCATCATTACAAGCTAAACCAAAGGATACTATGAATCTGAATCTTTAACATGGATTGTTGTGTTTGAAAGGAAATCAAACATGTCGACGAGAAGTAGCAACAACTCTATGCAAATCAGAAATTATGGTAGTTATATTGAAAATCTTGCTCGATCCTTTTAATACAAATTTATTCCTAAAGAACTTATATTTCCATATTAATAGCATGATTTTGTATTAAAGTGAAATTTAATATTTGTAGTTAGCAATTCAAAATTTCCTTTTAAAATTTACTTTCAGTCTCAGTTACAATAAACAAAAATATTCATTGTAGGTTTTAAAAGGGTTTAATGCATTCGCATCAGACCTACATGAAATTTGGAATCCAGCTGTACGTTAGCATGCTTTGCTATGTGATGCGTTTTTACCTTCATCGTTCATCAAATTCCTATTTACAGAATAATAGGGGTGTCATTAGTGAGCAAAACCTCACATTTCATCTTGTCGAAATCTATAGTTCATTAAATGATAACATAAATAAATGCCTACGCAATTTAAACCGTTATATTAAGTTTCATAGTAAAAAGTATCAGAAAATGAACATTCAATGTATTTTCAATAATTTCTTTTGACTGAAGCAAATTTCAATGTGCATTTTCTTATATTTTGTCCTTGTCCAGTCTTCACAATAAACTTTTAAACCTACAAGCCAGGGGGACTTGTGGTTGATAAGATATTACAAGTCCCCACAAATTGTCAACGGTGAGCGGCACGAATTTGCTAGTGGGGTCAGAAAATTTTTTGAAAACTAGATGAAAATCTTGCATTCTGAGAGGCATGTTTTGGAGATACCAAATATATAAATTCAATAGGATTAGTAATATTGATTACAGTATATGTTTTCTTCATTTATTAATGCATTCTCTTGTAAATTCAAAGAAGAAAGAGTTTATCATGTCCTCTGGCATATCACAGTCATCCTTTTACAAACACACCGTCAATGTCGTGTTCTTTGCGCCAGTTACAAAACATTAAATTTAGAGTTTCGTCAAAATACAACCACGGTCTGTCCTTGGTCCAAAGATGGAAAAATTTACGTTCTCTGACCTCTTGATCGAATTTGCGTTTGAAATATGTCTGTTTTGAGTTGATGCCGTTCTTTGAATTGGCTTTCCCAGTTGGGCACCTTTCACATACTTCAAAAACGACGCCATCATGCCATGATTGTCAACATTTAGATATTGACCAATCAAAGAAGCCGATACAAATGTATTTATCTTCAATACCGTAAGCGACAAGTTTAAGTGGCCTCATTACAAAGATTAAAGGAGCAGTTCACCAGGATACTAGGTTAAGCCCCGTCTGTTAAAAACGACTGGAATTTTAGGTAAGCGGACAGTAACAAAATACAAATACACGTCGGACCGGTACTTTGACAATATATACTAGTCCCCCAGGTCGAAATTTTCCATAAGCCAGTCGGACTAGTCACAACAGAAAATATGCAAGTCCCCAATAAAATTTAAAAGCCATTGACGTCGGCTAAATTCGAAGACTGCTTGTCCCATTATTATTCACCAAGATTTACCCTGTTTATATGCTAATTTGTTAACATGTCAACAAGAAATGTGAATTTAAAAATCTCTGATGCACTATATGTATACATTTGAATAAAGCATCAATATCTTTGAAACAAATAAATTTATAATCAAAGCTAATTGGGTGTTGTTGGGTTGCTGTCTCATCGAAATATACTCTACATTTGCTGTTTATATCTTGTATCTGGATTAAACTATGCAAATATTGAAAAACGCTGCACCATAATTTATGGTAAGAACACCAAAAAAGAATCCCTGTAAGTGATTAAACAATGTGATTAATTCATTATCATTATCCAGAGTAATAATATTTCAAGTGTATTTATTTAAATTGGAACTTGATTGATTGTTCTTTGTTTTCTGTGCAGTAGCAACTATTTTATGTTTCATGTTCAGGACACATTAATAAATGGGATAGGAAGGTCCAGTACTAAATATTAAGCGGGATGAAGCGCGGAAAATATAGATACGATATATTGGAAAAAAGTAAAATAACAAAAATACCGAACGCCATTGAAAATTCAAAACGGAAAGTCCTTTATCAAATGGCAAAATCAAAAGCTCAAACACATCAAACGAATGGAAAACAACTGTCATATTCCTGACTTTTATAGTGGATAGTGACATAAATTTAGCCTTGCAACATGCCACCTGCGGAGAGTTGTAAGGGTTCTTTAACGTGTAGAGAGTGATGCGAGACGTAAAGTGGCACACTCTCTAGATAAAGAATTGGATTAACCTAACGTCTATATTCAGCCAGGACGTGGCTCCGTATTTATACATCACACATAGCGAACCCCCACTCGGGCAATTGTTAAACTACCGATCGGAAGATGACGAAGGGATTTTCATATTACCATAAGCCAGTGAACTTTTGTATTTAAAAGAAAAGAACAACTGACATTACTTTATCCAAAATGTATCGGCTTTTATATGCATTATGATATATTGTATCCATACACAAGACTAGCAAAATAGAACAAACATTTAAAAAACAATTTCTTAAATTTAATTGAATTCTTATAGATAGTCGGGTAGTTGTATTCACTTTTAGATATTTGAGGCTTGATACGTGCTATTCAACAGTTATTTGTTCATAGACCACCGGGGACGAAATCATATTGTCCTATACAAACAAATATGTGTCCATGCAACTGATAAAACTGATCTAGAAATTGAAGCCGCGAAGAAAACCATCACATATCTTACATTTGATCGTGGCTTTTTGTCCGTTGTTTACTCAATTTTGACAATACAACTGTCATACAAGTGAGAGGTTTGGCTAGCTGTAAAACAAGGTTTAACCCTCCATTTTCTTCAGAAAATAACCCCAAGGGTGACTTCAGGTCTTCTTCTGACCGGCAGTAAAACCCGTGCAAAATTTGGGCGTCCGTTTGGTTGTCCAGGATGTACAAGTACGCAGCCACGTACGTTCAGAATGGGGACGTTAAACCCGATTCGTTTAAAGAGAATGTCACGCTCTTTGCAGGTGAAGAAGCCTTGTAACAACTCTTTGAGGGGTCCTTAAGTGGCCTGTAACATGGTTAAATTTCTGTTCTATTGAATATACCATCTTTTTCTAGTGGCATTCCTAATTTCGTCGAGCTTCTACCCAGACGGCCTAAGTACAGGACCTACCTATTGTATTTATTGTTTATTTGTTCACGTTCTGAACATACATGAAATATTTGCTACTGAACGTTAAGCAAATAACAATCAATCAATCTTCAAAAAATGTCTGTACCAAGTCAGGAATATGGCAATTGTTTTTCACTAGTTCCTTGTTTTTGATAGCGTTTGATTTTGTCAGTGTTTATGGACTTTCCCCTTTTTGAATTTAACTTGGAGTTCGGTAAAAAATTTTATAGTTGTCTTAATTTAACTGAACGCGAAGACGGGCCGTTTCTAGAGGCAGCTTCAGGATTTGTTAAAGTTGGTGATGAGGTCAGTTTAAATTGAACCTTGTTTAACATTTAGCATCTTAGATTCCATGCATATTAAGGACGAGAGCAAATTAACAATAAATACAATATGTAAGCTATTCAGAGTGGATCGACCGAGAAAAAGGGTGAAAATTAAGATTTGCAACTGGAAAATAAGGAAGGTTATAAATTTGCCTTGCAACATGCTACCACAGGACTACTCACTCAAATGGTCGTTTTCCGGGTATGCTATACACAAAACAATATGTTGACCAACCAAATTAAATTGAGTACATATATAACAATAGAAGCTCTTCTTTGGTGAAATCTCATCAAATATATTAGGCTTATAACTTGGTACCCCGGACGCGCGTTTTGTTTACATAAGAGGCTTATAAATCAAAACAGTTGGAAGGCATAATCAAAAACGAAGAGCATTTTCATTGAACCTTCCGAAAACTTGTACCCAATATGACTAAGGTAATCCATTCTAGGGATAGAAAACCCTCAGTGTTTCGAATAATTCAACATTTTATAAATTATAACGATCCAATTGTATTTTTTTTTAGGCGAATGAACGCACCACTTTATATCTATATATGATAGACACGTGACCTATTGGTTTAAGCAATACGTGAAACAATCAATAGTAAATGCGAACAGAATTATCTATCTTTCATACCGAAAAAAAACCTTGGTTAGATTCGTGTTACCAATTGCACGTGTTTTCTTCTTTTTTTCCATACACAGAATGTTATGAATGTTTGGGTCAATTGATGCAATAGGTAGGTTCTGTAAGTCAGGGGTTGGCCGCAATGAAAGACCGGCAGAAATGTTGCAATATCACTGGAAATTGAGGGTATAAAAATAAGGACAGAATTTGATTGGTATGTTCAGTCAAATTTTTATATATAAAATTTTTAGAACATTTGTTTATCTGCTTTGTGGTCAAAATCAACTATGTGTGCAATATGTAAAATATTTATTCTAATGTGACGACCTATATATCGTCAAACAGTATAATCACAATGTTTCTACTTTTGGCGCAAACGCATTAATACACAAAATTGGCTGTTCCCGTTACGCCCACCTTATTTATACGACCTCATTTCTTACTGCTACCGGTATTCGATGATAAAAACATGAAATGAGTTTGCATAAATATTGTTAAATTATAAATTGATGGGGATTTTTTTTTTTTTTTTTTTTGGTATGCATGTCCGGGTTCGGGATTTTCTCGCTGCGTTGAAGACCCATTGGTGGCCTTATCTGCTCTTTGGTCGGGTTGTTGTCTCTTTGACATATTCCCGATTTCCATTCTCAATTTTATGTACAAATCGTCTGTTGCACCTGAATGCAACAACATGGCCACCCCATTGCGGTGACAAATACAAAGTAATTCACCATGAAAAGCTTCACGCAAATTTTGCAAGACATATATGATTCAATGTTACAAAACAGGGCTAATAAAGAAGGCTTTAAGACACGAATTGTTTGAGATTTCAGCAATGCTAGGCACCATGACCAAGCCTGTCTTACCGGAGCCAGAAGAAGAATTGACCTAGTGGTCAATGTAGAAATTGAAACTGACCCTCTTCAATCTATACATATTTATCCTCCAAGTACCAACAAAACTCTAAGGTTCAAAAGTGATCCAAGCCAGGAAGTAATGGACGCAAGCAGTAGCCATGGCCAGAACTGAACCAACTACAAACAAGCAGACATTTTTGGGAGTTAAAATTATTACGACGTACAAGACTGACTACATCAATATTATCTATTTCTTCAAATAAATATATGAAATGTGTTTTGTCTGTATTAGAAGTGCATGAATGTCCTGTTATGGAATGGAACCACAACCTTTTGAAGAAAAAGCAAATGTCATATCCATGTATAGTAACGGGACTTTCAAAAATGCCCTCTATACAGATTTTAAAGTGTATTTGAAAAGTATATCACTGTTGCAAATTCTAAAAATAAATCTAAAATGTCAATGAAATAACAAAGTACCATGCAGAATCTACATGTAGTCTATCAAATGCCATAGCTACAACAATGGGGTATAAAAAGACAAAAATAATGTGTAGCCCTAAAAACCATTAACAAGGCACTTTCAAAGGAAAATATAACCTCATCATAATATTTATCACATCCGTATTATTGTTTTCATTTTAGCACGGGCATGGGTTTAGCAACTAATATATACGGAGTGAAAGCATGACCGTAAACCCATGTGATGATCGTGCATGGTCAATGACGAAGTAGACAGGAATAATCCACAAAAGTGATATTCAATGCAAACAAACAACTCTTTATATAGAGACGGTTCATTATCTTAAATTAATACTTCTTGTAAGGCAACATAATTTAACTCCTAGCGGGGAGAGGGTATAATTTGTCAACAAAACATGTACTAGTACGGTTCAGATAAATTCCTTCTCATTGGTAGAAATGTAGATAGCTGACAATTTCTTACTGCTTAGCTAAGGTTGTGAGATGTTGCCAGCTATTTATTGTGTTTTCTTGGTCCAGTAAGAAAAGTCTCTTTCCATGTTTTTCTCTGACAGTTCTCATTTAGCAGAATCAACTTCGGCGTCAAATTGTATACCACTTTTCCTCCTAAGTCGAACGTTTGTATCAGAAATTTTTCTTGCTGAACGAGAACCTTTTTGTCTTCTGTTTATAAAGAGTGCTCTCTCTGCATGTCTTGGTCGTTGACTTCCGTGTGATTTTATCATATTTTGAACATGTAGAATCTAGCACTGGTTCAGTGGAAGTTCATGGACGGGTTCATTTTATAAGCAAGGAGTACAAGTGGTTTACCTTACCTTACATTTTTCATCTAGGATGTTTTAAAGGTGTTGAGTGTTCTAAGTATATCCATGCAAAGAGATGATTGGGCCTGGTCACAATTGTTTTATGCGCTGACAACAGCTCACCTTTCCCTTGCAGAATTACGCCGTACGAATGGAAAACAGTTGTCAGCTTTCCTTTCTGAAGTTGAAGGCGAAACTTTTGGGGATATTAGTCATAAAAATATTCAACATGGAGAAAACTATGCAACCATTAAGCAAGATATGCTGGTCCTTATCTGCAAAGCTTTAGATGAAAGGTTTGACCCAACTGAAAAAGATCCATTGTTGCTTGCTGCTGCAAAATTAACAGATTTTAACGACTGGCCTATGGATATTCAAAACTTGGCAACATTTGGACAAGAACAGCTGAACCTGCTTCTACAACATTTTCGTAGAATTCTCAACAGAAGGGGTTGTGACATGGAAGTAAATAAAAATGAATGGACTGATTTCAAAGCATACATCTACAGGCACTAATCAACATACATCCTCAAAACCAGATTTAAGAATCTGTTGTTCTTACTGGAGATTATACCGGTATTTCTGTCTTCAGCAGCCTGCGAGCACGGATTTATTGCAGTGAAGCGTATTAAATCAGATTGGAGGAGATCGTCACAACCAGACATGTTGTGGCGACTTATGTTAATTGTTATTGAAGGTCCATATCCGTCACAGATAAATATGAACTCAGTTTTCATAAGGTTGTGTGTCTACAGGACGTTCAAAGCATCCTGGGTTTAACCCCTACGATTACAAAATGGATAGGTCCATAAGAGAACACGATGATATGGGCAGTGATGATGATTGAATCCACACATGATAGTGACATAGAGTCGGATAACTTACTAGTACTTGGCAATCTTTGTAAATAATAAACGATTTTTGATGTAGTATTCTTTTTTAGTTACAGACAAATTCATACAACACCACAAATTACTCCCTTCATCGCATACGCTAAAAGTCAAAAATGTCACTGTGCACATTATCAATTTGGTAAGATGTTTAACTTTGATTCGGGCAAGTGATTTTTTGAGATTGGTCTTGTAAATAGCTGTATAACACAGGAATATACAATTTGTGAAAGTCATTTAAAACTCCGTCAAAGAAGAAAATCGACTATTTTGGGTGAGAAGAAATTGTGGTTTACCAACAGCTATAGCAATACAAAAAGGATTAGCAAGAAGGGACGGGAAAATCACAAAAGAAATCATGTGTAAAAGCCTTGCTACAACTGGCATTGTAGTGACCATTGGTGCATGATTGTATTTATATAACTTATACTTCATTTCAAGAACACAATTTAGTTTCAATTAACACCACCTTTAATTCCCCAAATTTTTGTATCAGGGTTCTGCTTTTTAACTTGATAAACAGAGGGAGCGGTGCAGTTAGGACGGCATTTTCCTCTGATAATGAATTTTTTATGTTCCCCAATATTTGAAGGAAAAAAAAACATTGCAATTTTAATTGAGCCAAAAAGTGTATCCAGTAATGTCTTTTACTTGACATGAAGACATGAAAAAAAATTGTACACTGGTACTAAAAAAGATGCCCATCTATTTATATTCTTACTCTTTTTACCAAGTTTTACCAATACAAGGTGAATACCTTATTAATAAACAAATGCAAAAATATTTTTTAGTTATTAAGCACATTTTATAACACATGTATGTCATTGAATTGAAGGATAAAAAGCAAAGTATGGAAGCCTGTATAATCCTTCAATCCAGTTTTTCTGTCCAAACATTGATTGTTGTCTGATTATCGAGTACAACAGAAGAACATGGAAGACAAAGTCTCTACCCAGTGAAGGATTTTTGTTATTTGTGAAATATTTACTATATTTTTGGAGTCGAAAATTGGTGAATGTTACCATATTCTTTCGTACTGGTGACTATATATTTTGTATGTTATATGCATAACTTTAGAACCGACACACAAGAAAATGTTGACACTCAGTGTAAACTACATTGTTTGGAGAACTGTGCATCCAATATTTATACACAGTTAACCATTCAATTGCATCGTTTTCCGGACAATAAGTTTTTTTTTGTAACGATCGATCAACTGCAAACAGCCAACAGTTTGCATGAAGATTTTAGGATAACACAGACACCAGGCATATTGTGGTTATATACATGTACATTACTTGTCTTTACATCCAAATTTACAAATGTTATATACATGTACATTACTTGTCTTTACGGGCCTAAAAAAACTCATCTAACTTTAACGTTTTAATCTAATTTAATTTACACCAGTATATTCAAAATCATGATAATCGTGTTAATTTTTACAGCAATTTGCACAACTTCAGAAAGGAGCTGTCATTGTTGCAAAAGAGTAAATCAGAAGATACTATTTGTCATGAATCATTTTCAGTAAGTGCAATTTTGGGTCTTCAGTATTTTAATTTGGCCTTTTTAACTTTTTTTATTCGAGCGTCACTGATGAGTTTTGTAGACGAAACGTGCGTCTGGCGTACAAAATTTTAATCCTGGTATTTATGATGAGTTTATTTGGTAACATAATGTACTAAAATAGAAAATATTGAATATAGTTAAACGAAGAAACATGTTTTAAGTTGTTTCGGATATATAGTATAGCGGTACATGTTTTAGAAATTGTAGACTCAACCATTTCAAGTAATTTCGTAAGACTTAGATAATCATTTGCATAATGTGAAATAAAAATACTGGTGATTTATTCAATTTTGGATACCAGTACAAAGCTGTGATACAAGCATTTCTTATAACTTAATTTAAATTGTATTTGTAGGAGGGTCCGACAGCATGCACAGAAATTGTTAAATAAAATAGAGAGACACACTTGTTGAGGTCAGAATTAATTTAGTTACAAATTAACACTTTAATCACAGTCTTTACAGTAAATAATTTTAGCCACATTTTTTGCGTTTTTGCTTATTAATTATTGAAGGTCCTGATCTTTAATGACGATTTTCCCATTTTTTTTGCGTTTTAACTAACTAAAATAGATAAAAATTTAATAGCAAAAATTATCAGCAAGACAAGAGAAGTTGTTGGTTGACTCCTTATTGAAGTAATCGTCCTTTAGTGACGATTTTTCCCCATTTTTTCAGTTTTGACTATTATCTTAAAAACTATAAAAGGTAGACAGAAACTTTAAAAGCAAAAATGATCAGCAAGAAATGATCTACCAATAAAACATACAGTTGAAATCTTCAGTCGACTCTTTATTGGAGTTATTGCCCTTTAGTGATAATTTTTAACATTTTTTTTTTTTTTTTTTGCGTTTTTTGCTTATTATCTTGAAAACTATAATAGATCAATAGGAACTTTAAAAGAATAATCATCAGGATAAGATTTACAAATACGTCAACATGACTGAAATTGGCAGTGTAATACTGTTATTCCCCTTTAATGATGATTTTTACAAAAAAAGTGGCAAGTGTTGAAGATGCAGGTGAGCGACACAGGTTCTTTGGAGCCTCTAAATTTTATATGTATCGCAATGATTTGCACATTTATATGATGTAGATGCATAATGCCATATTTTTGTCACATGCAAGACCTGGAAAAAATAGAACATACAGTCTAAAATACATCTTACAATTAATTGAATTCTTATACTAGATGATTTGTTGGTTGTTTTCACTGTTTTCTTCCTTGCTTTCTCTTTAAAATATTTTTGGCTTGATATGTGGTGTAAATTGTCCTGCCTCATAATTGATTTGATTATTGTTTGGTTAACATCCAGTACCTTATATTTCGTGCATATTCAGGACGACAACAAATCAACGAAGTTCATAAATTTTGCTTTGCAACATGCCACCTAAGGATACCTCAAACAGTTTTTTTCCGGGTCTGCTGAACACAAAACAAGATGTTTATCGACCAAATTCAAATGTGTATATAACAATATTTAAATAAGAGAAATAGTTTTTATTTGGCAAAATTTCTCAAGGGTGACTTGTGAATATATTAATGGTCACTTTGGTCTTTTTCCAACCGGCAGTTAAACCCGTTCCAATGTGGGGCACCTGTTGGCTGTGCGGGATGTAAAAGTACACAGACACGTCCGGTCAAAATGGGGACGTTAATGTGACACAGAATATGATGTCACATCAGGACAATCGGATTATGATCATGAAGATAAAACTGTCGTATTTAGACTAAGACCTAGCACAAGTACAGCTATAAAATAAAGTAAAATAACAAAAAAACCGAACTACAAGAAAATTTCAAATCGGAAAGTCCCTTATCCAATGGCAAAATCAAACGAATTGAAAACAACTGTCATATTACTAACTTTAAAGCCCTCCAAACAAGTCCCACAACTAAAAGAAAGAGCTTACGATCACTTCAGAAAAAGCGACTAAATGTAGCTCCTGAAACTGACATGCCAGGTCAGCAAATGAATCAAGGATCGCAAGGTGATACAATAGAATTGAGTGGAATAAACAGAAATGCTTTTGTAGACAAGACAACACAAATAGAATCTGCTATTCTAACTGCTCTGCTCTCAAGGGAATGAAAGTCCTATGGCTAAAACTCCTACAGATACAACCCCTAAAATACGAAATCGTCAAATAAAATCTAGACAGTCTAAAATTAGAAGATCCATAACCACAGATACTGACCAATCTAGTGAGTCCTCGCTCTCAAACACTTGCAGTATAGCCATCAGTCAAATTTTTCAGTCAAGGTCTAGGCCAAAGTTATAACAAAATGTTAAACTTCCTGCCTCTACATGCACAGATAAATGAGATATTTGGCTAAATAAGTTTCAGGATGTTGCTAGACTCGATGACTGGGATGATAATGAAAAGCACGGTGAACTTGTATCAAGACTAAAGGGAGAGACAGTGATTTTGCCTTTGATCAGCTGTCTAGTAAAACTTTGAACAAATATCCTAAACTAATTAAGGAATTAAAAGACAAATTTGGGGTCATTGAATCAAGCAAAACCTACAAATTACAATTTATTAGACTCAGGCAATTGTCAGGCGAGACTCCTGAAAAATTTGCAGCAGAACTGAAGCGTCAATATGACAAAGCTTACAAAAATAGGGATTTTAAAATTAAACAAGAAGACATCTTTTCGGCCTTGTTGTGCCACGATTATTTACAGTATTCTTTTAATAATAACCTTCATTTATTGCTTTTCATTCGTATTTCCCGGCGTATATTTTCCGCGAAACTAGGTCATACATATTTTCACTTTTGTACACTTGCTTGTTATGCGGTATGATTTTCTTTAGTTACAACATAATTACCTTATTCAGAAGTTATTAATGCATCCTATTTAAACCATACTTATACTTTTATAATGTTAGAATTATCCAAAATCATACTTGTCAACTTAAAGGCCATTTTGGTTTACTTTCACAATTGTGTACACGCGTACTATTTTTAGGTAACTTGATCTTTCAAACGTTTGGAGAATAGTATAGTCAGTTTTTAAATTATAGCCGCTGGAGAACAGCTGATTTGTAGACAGTGACCCAGATTTATTTATTCAGGTATTTTTGCACACACTGCAATTCTATTCACATATATTGTAATTTATTAATAACTATTATTAATGATATTAGCTTTTGATAAAGCTGCCTAAACAAATCTTGTTTCTAATTTTACAAAGTTTGGACTTTCAAAACAGTTTGATACTGTGACGTTTATAATTGATATTTGCATAATATCTGCCAACCATTTATAGTATCGGTTGGCGCTTCAATCGGTGGCAGCGGTGGAATATGATCTACGCAAACAGATGATTTATTTCTTTGTACAGACGGAATACTTTTAAAGAGGGGAGGACATATGAATTTTAACATTGAAGGTACCGTAAACAAATTTATTCGACCGAACGATCGTGACTAAATGTATCTGTACAACAGAAGGATGACACGGCACTGGAATACTTTACAGAAATGAGATTCACCATTTTAAAACTGATATTTGAATTGTAACAGATTTTACAGAGACGTATTTAGACGGCAAAAGTCGACGGAAAATGATTACACATTTTCGTTCGGTGTTAGCATCAAGGATAAAATGATAATCTAAGGTGCAAAATTTGGAAGAAAGCAAAATTGCCACGTTCATCTATAATTAATTGTTGTTTAATATATGTCTATAACTTATATTTGTCATTATTTCATTTTAATATATAATAACCATGAGCTTGTGTGACTTACCAGACGTTGACGGTACTGAACTTTTTGAAGGTTTCTGGATGATTGATTGATTGTTGGTTGCTTAACGTCCAGTGGCAAATATTTCACGCATATTCAGGACGAGAACAAATTAACAATAAATACAATAGGTAGGTTCTGTAATAGAGGCGTCCGGGATTAAGGTCGGAGAAATTTAGACTGCCACGGGAAATGAGGGTATATTGGATAGGGACAGAAATTTAGCCTTGCAACAGGTCACCTACGGACCCCTCTAAGAGTTGTTGCAAAGGTTCTTAACGTACAAAGAGCGTGGCACTCTCTTTACACGAGGCATCGGATTTAACGTCCCCATTCTGACCGGACGTGGCTGCAAATTTGTACATCCCGCACAGCCAAACGGACGCCCCACTTTGGCGAGGGTTTTACCGCCGGTCGGAGGAAGACCAATGGTGACCATACTTCTATTCCCCAGTCACCCTTGGGGTGTCTCGCATGAATTTTCCATTTTAGCTGAACGTTTTAATTGGTCACCTAGTGATATGGCTTTCTATTTGGTTACTTCACTGAGAGGTAAAGCTTTAGAATAAGTATCGTATTTACCACGTGGAGATATTTATAATGTATCGCTTTTGTATTCTGCATTGAAATGTCGATTTGGGGACATTGAGACTGCTCAGATTTGTAGAATGAAGTTGAAAAATATAACTATGTTTGAAAGTGAAAGCGTTCAAGAGTAAGTATGTAGAAATGAGATAAATGTTCGAAAATCGTTCCCTGGTGTGAACGAAGATTTATTAGTGAAGCTGATTACTGAGTATGCTGTGTACAGATACCCTGATGGTGATATTGGATATAGAGTTCTGACTAAAAACCGTCAACAGTTAGTGATATAATCAAAGAAATATTGTGGCAGGAACATTGTAGACAATCTTGCGTTGTAAAGTCACGTTGCACCGGTGACAGTGACTTTGAGAATTAAACATTATGAAATAGGCACTACGCGTAATATGAATTTCACAGAGTATGATATTCGGACGAAGAAAGTTTCCACATATACTGACTGTGATATGCAAAATGACAATAGTTTATATAAACAGAAATTGGAGGAAGACAAATGAACTGTTGGTAAATTAAATGTACATAGTAATTCCGTTTATCAGAGTGAACAGTCTGTTTATTGCATTGCTGAGTCTTATGAATTGAAATATGAGGAACTTTGTGACGTTATTGAGGCAACTGAAGTTGAAGTTGCAAAAGTTTCGGACGAACAGATAGCTACCTTGGAACTTCCGCGCGTTGAACAGCAGACAGTAATCACTGGTGCAGTAGAGACAGTTAGCGTCCGAAAATGGACACCATTTGAGCAAAGTGACATTCAGTTTGATACGTCTAATAATGACGAACCTAGAGTTTTAACATATACATGATTATTGACACCAGTATATGGAAAGGACTTCACATATAAAGAAAGTGTATGTGGTAATGACAAATTCACCCAATTCAGAGATAGCAACGTCTATGAAAACAGCTATAAACGTGATGTATGCTCGGGTGGATCGTCTATGTTACCTGATATGAACTGGAAAACACGAAAATGCAATTTGGCTTGATTTATCTTTTATTTCGAGGACGAAATATTCTTGATTGATTGATTGATTGTTGGTTGCTTAACGTCCAGTGGCAAACATTTCATGCATATTCAGGACGAGAACAAATTAACAATAAATACAATGGGTAGGTTCTGTAATAGGGGCGTCCGGGATAAAGGTCGGAGAAATTTAGACTGCCACGGGAAATGAGGGTATATTGGATAGGGACAGAAATTTAGCCTTGCAACAGGTCACATACGGACCCCTCAAAGAGTTGTTGCAAGGGTTCTTAACGTGCAAAGAGCGTGGCACTCTCTTTACACGAGACATCGGATTTAACGTCCCCATTCTGACCGGACGTGGCTGCAAATTTGTACATCCCGCACAGCCAAACAGACGCCCCACTCTAGCAAGGGTTTTACTGCCGGTCGGAGGAAGACCAATGGTGACCATACTTCTATTCCCCAGTCACCCTTGGGGATCGAAATATTCTTGAATAGAGGGAATAGTGTTTGACTGTGACTTTGTCTACATGTCCATGATTATGCAATACAATATTAACGTTGTTTCCCGTATTTTTTACGTTGTGTGATAGTGACGTGAGAGGAGAGATATTTTTGGATTGGACTGTTTACGAATGAACAGGATAGCTGAAATGGTTTGAAGTGTCGGAGTGTATGCCGTGTGTTTTGTATTTTATGTAACGTCTTTATAATACATGCAGTGTGAATAAATCGTGTTATTTTCTACAAAGATGGTGTTTATTTATAAATTATGAACGCTCGGAATTCTACGTTAACAACAGCCTTCAAGATTACAAGGCTCGAATATATGCTGAAACAATGAAAAACCCAAATCCAGATGAAAATCATAAAAAGACAGTTAGGCAAGTTAAGAAAACTTTTGGACAACTAAATCAAATTCCAAATTCAAGTAATACAGAAGTTACTGAACAAACGTCGAAAACTTTGACTATAAAAGAAGATGCACTGAAATCCTAATTTGATAAAATGTTTGATTCTAGACAACCTAAATTACAAAATAATCAATTTCCAAAGCCAAACCCTAGCAAAATTCCACATCTTGGTTATAATAACCAAAAATAATAGCCACAGAATTCCACTGATATGTTTCCGCTGTGGCAAGCTTGGCCACATGGCCAGAAATTGTGCTGGTAATGACAAAATTGAAATGAAACCAGCATCATGTAAACCTTCATGGGCTCAAAACAGACACAACTATGATCAGAGAGGGACTTTTCTGTTGGTCAAATTCCTGTTAAACATGAAGATTAACTGCTTTTACAACCATGTATGGACTTTATGAGTTCAAAACTATGCCATTTGGTGTTTGTAATTGGTGTTTGTAATGGCCCTGCCACATGTCAAAGGCTCATGGAGCTAGTTTTAAATGGTCTCCAATGACAAATTTGTCTCGTATACTTGGATGATATTGTATTTTGTAAAAACTGAGGAACATATGGAGAGGCTAGATATTGTTGAAGATAGACTTTCTAAAGCCAGTTCAAAGTTAAAACCAGAAAAATGTGACTTATTTCAATCTGAAGTTACTTATCTTTGCCATGTTATATTTAAAAAAGGAATGCAACCCAATCCTGATAATTTATATAAAATTTTAATTTTGCCTACTCCCAAAACTGTCACTGAAGTAATGCACGTGTTAGGCGTGGGCAGATAAGACAATTTGAGAGAGTACAATGTCGCCAGCAATCTATCTTGACCAGATTGTCGACCCTTGTAAGCAGACAAAACAAACCAATCCGAAGAAAGACTATGGTACCAACTTCAAAAATAAACAAACCAGACAGCCTGAGTTGAAATCCGTGGTGGAAAATAAAGAAGAGACCAAAGAAAGCTAAACCTAAAATTAATAGTTCTTGTAATATTAATAATTATAAGAACAACTCTTTTTTTTTATTCTGGCCTAACAATTCAGTAATTGATAAGTAATAAAATTAAAAATTTTCGTTTTTGTTTCAAAAGTTAAAGAAAAAATTATATATTTTATAGAACTTACAAATTCAATATGTTAAATTTGTTAACGCAAACATTTTAAAGCTTGAAAAATTATGCTTTTTGTGGTCAGTTATATTGTTTTTTTGTTTTTGTTTTTTTTTATATATATATATATAATTTTAAAATATTTAAATGATTAATCTGCCATTTAAGAGATTTTTGGAAATATAATTAATGTAATGTTCAATTCTCCTTATTAGGGCAACTCATGACTTGTACCATCATAATCATCAGGCACTGGTTTCTTCATACCATCATAATCATCAGCCACTGGTTTCTTCATAATCTGTTGTGCAACCAATAAACTAATCTTTATTTGCTTGTAGAATAACATGTAGTAATTTTAAGCATCCTCAAGTCTGGCACATGTTAGTCATTCTTAGGATACAATCAAATACTTTCAGGTTTAGTGTATTAAAGGAATCTGATAAAATGTCAAGTAGATATGTTTTAATTCTTGATTTCCAAGAGTAAATTTCAAGTCGTTCATGAAACATTGTTGTAATTGTACAGTGTATTACAGTTTTGTCATGTCTTGAGAAACAATCCAACAACCCAAATAAATCCAACGTGCGACGTAAAATTAATGCTGAAAATTGGTCTAGATTGGATACTTCAGGCAGCATTTTGGTTAACGTTAAATTTGAGGCATTCTTACAAAATTTTCATATCTTTAAGTTAAATTTTGGTAGATCAAGAATTATTTGAAATTTAAAAACAAAATGTTTTAATAAAGGAAGTTTATTTTAGCGAACTTTTCGGAGATGGGCTCTTAAGATTTTGATCTTTTGATCATAGCAGCTATTTTAAGTTAAATTTAGGAAACTGTAGCAAAAACTTAAAACTTTATTCAGTTAATTTTATAGATTTTGCAGGCGAATGCTTCAATTGTAATAGTTCTAGTTTTCTTGAAGTTAATCTGTTAAATAGATATTTTCTTCGATGGTTGTATTTTAAGACACATAAATTTAAATAGGAAATAAAAAGGCAATATTTGGCAGTAGGTATTATGGTGTCCATAAGGTGTAGACGCAAATTTAAATTCGATTACAGTTAAGAGCTTTTTAACTGCTATCTAAAATAGGAACTGTTTCAGAAAGGACTTGGCAGTAACCTTGATACTGTGTAAGGAAGGACCTGACAGTAATTATAAGATATATACTTCGAACTGATAAGGAATCAGTGTTTTAAACAACTAAATATTATCTTAGTCAGAAAAGGATTCTGATTAACCACTCTAGAAATTATTAAAACTTATATAGAAATGTTAGTTTAAATGAGTAAATTATAGTTCGTATATATCAGTTACATTTCCTTGTATAGTACATAGTACTACATAGAGTATTATATGGAACATTTCCTTGTATAGTACATAGTACATAGAGTACTATATGGAACTCAGATCACAACCTCCTTTTTTCATGAATTTCAAGTCAACAAGAATACAAGTTCCTACATTTTTAATTGGAACTCAGTGGACTGGTTCAGAGAGGTTTAGAGAGGTGCTGAAATTTATCTGTAATATGATTGCTGTACAAAAACTGTAAAGCATACATATAAAGAAACTACATAATTAAAATATGGAAGCTTGAATAGCTTGTTTGGTGCTTTTTTTATTAGGATACATAAGCTGATCATAATCTAATTGTTGGAAATTTCATAGTTATCGGTTAGGTAAGTGACCCCTTTTTCGCTACAATTCATATTGAATAACAAAAATACATACCCTTTCATATATACCATCATAATCATCAGCCACTGGTTTCTTCATAATCTGTTGTGCAACCAATAAACTAATCTTTATTTGCTTGTAGAATAACATGTAGTAATTTTAAGCATCCTCAAGTCTGGCACATGTTAGTCATTCTTAGGATACAATCAAATACTTTCTGGTTTAGTGTATTAAAGGAATCTGATAAAATGTCAAGTAGATATGTTTTAATTCTTGATTTCCAAGAGTAAATTTCAAGTCGTTCATGAAACATTGTTGTTATTGTACAGTGTATTACAGTTTTGTCATGTCTTGAGAAACAATCCAACAATCCAACAACCCAAATAAATCCAACGTGCGACGTAAAATTAATGCTGAAAATTGGTCTAGATTGGCTACTTCAGGCAGCATTTTGGTTAACGTTAAATTTGAGGCATTCTTACAAAATTTTCATATCTTTAAGTTAAATTTTGGTAGATCAAGAATTATTTGAAATTTAAAAACAAAATGTTTTAATAAAGGAAGTTTATTTTAGCGAACTTTTCGGAGATGGGCTCTTAAGATTTTGATCTTTTGATCATAGCAGCTATTTTAAGTTAAATTTAGGAAACTGTAGCAAAAACTTAAAACTTTATTCAGTTAATTTTTATAGATTTTGCAGGCGAATGCTTCAATTGTAATAGTTCTAGTTTTCTTGAAGTTAATCTGTTAAATAGATATTTTCTTCGATGGTTGTATTTTAAGACACATAAATTTAAATAGGAAATAAAAAGGCAATATTTGGCAGTAGGTATTATGGTGTCCATAAGGTGTAGACGCAAATTTAAATTCGATTACAGTTAAGAGCTTTTTAACTGCTATCTAAAATAGGAACTGTTTCAGAAAGGACTTGGCAGTAACCTTGATACTGTGTAAGGAAGGACCTGACAGTAATTATAAGATATATACTTCGAACTGATAAGGAATCAGTGTTTTAAACAACTAAATATTATCTTAGTCAGAAAAGGATTCTGATTAACCACTCTAGAATTTTGCCCACAAACAGGCCTTGTGCTATCATGTTTACACTATTTTATTAAGAGATAGAAATATATGACATACATTAGAGATAAAGAGATATGACGTATATCAGATGGGTTCCAAATGTGGTTGTAATTGCATATGTGAAAAATATCAAATTATTTCAAATTTTAAATGTTCTGAACACTCTTTTAGACTGATACCCAAACATATGATTAAGAGAGAAAATGCAACATATATACAACAGGAATAGACATGTTCACCATGTTCACCATAAGCCGATACCGAAACCGAGACCGAAACCGAGACCGAAACCGATACCGAAACCAAAAATAGTAGTGAGGTAAATGGTAAATTTTTATAATGTTAATTAACTCAACCTTTTACTCCATTATATAGTTTGGAGTTTGAATACACAAGACAGATTAATACTTCAATTCGCATGATTCTATCAAATAGCAAAGTTAAATTCACCCATTTTTAAACACACTAATGCAAAAAATATACAATCTTAAGATGATGATACAATTTATTCATGATGTACATTAATCAAGTAGGTTTCGTCGTAGGGAAAGAGCTGCACATAGTTTTACAGTAGGTGCAATATCGTTCCGATCTATTAAAGTGAACCTATTATTTCATATATTTTCATTTGTCTTATGGAATGTTCTTCATAAACTCTTCTTGCAAGAATCTTTTCATTGACAAATTTGCGTTGATCACAGATTATTGCATTTTGATTGCGTAGCTGCCTTACGGTGTATGGTGTTGCAATAGGATTGGATGTAAAGGTACAATATATTTTTTATTTATCTATGAATAACTGCAGTGGTAGTATTACAATATAAATTTTGAAACCTATTGAAATATTTTCTAGAAATTATTCGAAAAGATTTCAAAATTTCATAATTTGGTGTAAAATGACGGTGGGCATGGATAACATAAACAAACTCCGTTGAAATTGGTCATGATACTATTTGGCTTCAATTTTAAAACAGAATAATTAAGTACTAACACACACATAACTATTTTATCCAGGTTTTTATTATAAATAGTGGTAAATTTAGAATATGTTAGTATTGCCGCATATGGCAGAATAAATAGTACCGTTTTCCTATACTGAAGATAGCTAGGAAATCAAAATAAATCAGACTTCAGTTATGTTATACTTTTGAAGCTTTTGATTAGTACATTTGATTTTTATCACAAAGAGTAGAAATTTTTCACTGAGAACAATGCTGTGTTGAGAAAAGTTCTGATTCATCATAATAAGTCAAATTGATGGGTACTGATATAAATCTTTATTCTAGGATTTCAATATTAACTCTATTGTATAAAATGCACCAAACTATAGTTCTTTGTATTTGTTTTCACCTTTCGCAATGATTAATTCAATTGGAAACACCAGAATTCAAGTCGCAACAAATATTTTTAACTGAGATATTTGCCTTCTTTGCTGTGTAATTCTTAAATTTATCACTGGGGTATTTCAGCCATAATCTATTAAAAGGGAAATGTTCTGGTTAAGTTTGTACTGTTTATGGAGTAAGGCAATATTTAGTCATACTAGAAGCATTTTCAGTGTTAAAATTGTCCATCTAAGAAAAAAGAGGCCCACTTGAGGCTAAATTTAGATAGAATTTATATTCTCCTATGTAAAGAATTGTTCACATTCTTGGCAATTCATGCAGCAAAAAAAAAAAAAAAAAAAAAAAAAAAAAAAAAAAAAAAAAAAAAAAAAAAAAAAAAAAAAAAAAAAAAAAAAAAAAAAAAAAAAAAAAAAAAAAAAAAAAAAAAAAAAAAAAAAAAAAAAAAAAAAAAAAAAAAAAAAAAAAAAAAAAAAAAAAAAAAAAAAAAAAAAAAAAAAAAAAAAAAAAAAAAAAAAAAAAAAAAAAAAAAAAAAAAAAAAAAAAATTTTTTTTTTTTTTTTTTTTTTTTTTTTTTTTTTTTTTTTTTTTTTTTTTTTTTTTTTTTTTTTTTTTTTTTTTTTTTTTTTTTTTTTTTTTTTTTTTTTTTTTTTTTTTTTTTTTTTTTTTTTTTTTTTTTTTTTTTTTTTTTTTTTTTTTTTTTTTTTTTTTTTTTTTTTTTTTTTTTTTTTTTTTTTTTTTTTTTTTTTTTTTTTTTTTTTTTTTTTTTTTTTTTTTTTTTTTTTTTTTTTTTTTTTTTTTTTTTTTTTTTTTTTTTTTTTTTTTTTTTTTTTTTTCATCAATCTGTAAGTCATCGTGTCATTGTTATGACCAATTTAAGCAGATTTTATGTATCCTATTTTCTTTCCTGTTTCTATTATGACTTGCGTATGAATACAGTGTATATGATGATGTCCATTATAAAACAATGCCTGATTTTCAGTTGGGTGTTTGATTCTATGGGAAGTGCCATCACTAGATCCAACTGCTTCTTCCAATATTAGCCAATCACCCTAGGGTAACATCTTAACTTAATCAAACCCATTAAAAGTTTATTTTGCCAGCTTATAAGTACCGCTTCTTTAGTCCTCTGTCTTATTCTGCTAAGCTCTCTCATGAGTATCAAATATACTTCATTAAAACTAGGGGGCCTCGGTGGCCGAGTGGTCTAAGTAGTTACTACTGTAATCACTAGCCAGTCAACACTGAGGTTGTGAGTTCGAACCCCGCTCGTGCGGGTGCACTCGACTCCAATCTTAATTGACTAGGATTGTCAGTTTTCCTATCGAAGGTCGGTTGTTTTCTCCGGGCACTCCGGCTTCCTCCACCAATAAAAACTGGCCGCCACGAAATAGCCCAAAAGCGGTGCTTAAAAGTGGCGTTAAAACACCAAAAATTAAAAAAAAAAATCAAATCATTAAAACTATCTACTGTTTCACTGGTAATTCCGAGGAAGTTGAATGCATGTCTTATACATTCATGGTGAATATCATTTCCTTGATATGGGTATAAACTGTCACCATCTAGTAATCGGGCTCGAAAGTCGTATTGCACATATTGAAGAACTATGTACAGTTCTTTCCCTTCGATAAAACTTGCTTCATGATTAAGGTGGTACCTAACACTACAGGGAGATAACTCTGTAAATATCAGCTAAACGTTTTAATCACGTTGTATTGTTCAATGTTGTTAAGGAAATATTAAGCTTCTTAATGATCAAAATTAGTGTTTGTCAAACTGATAACTAATGAAATTTCTCTGATAAAGTGGTTGGTTCAAATTTTTGCAATTTTATATTTTTGTCAAAGGGTCAAAGTATACATTTTGTCAAAATTTTATGAAAATTAAACGAGCCAAATTAATATTAGTCAAGGTGTTGGGTACCACCTTAGTGTACATCATAAATAAATGTGTATCCACATCTTAATTGTATATTACTTGCATTCAGTGTATTTAATACTCGCAGAGTTTAACTTTGCTTTTAGATAGATTCATGTAAACTGTTGAATTGAAGTAATTCTCCATCCATCTAGTGTATTCAAATTTCAAACAATATAATGGAGTAAAAAGGTTGAGTTAATTAAAAATTATAAACATTTACCATTTACCTCATTACTATTTTTGGTTTCGGTTTCGGTCTCCGTTTCGCTTTTGGTATCGACTTATGGTGAACATGTCTAATTGGAGGAATGCTTAAATATTTTAAAGGATTATATTCCAGAGTCAGGAATAAAAAGGAAGACACACTTATCTGTACATGTGGTAAAACTAGAAGTAGTATAATTTTTTTACAGTCATAGTACAGTCCATAAAGGGTGTATTTAAAGAAGGCAAGGACCAAGTCTTAAAACTTCAATTTGCCCATTGGCTTTCATTTGATAGATGTTCAGATGGATATATTTTATCGCAAGGAAGTAAGGACTGTGCAATATTTATCTGAGGGTGGGGCCGGTGTACAGCAAATATTTAAAAAAAACTTTATGCCCCGCCAATATTTATTATAAAAAAGTTCTTGCCCCGCTTCAATTAATGAAAAAAGTCCTTGCCCGCTGGAAAAAATAAAACACACATATGGAAACATGATATTTTTTAACTAAAATGCACAACATTCAATAATACATGTATATCAGAGATGATATTTAAACTCAAATGCATATATTTCAATATTATAAATATTTTATTTTGGGAAGAAAGTCAATTTAGGAGCTCTGTGATTGGATGTAAAGGTACAATATATTTTTTATTTATCTATGAATAACTGCAGTATGTATATTTACAATATAAATTTTGAAACCTATTGAAATATTTTCTAGAGAATTATTCGAAAAGATTTCCAAAATTTCATAATTTGGTGTAAAATGACGGTGGGCATGGATAACATAAACAAACTCCGTTGGAAATTGGTCATGATACTATTTGGCTTCAATTTTAAAACAGAATAATTAAGTACTAACACCACACATAACTATTTTATCCAGGTTTTTATTATAAAAAAGTGGTAAATTTAGAATATGTTAGTATTGCCGCATATGGCAGAATAAATAGTACCGTTTTCCCTATACTGAAGATAGCATAGGAAATCAAAATAAATCAGACTTCAGTTATGTTATACTTTTTTGAAGCTTTTGATTAGTACATTTGATTTTTATCACAAAGAGTAGAAATTTTTCACTGAGAACAATGCTGTGTTGAGAAAAGTTCTGATTCATCATAATAAGTCAAATTGATGGGTACTGATATAAATCTTTATTCTAGGATTTCAATATTAACTCTATTGTATAAAATGCACCAAACTATAGTTCTTTTGTATTTGTTTTCACCTTTCGCAATGATTAATTCAATTGGAAACACCAGAATTCAAGTCGCAACAAATATTTTTAACTGAGATATTTGCCTTCTTTGCTGTGTAATTCCTTAAATTTATCACTGGGGTATTTCTCTAGCCATAATCTATTAAAAGGGGAAATGTTCTGGTTAAGTTTGTACTGTTTATGGAGTAAGGCAATATTTAGTCATACTAGAAGCATTTTCAGTGTTAAAATTGTCCATCTAAGAAAAAAGAGGCCCACTTGAGGCTAAATTTAGATAGAATTTATATTCTCCTATGTAAAGAATTGTTCACATTCTTGGCAATTCATGCAGCAAACATTTCAATAGTGCTTCATTTTGTAGTTTCTATCTTTTATTATATCAGGCATATATAATTTTCATTTTCTACTGTTTGCAAAGACTTTTGTTGAAATTAATACTCCCAAGGGACATAATTCAGCTTTTTCATAGATTGTTGTAATTCTTTTAATGTTTAAGAATTTAATTTTGTTATGTTAAAGATTTATTTACAATACAATTGAAGTTGTTTTATGTTTAAGCATTTATTTACCATATGTTATGTTATGTTTAATGTACAAAACATTGTTTATAGTTTTCAGATATTTTATTTATACAGACAATGCTTAATAATAATGTACTATAAGCAATTTAATATTTTTTAAAGTGCCAAACATACATTTTTCTTATTTTAGCTTCAACATTCTTTGTTTTTTTTTTATACATAAAAATGATTATTAAAAGCATAAACACAAAAAATATATTGAAGCACTGTATTAGGTTATTTTGTTTTAGATTCAGTTGTGTTTTTTTTCTTTTAAGTTATGTTTTCCCACAGAAATCACAAATATATGTATTGATAAGAACATTTATACCTTTAAACATGTTGCATTCAGATAATATATAAGTATATGAACTAACATCATCTCAAGCCATTGATATGCTAAAGGTGCTGTTATTCAATTTGATTTTAATAAATAGTTTTAATCTTTTATACTCTGATTTAATTTTTTTATGCACACACGAAGGGTTTTAAAAAGTGTGCGCCCGCTAAATGTTTGTTAAAAACTTTTCGCCCTGCTCATTATTTGCATGAAAAAGTATGTGCCCCGTCCATGTTTGCACCGGCCCCATCCTCAGATAAATATTGCACAGTCCCTAACAATCACGAGGAAACGGTAATATCTCGTGTGGGCCGATCGCATTCATCAATCTGTAAGTCATCGTGTCATTGTTATGACCAATTTAAGCAGATTTTATGTATCCTATTTTCTTTCCTGTTTCTATTATGACTTGCGTATGAATACAGTGTATATGTTGATGTCCATTATAAAACAATGCCTGATTTTCAGTTGGGTGTTTGATTCTATAGGAAGTGCCATCACTAGATCCAACTGCTTCTGCCAATATTAGCCAATCACCCTAGGGTAACATCTTAACTAAATCAAACCCATTAAAAGTTTATTTTGCCAGCTTATAAGTACCGCTTCTTTAGTCCACTGTCTTATTCTGCTAAGCTCTCTCATGAGTATCAAATATACTTCATTAAAACTAGGGGGCCTCGGTGGCCGAGTGGTCTAAGTAGTTACTACTGTAATCACTAGCCAGTCAACACTGAGGTTGTGAGTTCGAACCCCGCTCGTGCGGGTGCACTCGACTCCAATCTTAATTGACTAGGATTGTCAGTTTTCCTATCGAAGGTCGGTTGTTTTCTCCGGGCACTCCGGCTTCCTCCACCAATAAAAACTGGCCGCCACGAAATAGCCCAAAAGCGGTGCTTAAAAGTGGCGTTAAAACACCAAAAATTAAAAAAAAAAAAATCAAATCATTAAAACTATCTACTGTTTCACTGGTTATTCCGAGGAAGTTGAATGCATGTCTTATACATTCCTGGTGAATATCATTTCCTTGATATGGGTATAAACTGTCACCATCTAGTAATCGGGCTCGAAAGTCGAATTGCACATATTGAAGAACTATGTACAGTTCTTTCCCTTCGATAAAACTTGCTTCATGATTAAGGTGGTACCTAACACTACAGGGAGATAACTCTGTAAATATCAGCTAAACGTTTTAATCACGTTGTATTGTTCAATGTTGTTAAGGAAATATTAAGCTTCTTAATGATCAAAATTAGTGTTTGTCAAACTGATAACTAATGAAATTTCTCTGATAAAGTGGTTGGTTCAAATTTTTTGAAATTTTTATATTTTTGTCAAAGGGTCAAAGTATACATTTTGTCAAAATTTTATGAAAATTAAACGAGCCAAATTAATATTAGTCAAGGTGTTGGGTACCACCTTAGTGTACATCATAAATAAATGTGTATCCACATCTTAATTGTATATTACTTGCATTCAGTGTATTTAATACTCGCAGAGTTTAACTTTGCTTTTAGATAGATTCATGTAAACTGTTGAATTGAAGTAATTCTCCATCCATCTAGTGTATTCATATTTCAAACAATATAATGGAGTAAAAAGGTTGAGTTAATTAAAAATTATAAACATTTACCATTTACCTCACTACTATTTTTGGTTTCGGTTTCGGTCTCCGTTTCGCTTTTGGTATCGACTTATGGTGAACATGTCTAATTGGAGGAATACTTAAATATTTTAAAGGATTATATTCCAGAGTCAGGAATAAAAAGGAAGACACACTTATCTGTACATGTGGTAAAACTAGAAGTAGTATAATTTTTTTACAGTCATAGTACAGTCCATGAAGGGTGTATTTAAAGAAGGCAAGGACCAAGTCTTAAAACTTCAATTTGCCCATTGGCTTTCATTTGATAATGTCATAAGATACTGCTGCTAAGTAATGTTATTTATAAACACAAATTCTTACAGATGTCATAGAATTAAATTAGAAATATCAGTTTGAAGGAGTGTCATTTTTGTTTAGCTTACTATTGGTCTTTTTTTTTTTTTTCGTTTAATAAGCTTTGTTAACATTTGTATTACTGAAAATTCAGAAATTAATGTGAGCATTCATTATTTTGAATCACTGGTTACTGGTAGAAATGTGAGATAAAACAAATGCGATTGCGAAAAAAATTGTGAAGGAAAATTATGAATGCGAGTTTTTATTATTGCAAACTTTTTTTTTTTTTTTTTGCATTTTTCACATATATAAAACATCGCAATAATTACTACATAAACAGTTATTTTTGGACTTTCAAATATTTTGGCCTCAGATATCACTGAAGAGACATTAATTGGGAAGTATACATCTGGTGCCGTATTATAAGAAGTAGATTTGACCATTTCAGGCTGGTGATATTGAGAGGTATGTCCATCCCTTGCTATGATGAGTCTATTTGCAATGTGCAAAAGACTGCTTTGAACAAAAATCATAAAGCTGTAAGAAGCAGTATTGCCTATCAGAACGGTCGTGCAAGGTCTAGATACACTACCTTTTGTTGTTTATTTTGACCTTGCATTTTAGGAAATATGCTGCTGAGAAAATAATGGGATTTGGAAAAATAAAAATCATAAATTTCCTAGGAATGTCCAGCAGTAAAAATGAGGAAAATATAGAAAGATTGAAGAGCATGGTTTGCAGACCAACAAGGGTAAATAAATCTTATATTAAATCTGTGTATTGCCTTTGTATAGATTCAACCTGTCAATGAAAGTCCCTCGTCTTAAATAAAAACAAGGAAAATCTATAAGTCTCAATGGGAATACATGTCTCAAATGTGTCCCCTGTCAAGACCTCCATTGTACAATCTATTGGCCATGTTCAAATTTTGTGATTAGGTCAGTTATTGTATAAGAACTGTATAAGCAAACTGTTGTGGATGAATTAAGTGATTATTGGAAGTACATTTCAGCTGTACAGGCGCATACAAGTAGAGAATATATTAAGGGGGAAATACTTAGTTTCAAAGACGATGGTTATGCTTATAAACTAAATATTATTTATATTCACTGATTTGCATTCAATTCACCACAATTTTACGTATGATAAAGGTTTTTCTGCTTGTGTTCATGACAACAGAAAAAACATTCAGGGGAATATATATAAAGTTAAAACCCTGTTCACAGCAGTGTAATGACTTATGTTGCTAATTTTGATGTCATTTGAACTGAATTATCAAAGACTTGAAATAATGTCTTAATTTAGGGATAAGATTTTACAGAGTATCTACATCTTTGTAGAGTGATGCAATGAAATTTTAACTGAATGTTTCAATAGCTGAAGGTTATACTTGAGAGAGAGGCGAAACATACCAAAGGATTAATAGATAACAAACTGACAATGCCATGACAAAAAGACAAACAGCAGATCCTGCTCTGTATATGGCATCGTGTTGCTCATGTAAGTAAAAACCAGGTGATAAGTCTAATTCGGTAGCTCACATTCGAGGAAAAGATTTTTATAAATTTTGTATATACATGTATTCATAGTTTTGCCTTTAGATGACTTGTGTATTTGAAATCTCAAAAGAGCTGTAATAGTATGCACTCTTTTCACAATTACTTTGGAAATTGAGTAATCAATATTTTATGTCCCAGCCATAGCAGGGGGGCATTAAGAGTTACCTTTGGTCGTCCGTCCTTCCGTCCCATTTTCGTTTCCGCACTGTAAACTTACTCATCCAAATTTGATGAAACTAATACACAATGCTAAGAACTAAAACACGTATACACTTACCGTTCTAGAATTATGCCACTTTCTAACTTGGAAAATTCCGCATTCAACTTAAGTTTTCCTCATCCAATTTTATGAAACTCGTACACAGTGCTAAGAACATAGACAGAATTTAAATTTTGGCAGTATGTCATTTACCATTCTAGAGTTATGCCCTTTTATAACTTGGACAATTGCAAATTTTTCAGTTTCAACACTAATTTGTCTCATCAAAATTTTATGGAATGCATACATAATGCTAAGAACCACACCACGCAAACAGGGTTCGAAATTGAACAGTGAGACATTTACCGTTCTAGAGTCATGTCCCCTTTTAACGTGGAAAATTGCAAAGCTTGAGCGGGGGCATTCTTGTCCTCAGACACGTTCTTCTTTTATTTTACATACTTTTGCAGATTTATGATGATTTGATTAACAGATGTAAAGTGCAGATTCTCCAAGCAGTTATCATTTGCGGTGGCCATCCAGGTTTGCTTAGGAGCTGTAATTTAAAAATGACAGAGTACAAGTTATGTTTAACAAAGCAAGGGTAGACTGCCAATGACAGATGAAAGATATCAAATGAACATTCAAACTCACAAGTCGAAAACAAACTGACAACGCCATGGCAAAAAAAGAAAAGGACCAAAAGACAAACAACAATATACAAAATACAACATAGAAAACTAAAGACTGAGCAATACGAACCCCACCAAAAACCGAGAGTGATCTCATGTGCTCCGGGAGGGTAATCAGGCCCTGTTCCACATGTGGCACCCATCTTGCCAAAGTTGACAGCTTTGTTCTATTGCACTTGGATGAATATGATACAGTATGCTTTTTATTGGATTATTTTTGTGGTAAAAAGATAAACAAATGATGGGATAATTATGTTTGAATACTGGCTTAATGTGATAATTGCATGTTGATGGAATTGAATAAAGAGAAATAAACTATGGATTTTTTATTATTTTACAGAAAGTTTAAATAACCTGACATAGCAAATGAAATGGGATTATAATCATGCCAGTCTTACTTGTGCACAAACCTCCCCTTTTTCCTATCAAGACCATATGTATACCATACTATAAAGGTTAAAAAAAAAAGGAAAAACAAGAACCAAACAGTTACCAAATGATCTATATAAAATTAGATGTGGTTGATTGTTAATGCGTATAATAACTATTATAATATGTTATATATTGTTGATAACTATCCACCTGAGTCCAAAAGATAAAAGATATTATAGATAAATTTAACGTAAAAGCTCGATTAATGAAAAATTCACGTTAAACAAAATTTGCCCGTGTACACTACATGACTTTTCTGAAAATTATAGATGCACAGAAAGAGTGGAAATTTAGTCAAGCTACTTTTAGCGAACAAAAGTATCCATTCACGTGACTCTCATTTACCGACACTCGGTTTTAGATATTAATGGCGCAGCGAGTGGACCAACTGAGCTGACTTAAATATAATTTGTGAACATGTTTATGTTATATCGCCTGATGACAAAATTGATCAACATTTCACTCGCCATGTTCAAAATCTCGATCGTTTCTGATTATCTAAAATTAATAAATAATCGTGTTATTACATGCCAGTGGACCATTTAATAGCCAGGCAGATGTCGCTGTAATACGTGGAAAAGTCCAGATACGCTTAGCTTTAGAACTGTTTCAGGTTGCACAGTCACGTTTTACCCTCTTGCTGTCGCTTATTTAATATGGTTACATTTCGTGTGCCTGAAAATACGACAGCTGGACGTCTCTGACGTCACATGCCAAACTATGACGTCATTCAATATATGAAGTCATGCCCAATGGACGTTACATTGGAGATCCATTGAAAAAAACATAACACTGTTTAATCTTCAATGATTCATTTAAAAGAGACAAATTGATGAACAAGCCCTTGAATAAATTAAACATATAACGTGAGGGTACCCAAATTGCACCTATTTTGACAGTTTTTTCACCTACGTTTTTTTATGATCCAGACAAAAGTTTCCATTCTGTGTTTATTCTGTAGTTGTATCCTTATTTACTTTATAAATACACCAATTCAATTTTGAATCCATATTGAATCATAGAAAAATGGGTTTGAACCGACCTCGAAACGATCCATGATTCTGTAATGAGGAGTACCCAAATTGCATCCACGCTTAAATTCACATCCTTAACAATCGAATAACAGATGTTTTGTTTTATTTCTTCAAATATTTAGAACAATTTGACATTAGTCTATGCTTACTATTCGTTTTTTAAGAAGTGGATGCTTGTAACATATTTTATTTGCTCATTTTTAAAAGATGACTTTTTGTGAACGTCGCATGGCGACATTTCCGTAGATTTTACTTTTTCCAGTGAATGCTTCATCTGTTGATATATACTGTGAACCTTTTGTGTATATTTAAATATATTTACCTATGTTGAAAGACGTGTATAATGTCAAATCATGAAAATACAAATTGTTTAGCCTCAAAGAAAACTTGTAAGATTTCCGCAGCTATTATTGTTGAATAGGTGCAATTTGGGGACTCGGTGCAATTTGGGTACTGTGACGTTAGACATATGTGTCCCTCCAGCAGCAAAAGGATTAACAACACCACGTTCATATGCCAGCAAAAGACGAAGTATTTAGAAAAATCCAAAATTGGGAGATCTTATGTGTCTTGTTATTGCGACGGGCTGAGGGGTCCAATGTACAGGACGAGACATTAAAGACTGACCAGTATAGGGTAAATACTGGTACAGTCTTTTGCAGTATTGTGCGATGATGATGAAAATGATTGCTTCCTCCTTCAAGGAGCATCGTAGAGTCGTGTTCTAATCAAAGAAGAAACTGATGAGTGGGTTCGTCTTTTCCGAAAGGAGCATCAATGGATATTATTTCACCAAGAGAAAAAACCCTTATTACAATATAATCTCGTGAAAAATCACAAAGCGGTTGTCCCAAGTCCTTCCGTGTTGTATATATGCCAAGACATTGTTTTGAAAAGGGACACACTGGTTTAAGCTGAAGAAGAAAATGACAACGATATTTTGAAATGTGTAAGTGCATGTGAACTGATTTAATGATTATCCGTTTTAAGTTGTGTTACAGCGCAAGATAAAGAGTGTTAGAGAATAGATGTATACAACTTTTTCAATATTGTCCAAAGCATTAATACTTATAACCTTAAACGGTTTTTTTTTTTTTTTTTATTATATTACTCCTCCAGTTCGTAAGGAAGCGATTAAGCAATGGGTGATTTGTATTGATCTTCTTCACTCTTTATATATACTAGAACACACCCGCGAAATCGCGGGCATTTAGAGCGTGGTTGAAAGTATGTAAACTGTTGTAGGCTGAATTTTTGTAAAACATTTAATTACTGGAGAATTTCAGGAAAGGTATCAAAAGTATCTTAAACATGAACTGATGTCAATATAACGTTTTGAATTTTTCACCAGCAGACTTTGGTTTTTGTTATGAACCTCATCATGTAAAAATGGGAGGGCTATGGAAGGTATCTAAAGAATTAATATTGTGTTCTTATGTGAAAAAGACGTGAGAATGGAAAAAGAGGGAAAACTGCGGAAATTAGTTGTTGACAGATGACGACGACAGCCCAATAGCAAGAAATTGTGACTGTATTTAAATGAATCAAAATTTACAATGAAATCCGCAAATATTAGGTGAATTAGTTTTACAAAATAGATTTGAAATATGACAATTTATCTATTTAGTTCTTCGTGAAGATGTCTGTGCTGAATAACGCCTTCATAAACTATGATGTCGGAAGCGACACACAAAATGAGGTCTTCTCATTTAATAGTATAGATACACCTTGCTGTTTCAAGATAAAAATAAAGTTTTGTTAAACATAGTTTGCATCATATAAACTTCCTTTTAGCTCACCTTTCCAAAGGAAATGTGAGCTTTTGCCGTCACTTTGCGTCCATCGTCGTCTGTCGTTGTCCGTCGTCGTCCGTCCGGTGTAAACTATACATCATCTTCTTATCTGAAACTACTGAACCCAATTCCAACCAAACTTAAGCTGAATGATCCTTAGGGTATCTAAAATAATTGTGTTTTTTTGGTTTTTTTGGGGGGTTTCGTCAAAAACATGGCCGCCATGGCTTTAATAGAACATAGGGGTAAAATGCAGTTTTTGGTTTATATCTCAAAAACTAAAGCAGTTAGAGCAAATCTGACATGAGTTTTTGGTTATTATCTTGAATATTATTATAGATAAAGATAAATTGTGAACAGCAAAAATGTTCAGCAAAGTAAGATCTACAAGTAAGTTTAATGACCAAAATTATCAATTGACGCCTTAAGAAAATTTTGCAGTTTTTGGTTATTATCTTAAATATTATTATAGATGAAGATAAAATGTAAACAGCAAAAATGTTCAGCAAAGTAAGATCTACAAATAAGTTTAATGACCAAAATTGTCAATTGACTCCTTAAGGAGTTATTGTCCTTTAAGGACAATTTTACACAATTTGTTTATCATGTTTTCTAACTTAAAAAATCTTCTCCTCTGAAACTACCGAACCAATTCCAATCAAACTTAAGCTGAATGATCCTCTGGGTATCTAGAATAAAGTTTGTGTTTTATTTTCTGTTTCGTAAAAAACATGGCCGCCATGCCTAAAAATAGAACATAGGGGTAAAATGAAGTTTTTGGCTTATATCTCAAACACAAAAGCATTCAGAGCAAAACTGACATGGGGTAGAAATGTTCATCAGGTCAAGTTCTATCAGCCCTGAAATTTTCAGATGACTCTAACAACCAATTGTTGGGTTGCTGCCACTCAATCTAATTAAAAACCGATCTCTCATCGCTCCCGTTTTCTGATATGTCGCGTGGGATCAGAAAACGGGAGCGATGAGAGATCGGTTTTTAATTAGATTGGCTGCCACTAAATTGGTAATTTTAAGGAAATTTTGCAGTTCAAGTTTTGGTTATTATCTTGAATATTATTATAGATAAAGATAAACTGTAAACAGCAAAATGTTCAGTAAAGTAAGATCTACAAATAAGTTTAATGACCAAAATTGTAAATTGACTCCTTAAGGAGTTATTGCCCTTTAAGGACAATTTTACACAATTTATTTATCATGTTTTTTAGCTTTAAAAAATCTTCTCCTCTGAAACTACTGAACCAATTCCAACCAAACTTACGCTGAATGATTCTTAGGGTATCTAGAATAAAGTTTGTGTTTTATTTTCTGTTTCGAAAAAAAAAACATGGCCGCCAGGGCTAAAAATAGAACATATGGGTAAAATGCAGTTTTTGATTTATACCTCAAAAACTAAAGCATTTAGAGCAAATCAGAAGTTAAAGTATTCATTAAGTCAAGGTCTACTTGCCCTGAAATTATCAGCCAAATCGGGTATCTGAGTTTTAGGTTATTACCCCTGAATTGGTGATTTTAAGGAAATTTTGCAGTTTTCGTTTATTATCTTGAATATTATTATAGATAAACTGTAAACAGCAAAAATGTTCAGCAAAGTAAGATCTACAAATAAGTTTATATGACCAAAATTGTCAGTTGACCCCTTAAGGAGTTATTGTCCTTTTTAGACAATTTTTCACAATTTGTTCATCTAGTTTGCTTACTTTAAAAAATCTTCTCCTTTGAAACTTCTGAATCAATTTCAGCCAAAGTTGGGCTGAATGAGTTTCAGAGTATCTAGTATTAATTTTGTATATTATTTCCTTGTACGTCAAGAAACATAGCCACTATGGCTAAAATAGAACATAGAGGTAAAATGCATTTTTTTTGCTTTTGAAGAAAATATGACTAATACAAAGAACATTTAAATGGCATTTTTAAGCCACTCATTAATATATATTGAAAAGCAAAAATAATCATTGATGAAAGATTTAAGCAAAAAATTACAGGTGAGCGATTCCGGCTCTTGAGAGCCTATTGTATAAACATACTTTTTATTTATTTTTCAATGTGTATTTGTATACGATATTTTGGGAAACACATCAACTTGAAAGTCCTTATAACATGCGAAATATTACTAGGAATAAAATAGCGTGACGCTTAATCGCGTCTTAACTTTTTATGATCTTTTTGGTTATATAGCTCTTCAACTATTTCGGTTCTTATACATTTTAGCTTTCAAATATTAGGCTTTGAGCGTTCCTAGTGCAGGTAAATCCAGAAAAGTGCTCCGAACTCATGAAATTTATAACGTTTTGTTTTCATTTTTTAATTATTCTAAAAATTGTAAAGTAAAGAACAGAAAATAATTTCCTATCCGAGAAATGATCATCAGTCAAATAAAAAATACAATTAAATAAGATACCCTCAACAACAAACAAAACCAAATGACAAAAAAAACAAGAGCATAACAAAACATCCTTTTTCCCCAAAAAATACCGGGTCTCCTTACTGCCATTTTTGTTAGAAAGAGGATAAATAAATAGAAGAAGGCATTACTTCTCTCCACTGTGATATACCTTTATTCAATCAGTAAACATTATTTCTTTTTTTAAATCTTGTATGAATGCAACACCGTTAACTATGATGTGCCGTACATCCCACATTTCCTTTCATTCACAGAACACAATACGTATTCCTTAAATCCCCTTTTATCTACAGAACACGTGGCATATACCCATATATCTCCTTTTATTCACAGAACTTGAACAAGGTGTGTAAAGGATATAATCCAAGGTATAAATTAACCTCTAATTTTACAGCTTTCATTTGTTGATAATGTCCTTTAAAAAATGTTGCTTACTGAAAATATTTCCAATACCTTAAGAATCATAGCCTGTATCTAGTCCAGAAATTGCGGCATCTGATGTAGCACTCAAAATCTGAAAAGAAATAAAGATATAAAAGAGCTTCCATGCAAAAAGGTACTAAAAAACAAAAAATTAACGAAATTCTTAAAAGTGTGAATTATTATTAGTCATCGTAGCAGATTTGTAATCCTTAAAACACCATTACTTTTCCTCACATAATTATTGTGATAAGCTATAAACACAATTTTAATTTGAAAAACACAGAATGAAGAAAGTGTTGCATTTTCCACATCGTTTTACTGTTTTATTTAGTTTTAAAAAAAGGTACATAAAACGACAATTTAACGAAATTCTAAAAAGTGTGTATAATTATTATTGGTAGCAGATTTGTGATCCATAAAATACCATTACTCTTTCTCACATAATTTTTGTGTAAAAAGTGAAAAAACAAAATACCGAATTCCAAGGAAAATTCAAAACAGAAAGTCACTTATCAAATGTCAAAATCAAAAGCTCAAACACATCAAACGAATGGAAAACAACTGTCATATTCCTGACTTGGTACAGGCATTTCCTTATGGAGAAAATGGTGGATTAAACCTGGTTTTATAGCTAGCTAAAGCTCTCACTTGTATGACAGTCGCATAAAATCCCGTGTAAGCTATACACGCAATTTCAATTTGAAAAACACAGGGTGAAATAATTGTCGCATATTTCTTAACGTTTTTCTGTTGTATTAATTTCTTTTGTTCACGCATATGAAAGAATGATAAAAATTGTGGACATTTTCACTCTATTGTGTCAGATTTTTCTTTGCAACAGTCGAACATTTCCTCGTACAATTAACATTTTCTCATTGTTGAAGGCCGTACGGTTGCCTATAATTGCTTACATCCACTTTATTTGAACTTTGGTGGATAGAAGTCTCATTGGCAATCATACCTCATCTCCTTATTTTTATATTTTAGCTCTTACAAAATTTAGAAAATCCCAACATTTTTGCGTCATTCACATTTTAAGTGACAAATTCGGCACAAAATTGACTATTTAATGAATGTTTACAATACAAACATTTCTAACGGATAAAATTAATAACAAAAAATATTTGATTAAGCTTTAACGTGTGACCGCTGATATTTATCAAAAATATCTTTACCTTTTTGCACAGATTGAAATATATATTGTTATACACGAAACTACGAAAATATGCACTGTGTAAACATTTGTGATATATAGTCACTGGTAGTATAAAGCCTTGTTTGTAACATTGATCATGTTGCTAATGTGTTTCCAAAGAATATCATATGCATGATGCAGTAAAAGAATGATGGTTTATGGAATGTGTACGCTGTCCACTTCAAATCAAAGGTTTTGGCTTTTACCCGAAATATTTCATTTGCAAGAGGTTAAGTGTTGCACTATAAACAAGATATCGAGAACAAGCATACATCGTCTCAATACACAAAATTATTTTTTACTCAGCTTTTATTAGTTACCAACAACCACTTTAAAATTCATACTGATAAAAACTTCTAATTAGAGACCCTTGTTTTTTCAAGCATGTTAAGAGAAACAAAGATTTTCAATGAACATTTATTTAGCTGAATACACATATATAATGATCATGTAGTATTGATTTGACATGGTTGTCTGTTCAATACTGTGGCTTTTAACTGCCATCATTAGTTTCATAAAAATAATCAGATTTAAAACTGGAAAAAATTGAATAATCACCTTCACATCATTGGTGTCTATTTCTGAATGTCCTGGACCTTCTCCAGTCATTGATATATCCCTCCTTATCCATTTCAAGTTTTTGGTGTCAATTTCTGGAGGTGCTGGACGACCTCCAGTCATTGACGTATCCCTCCTTATCCCATATCATTGGTGTCAATTTTGTATGATGTGTTCAAAAATTGTAATCTTTGTATTACCTGTTATCTGTATGTTTTATGTGAGGGTCTCATGTTGCCCTCAAAGTAGATCAGTGAATAATGTTAATGAGTCACCCTCTTTAAATAAAGTCATTATTATTATTATTATTATTATTATTATTATTATTATTATTATTATGTTCGACGGGCTTATCAAAATAAAATAACATTAAAACAAAAGGAATATGCCAGCACAATAAAATGATGGTTAAAAAATGAGAGCCGTATGCTATTTCAATATTTTAATATATGGCCAATCAATGGTGGTGCCAATCTCTGGTATCACATGGAATAGGAACCGAGTTGACCAGATACCAGTGACCTTAATACCCTCTTTTAAATGGATTATTGTATCCAGATGAAAATTATGTGGAGGCGCTTACATTTGAAATACATGTATATTCAAAGGGTAGTAATGGAACTTTCAACTTCTATGAGATATTGTGCGATTCTAAAATGTATATTTCAATTACAAGTAAGACGTTATGTATGTGATAATCAAAGTTTTTTTTATATATTTGTTGGAAACCTGGTCTTAATATGCATCTGCTTGAGATTTATTTTCATCTATTAAATAGTAATCTCAGTCGGAAAAGAAGAAGGATACTTTATTTTGTTTACCTTTGTTAACGTATCCCAGCATTTATGTTTGTCAGAATTTGTTAGAGAGGGGGTAACGTTCCCCTTTATGATACTAATATTTTCTGTCACAATGTTAATCAAGATGATGGTCTCTTCTTTCGACAACAAACAAGCCTTCCCTGTGCCGGCAACAGAATCCGTCTGCTTGAAATCTTTGTTGAAGCATATTCGCGGATTTTGTTTTATTCCAATGTGCATAAATCAGTTCAATCGAAACTCGAAAATACCCCCCTATTTTAAAGGTCAGTATGTATCTATCATTTCTTGTACCTATACCAAACCAATTGCAACTATTTTTTTCAATTACTAATACGTGTTGCAGGATCTCAATATTGACGACTCCAAGTCTAAACCTCCTGACTGCACCTGTGTTAGTTCCCCATTCATATATAAAAAGTAGAATAACAAAAATACCGAACTCCAAGGAAAATTCAAAACGGAAAGTCCTTTATAAAATGGCAAAATCAAAAGCTCAAACACATCAAACAAATGGAAAACAACTATCATATTCCTGATTTGGTACAGGCATTTCCTTATGTAATAAATGGTGGATTAAACCTGGTTTTATAGCTAGCTAAACCTCTCACTTGTATGACAGTCGCAAAGAATTCCATTATATTGACAACAATGTGTGTGCAAACCAAACAGACGTAATTATAGTTATAAATGTCCAAAAAAATCCGACTGGCAAAGTTATAACTGGTGACCTAAACATTCTCAATAACACACGAAATGTGTAGGCAGGAAATATCGTAAGCTTCAATCCGTCAATTGGAAACACAACTTCAAAATACTGATGGTTTCAGTCGAGGATTATGCCAGGCAATGGGTTACAGGAAGAAAGAAGAAGTAGCTAATCTTCTGAATGGATTAAAGCTGTGAGATCGTTGATACCAATCAGAATTTTAAAAAATGGTATAGGTCTATGAATACACATGCTACATCAATCTTTACAAACCCAAATGTTGCAAAACAGCTGTCCTACCTCCATGACAAATATGTTGTTGTCCCCGCAGATAAAGCGTCAAACAACATCGTTTTTGTGGGTAAATCTCATTACATAAATTGCTTGATAAATGAATTAGGTATAGACAATTCACAAGGAAACTCAACATATACTCCACGACACCTACCAAGGAGGAAATCCTGGATAATCATAGGTCTGTTTTATGTTCCTTTCGAATTTAAACCAAAATTGAAGAACTGGATCTTCCTCTGCTGTATGGGATAATCAGTGTCCTTACAAACAGCGTTATATTGTTGGGTCTTCCAAGTGCTCCACGAAACCTCTAAATTGTTAACATCAATGTTATCGGCAATCAAAGACGGGCTTCAAAGTTATTATTTATTCTAGAGGCGGCGTGAATCGGATGTGGATATTACAAAATTCCAGAGATCTGTTAGAACACATACAATCTAAGGAGTATTAAACATTTGATTTTTTACACTTCATATAAGTATTCCCCATTCCAAGCTTAAAGACAAATTGATGGAGCTAGCCCTACTTTAATAAAAGAGAATGGCTTGCGTAATACAAGTATCTTGTCCAAGGGAGGGATAAATTGCACTTCGAAGAAAATCACTCTGATTTAAACCAAAAATTCTCAAAAGCTGACTTTATCAAGATGCTTGATTTCTTAATTGACAACGTATTGTTTACGTGAGGAGGACGTGTTTTTCAACAAACAATCGGCATTCTCATGGTAACCAACTGTGCTCCTCTTCTTGTCAAATTGTTCCTTTATTCATATGAGGCTGACTTCATACAGGAGCATTTTAGGAAGAAAGAACAGAATCTAGCATTATCCTATAACATCACTTTCCGCAATATAGATGCTAGTGTGGTTCGTGTTTCGTGTCAGTATTTAGTTTACTATGGTGTGATTTAATTCCCCCGCCGCAGCGGAGGAGGCATCAAGTGTTTCCCTTGTCCGTCTGTACGTCCGTCCCGAAATTGGTTTCTGTTCTCTAATTTTAGTATGCCTCCACCAAAAGTTATGAAACATACACAATGCTTATTACCACAAAACACAGATCAAGTTTGAATTTGAGTGGCGTCACTTTAACCGTTCTATAGTTATGCCCCTTTACAAATGGAAAAATTGCTTAATTTTTCGTTTCCGTTCTCTAGCTTAAGTTTGCCTCAACCAAATGTTATGAAACTTATATACAATGCTTATGACCACAAAACTCGGATTAAGCTCGAATTTCACTTTTACCGTTCTGCCTTTCTAAAGTTGTATACAAGCGGGGCATTTTCTGTGTCCCATTTATTTTTTACTGTTGTTTGTCCTTTGGTCTTTTTCTTCTTTTTTTTTTTTTTGCCAAGGCGTTATCACTTTATTTTCGACTTTTCGAGTTTGAATTTTCCTTTGGTATCTTTCGTCTCTCTTTTATAGCAACAAAACAAATAAGACATTAAACATACTTACCTTAATTATATATATTTCTTATATAACCTAATTGTCCAATTTAAAAAAAAATGTAGATGAGACAGAGACATGTGTCTGGATAAACTGTGATTTTTCACGATCAACATAGGTGCGCGTTGAATCAATTTACCAACCTTCACATAAAAAATAAAATAACAAAATACCAAACTCCAAGGAAAATTCAAAACGGGAAGTCCCTTATCAAATTGCAAAATCAAAAGCTCAAATACACTACACATTAAACGAATGAAAACAACTGTCATATTCCTAATTTGGTACAGGCATTTCCATATGTAGAAAATGGTGGATTAAACCTGGTTTTATGGCTAGCTAAACCTCTCACTTGTATGAATCTCAAGAATTCCATTATATTTACAACAATGTGTGGGCAAAACAAACAGACATAATAGGTAAAAATGTAAACAATTGTGGTACAGCAGTCAACTTTGTTTTATAATCCTAATCACTATTAAAACAAACAACTATGTCAACAAAGAAAACAACAAAATGGCATATAGACAAAGCACACAAGCAAAAATGAAAGACAAAGACTACAAAAAAGAACCATAGCACAATAACACAATGGCGGGATGTACAAATACCGAGCCACGCCGAAAGGATATTACAATAAATGGAATAGTAAAGGTAAAAATATACAAAGACAAATAAAATAACGCTATAACGTAATTAAGATGATAAACAATGCCAGTACCTAGATTATATACTTCAATACCATCATGTATTATTTGTAAGGTCGATACGGAATATTTATAAACAAGGTCTTCGTATGTTCCGATGAACTTTTTTTAGAAAAAGGACGAGACGTTCTTTGGTATAACCCGGTTTTCATCAACTTTTTCTCAGACACTGGTGACGTTTTATAAAGTTAAAGTTTGAGTAGCAGCTGCAAGCTCTTGAATACCGAATGAATTAGGAAATGTATATCCCATATGCAGGTGAAGTTGGTATATTGCTGCTAAGGTAGGGAAATTTATAATCTTAAAATTAAAATCGTCTCGTTTGTCATAGATTCTGGTACTAAGATGAATGTTTATGTCAAATTCAAGGTATAAGTCTAAAATGAGACGGAGGAAGCCGTCTGTTTCTTTTACATCTAGTTCTGGGGGATGTATTAATGGAACCCAATCAGAAAAGTTTGGATGATTAATGGAAAGAACATTATCATTATAACAGAATTTGAAGGATCTGGCTTCTTTGACAAGTGTCTGAATGAACCACGACTCATATGAAAATAAGAAGAGGTCGGTAAGGAAAGGCACACAGTTCGTTTCCATAGAAATGCCGACAATTTTTTGAAAAAGTCTACATCCTAATTCAACAAATATGTTGTCAATAAGAAACTCCAGCATACTGATCACTTGTTCTTCGGTGTAGCATGTTTTACCTTTTTGTTCACTATTTACAAAGTATGCCGTATGGTATCCCAAAGTAATAAATTTATAGCGTTTGCTACCATTTTTATATTGAAAAACATTGTGGATTATTTCTTTCATACGATTATTCAGTTTCACATCGGGAATGGTGGTATAAAGGGTTGAAAAATCAAAGGTTTTGATAGAATTAATTTCAGAGAAAGATCTAGATTTAAAATTATCCAGAAGTTCTTTACAGTTTTTAGAATCCACATGTGGTTTATAACACTACGCGAGTAAACAGTTTCACAGTATTTCTGAAGACCTTGTTTCCCTGTGGACAGAGTTTTTGTCAATCTAATGGACAATTCCTTTGTAGAACATGCAGATGAGCCCGCAATATTCCGTTGTTTGTACAGAATTTTATGAAGCTTAGGTATCCAATACAAACAAGGTAAGTCCTAGGTTTGCTGTTCAATGTAATGTTCATTAAAGCCATGAAGGACCTATAATTTGCCAAAATTTCATCCTTGTCAAATTATATGTTTTTGTATGTGGGATTACCTGCGTGCTCATTTATTTCTAATTCTTTTAAGACACACACGTAGCCGTACGATTTACATACAAAACAATATTATTTGAAGCTTTGTCCGCAGTAACAACATATTTATCGTGAACAGATGATAGACAATTCACAGCTTCTTTGTCTCTGAATACGGACTTTGGTCGATCATTTATAGTTTTTCAACTTTTGGATTCGACGTTTTATCCGAGAGCTGATTGCTTTAACCTATCCTGACAAAGTGTCCAGTTCAACTTCTCATTTAGCCTATGCTCTGGCGTAGTCTTCAATGGAATCCATAATTATTTTGAAGCTATGATTCCAAGTGATGTGTTGGGGTTCTCTGAACTTAGGACCATGATATATCACCTTTTGGATAAATAAAAGCTCTTAAAACTGAGGTCGGTAATCGGAAGTAGATTCCGACACGTTTGTAAAACACTCGTAAATTTGGTCGGTAATTATCCTACGACCGTCATAAATCGTACGATTAACAAAGCTTTCTGAAACGATGGCCTGGGCGGTAATATTACAACACGTCAATATAACATGTTTTGACGTTAATATTAGACGTTGCCATAAGGGACACCAACATTGAGCGTAACGTCTATATAAAACAAAACGACATCTGAACATGTGGAGCAATTCAATCAGAAAACCAACGACCTGATTTATGACAAAACAATATATGAAAATCAAATATAATCTTCAAATTATATTTGTTAACAATTAGTTTTCTTCCTGAATATGCATTACATTTGTCACAGGACGGAAACATTTATTGGTAAAATAAGTACTAGTATTTACAATTGTAGTATAAAGACACCTCGAGTTGTTTCCCTTTGAACACAAAACTTGACATAATCTTCGTATTTTGGATGCAGAGTGGTTCTTCGTGCCATTATTTTATTAACTGCTTATGAAATGTATGTATGATTTGAAGGTACTCAGAGATTACAAGCTCCGTTTTATGGATCTAAAAATGGTATAAGAATAAACATCCATACAATATATCCGAATAGTACCAAACTTAAAATAAATGTCAAGTGTTGGTCTCCATTATGTCGGTATTAAAATTGCACACAGACAAAATTGTAAGGGGTTATCACCAGAAAAAAATCTCATGTTGAATGGGATATACATGGTATTCTCCCGTTCGGCAGTAAGGCCTCTGCAGAGTCCATTTGACTGTGTTGGATGTATAAATACGCTGCCACATCTTGTTTGAAAAGAACTGTTATTCATCTCCAGAGTCATGGGACAGTGTTGTGTTCTTTGCTCATTAAACAGCCCCTGCAGTGACTTTTTGATGTCCGTTTTTCGCATGACAAATCTCTGCCCCTGCCGAACATGTCCCTTTTTCAGATATATTCTCCGTCCTCTTTACTGCTGGACCAGCTTTGCAGATTAAGTTTTCTTTATTGAATGTTCCATTTGTTTTCATCCTCAATATGCATGACATATTTTCAACCCGATATTAACCAAACATCAATCAAGCTATAATAATCTATTTCCTGAAAATAGGTCTGAAAGGGCGAGGTATGATAATGCCATTCTTTAGGTCCAATGATATCGAAAATCAAGTCATTATAAAATCTACTAGCTGGCATTAGATGTACATAAACTCTCAATCACCAGTATTGATATTTTTTTAATTTTGTCTTTCTTATTTCCATTCGGGCTTCAAACCTCATGCATCAGGGGAAAACTGCTAAAATATCCGTGTTGGTATGTTGTCATTAACAAGATGTGAGCAACAGCTTTACTCCAAAAGATATTTCAGTACAAGAGGTATTTAACAGAGATTCGTATGTGTGTTAAATAACGTTTTTTGGTTAGGTCGTTGCTGATGATAGATTAAATTATAATTGCAAACAAAACAGCAAACCCACATCATAAACAACGAAAGTCTGAATGGCGTTAATATAAGTGCAATAGGTCACACTTTTAACAATGAGCAAAACCCATACCGTTAAGTCAGCTATTAACTGCCTGGACATTACAATATGTGAAACAAATTAAACGAGAAAACAAACAACCCGGTCCTTGACAAAACCAAAAACGAAAACAAATAAGACAACATATTAGATTTACTGATAATGGGTTTTCCACCTTAATAAGCATTAAATATAAGTCACTGGACGGAAAACAGACAACAATTTATCAATCTCATTCGAAAACGTATTCGCCAATTGCAGAGTAAAGACTTCTCGAGTTGTTTCCCTTTGAGTACACAATTTTAGTGTCAAAAGAAGTAATAATGGATTTATTTATACTTGACTTGACATAATCTTCAAACTAAGGTTGCCTTTAAAGTTCCTCGTGTCACTATTGTTCTACAAGTAGCTAATACAAAGTTTACAGGATACTCATGGCTGGCAAGCAACATTTACATGGATCTAAAAATGGTATAAGAATAAACATCCATACAATATATCCGAATAGTACCAAACTTAAAATAAATGTCAAGTGTTGGTCTCCATTATGTCGGTATTAAAATTGCACACAGACAAAATTGTAAGGGGTTATCACCAGAAAAAAAAATCTCATGTTGAATGGGATATACATGGTATTCTCCCGTTCGGCAGTAAGGCCTCTGCAGAGTCCATTTTGACTGTGTTGGATGTATAAATACGCTGCCACATCTGGTTTGAAAAGAACTGTTATTCATCTCCAGAGTCATGGGACAGTGTTGTGTTCTTTGCTCATTAAACAGCCCCTGCAGTGACTTTTTGATGTCCGTTTTTCGCATGACAAATCTCTGCCCCTGCCGAACATGTCCCTTTTTCAGATATATTCTCCGTCCTCCTTACTGCTGGACCAGCTTTGCAGATTAAGTTTTCTTTATTGAATGTTCCATTTGTTTTCATCCTCAATATGCATGACATATTTTCAACCCGATATTAACCAAACATCAATCAAGCTATAATAATCTATTTCCTGAAAATAGGGCTGAAAGGGCGAGGTATGATAATGCCATTCTTTAGGTCCAATGATATCGAAAATCAAGTCATTATAAAATCTACTAGCTGGCATTAGATGTACATAAACTCTCAATCACCAGTATTGATATTTTTTTAATTTTGTCTTTCTTATTTCCATTCGGGCTTCAAACCTCATGCATCAGGGGAAAACTGCTAAAATATCCGTGTTGGTATGTTGTCATTAACAAGATGTGAGCAACAGCTTTACTCCAAAAGATATTTCAGTACAAGAGGTATTTAACAGAGATTCGTATGTGTGTTAAATAACGTTTTTTGGTTAGGTCGTTGCTGATGATAGATTAAATTATAATTGCAAACAAGACAGCAAACCCACATCATAAACAACGAAAGTCTGAATGGCGTTAATATAAGTGCAATAGGTCACACTTTTAACAATGAGCAAAACCCATACCGTTAAGTCAGCTATTAACTGCCTGGACATTACAATATGTGAAACAAATTAAACGAGAAAACAAACAACCCGGTCCTTGACAAAACCAAAAACGAAAACAAATCAGACAACATATTAGATTTACTGATAATGGGTTTTCCACCTTAATAAGCATTAAAAATAAGTCACTGGACGGAAAACAGACAACAATTTATCAATCTCATTCGAAAACGTGTTCGCCAATTGCAGAGTAAAGACTTCTCGAGTTGTTTCCCTTTGAGTACACAATTTTAGTGTCAAAAGAAGTAATAATGGATTTATTTATACTTGACTTGACATAATCTTCAAACTAAGGTTGCCTTTAATGTTCCTCGTGTCACTATTGTTCTACAAGTAGCTAATACAAAGTTTACAGGATACTCATGGCTGGCGAGCAACATTTACATGGATCTAAAAATGGTATAGAAATAAACATCAGTACACTGTATCCGAATTGTTACAAAACATAAAAGGCAAAATTGTTTGGTGTTATTACAATTGTTTACCTAATTTCGAAAAAAAATAACTTTCAGAATGAGTAGGATAAACTTAGACTTCTCCCGTCCGAAAGTTGGTCCTTTCGGCTGTGTAGAATGTATAAATACACAGCCACATCTTCTCAGAAAAGAACTATAACCCGAGGCCATTGCTGGGACAGTGTCATGTCTTTAAAAACAACAGTATGCAAAACACAACTTAAAAGATTAAAGACTTGGAAACACGAACCCAACCAAAAACCAGGGGTAATCTCAGGTTAGCAAATTAATCAAACTTGTTTCCAACTCTTAAATATTTACAGTTAATAATAACTCGCCCTTCTCAATTAGAAATAATTTTAACTTTTTTTAGCCAAACAAAAGTTTAATAGTTTGTATGTCAATATTTCGTTTGTCTGAAATAAATCCTATATATCTATTTAAAAACAATATGAGTAAAATTAATTTTAAAAGTTAAATTGAAAATTGAAAGAAATGTATCTGATCAATAATTAGAATCAATTGAATTAGGAAAATATTGAATAAATATCTACAAGATCACATAATGAAATATTTCGTTATTGAAAAATACTAATGACATACAAAAAGTAAATATCATTTCGTTATTGAAAAATACTAATGACATACAATCACAGGCACTTGTCTCAGAAAAAAAATTTCCTATAGGAAATTTTTTTTCTGAGACGAGTGCCTGTGCATACAATAAGAAAATATTAGTTTTTTTCTCTGGTTAACTTTACACTTACACGCGATCAGTTAACAAAATAAACTTGTACGTATATTAGCCCTATTGAATGGTAGTGGTCAGGCTAATTACAGAATCGGTTGTCCATACGCTGACCAAAAACAATGGTAATATCAGTTTGATATTCTTATAATAAGATATAGTTGTTAAATATACTTGTTTGTTTGATACTTCTGTTCTTTTGTGTTAAATGGAATTCAGATTTATAAACTCAAATTAATTGATCGTCTATATCAGCAAAAAATGCTATCCCCGGCGACGGTTGAAAAAAAAATCATTAGCTTGAGCATTTCTTAATTTTAAAGTGTCCAAATATAGTTTTAAGATGTTTATTTTCAATAATTGACTTCCATTTTAATTTGAAACGGTGTTAAGCTAGGTTCCTATTGCTTCTCTTATCCCATGCTACGAATAATTGGTCACGTGTGCTTTGCGTCACTTTGCATCCGCGGTCGTCTGTTAAATTTTACAAAAATCTTCTACTTTAAAATCTACTGGTCAAATTGAAACAAAACTTGATCACAATCGTTTATGGGGAGTCTTGTATAAAAATGTGTCTTGATAAAGCCATCCAACATGACCACCAAGGTAGGGTAAAATGCAACTATTATCTAATAAACCGTTATATATAGAGAAAATCTAAAGCGCAGAAATCTTCTGAATTTCAAGATCTATTGACCAAAACTACCAGAAGACTTCGTCGAATTGTGATTTTCAAATAAGTCAACATGATCGAAATCATGAGTCGACTCGTTATAGGACTTATTGCCCTTGAATGGCAATGAAATCCAATATATCATCATACTAAATTTACGCGAATCTGTAATACATCAAAAGTAAATACAAGGTGTAGTAAACCGTATTATAAATTTCTTGATGTTGTGTATATATATCTCCAGTGAATATGAAAATGGTAGGTAACATTTCTGACCTTATCTAATTTACCCTTATTTATCAAGGTATTTCAAAATTCCCACCTTTATCCCCGTTGGCTCACTTTTCAGAGCCTACTGTTAGATTTATACGTTATGTTTTCTGGTCCTGAATATTCGATATGTTTGCCACTTTAATTTATGCAATCGTGCTTGAATATTTTCTGAGGTCCTGAAGACTTTTAAAATTTTTCTGAATATTTTATCAGATCATAAATACTTTATAAATCATAATGGCTAAACACTGCAATTTTTTTGTGGTTATTAAAAAGAAAATCGAAAAAAAGGTTATTAATTAATTCGTGCTCAACAAATTGCTCTACTATATGTATATTTCTATATCGTCTTTGAAAAACAGATTAATCCATTTAGTTGAGAATGTCCACCAGTGCAAAATTTTACATGAACGTGTTTAATTTGCAACATTCTTATAAATGTGTCTTCAACGGCAATGAGCCAGCTAAAAGTTAAAATATAATTTAGTAAATATGTAACAAAAAAATCTATTTAGTATATTGAAGAATAAAAATTTACCAATTTTAAAAGAATGCATTATTTTTAAGGGAAACTTGGATCCCGGCTAGACTATTTAAAAGTGTCTGAAAAGAATATAATAAATTGTCCTGAAATACTACTTAAATTTTAAATACAAATATTATCAAAAATTGTATCTTAAGATAGGTGTATACTATTATTGTAGGAATAAAAAAATTCTTTCAAGTAACTGTTCATTGTTAATAAGACTCTATGTGTCTTTTAGCACTCTTTTTATATATACGAGTTGTATTTCTTGTTTTAAAACAATATATCGATAACTTTTAAGTAATTTTGTTCATTTCAGTGGTCCGAAAAGTGGAGTACATTAAGGTTTGAACGGAAATTCTATGAAATGAATATACAATGTAAGACTTCATCACTCTGTCCGTTTATGCTGTTCGTATAATCAAACATTTAATTTTCCTGAAATTGAATTAATGTTTTATTAGAATGTAATCATTCTAACATAAAGTGGTCAGAGGATTAAATTGTGTCACCTGATTTTGATGAAAAACACAAATTGGCTGGAAAATCTCCGCTATATTGAAAATTTGAAAAATAGCTGATTTTTACGCGTTTCAAAAAATAGAAAGCATATAATTTTGAGTTTGCAAAAAAATAAAATGCTCGAGTCATGGGAAGATAGATTGACCTCTTTCATTTTTGTGAATTAATTAACATTTAATTGCCAAACAAAAATATGACAATTTATTATTCTTTTTAAAAAAATGTAAAACAAATACTTTTTTATTGGGGATCTTTAATAAAGACAGGCTATTTAATGCGATATCATAACAAGTAAACTAATATGTGGTCTTTCAATTATTTAATTTCTTTGACATTCGGTGTTACTTTAATTAAGATTTGTTCCTTAATTGTCATATTATACAAGGAAGTATAAAGTTAATTACCAAATCTAAGGTATAAATCCTGTAACTGTTGACAGGTAAACTACAGGTAAAAACCATCACCTATCCATCATTTTCGTCCACCTGTCATACAATGGGCAATAACTCATTTCTAGAAATAAACTTGTCTCTTCGCTCGGTCGACAATAGTCACGGCACATTCATCATCGTGGTGCAACGTCTTTGAAATTCCCACAAAACGGGATTCGGCGTTGAATTTTGCCTGAAACTAGTAATATAAAGACGTATATGATTTATTAATGCTTCTGTGGAATTTAGCAGTCATAGTTGTTTTTCTTCACATTTTAACATCTTGTGACATCGTTTATTGCGCAGATATATCTTAATTTGTATTGTTCTCACGTCGATCTTGTTATTTTCATTCATGTGGTGTTTTTTCATATTCGCTTTTATCCGAGTTAATAAAAATCATATTTCACCACCCATATATAATAGAGAACATAATATCAACAGAGAAAACTGCACTCCGTGAAAAATCATTAAAATTTATTTGAACCCGATAAATAAATTCAAAATAGTGTAGATAATTGGTTTGGGTGTTAAATACACTAATTGTACAATTTGCATAAATTGTTACAAATAAAAAATTGTTAAAATAAAGTTCAAACATCTGCGTCTTGATATAATAGCAGTATTTTAAAAATATAAATTGAAGTGAATAATAAAATTATTATTTATTATATTGTTCACTTCAACTTCTGAATACTTGCAAATGCGAAGCTATGAATTGTAACCCATAAACTTATGATGTGTACTGTACCTTAATATATACCTTCTTCACATTTAAATAAGTGTCCAGTTGAAAATATTTCATGCATATTTGACAAAAAACATTGAAAGATTTAAAAAAAAAACTTAAATGTCCAATCGGTCCGAACTATATCTACAAACCAATTCAAATAAAATAAAAATACTCCACTCAACACGTAAGGCACTATCAATTAAGCATATCAGTTTAAATAAGATGTTTTAAAGGAAGAATTGATAGGTCGTGTGGCAGGTTTCTTGTAAATAAGTGTTATATTAATGCATTAGTGTCTGAAATGTCATCCAAACCGACATCTTATATTGCACACTTGATACATCAGGTGTTGTTGTCCATAGCATATAATTCTGTCCAAAATTCATTATATTAACTTGACAACCATTCATCAAACTACTTGATGTTACATAAATATCTCATCAGCATGTTTACAAGAATGGGAGACGAATTTGTGGTTTTTGTAGGTATAGCAAAAGGGTTCTGCTAACGCGGTTACGCATAAATATAAATAATGGAGTTGTCGCTCTTTGAATCGTACTTATACGTAATGATCAAAATAACATCTGCCGTCAAATCTGATAAGATTGTTTCCCTTATTACCGAATATTTTGGTAGCACAGTATGCAGTTAAAATTCCGTAATATAAAAGGATGATAAAAATCTGTGGCGAACGATGGGGATAAATATCAGAAACATCCCATCAGTTGTCACACCTACTGACGAGCTCTGACATTAACGTCAAATTATAATAGAACTAGCGCTTCCACTTCCTTAGTCAAATTATTATTACCAGATGCCGGCACCTACTCATATCTCCAAGAAACTGCCATTGTGATCGCAAAATAATTTCTAAAGAAACAAAATTGAAGAAAAACTTAATGTAATACATTAGCTTCTTCTTTGGAGGTGCCGACATTTGATCTCCTCGGCAGGATACCATAAATATAATTGAACATCCAAAAAAAAAAATGCCAATCTTTAACTGTAAAGCCCCAGAATCCTACAAAAAATCACTCGGTAAATGTTTGTAAAGAATGTGTGAAATTAATGCCAAAATACGATACATTGTAACTGTATATCTTAACAGGAATAATTCATTTATTAATGCATACCTTGTTAAAATTGAATTATTGCTTCAAAGTGTTTTTCATCATTCATTCATTATCTAAAACGTCTTGTCTGATCTTTTAAAATGCATTCAACATTTTCGTGTTTTTACATTTTTAATGTTTGAATATGTCAATGTGAATGTATTGCATTTCTGACTGTAATTTTGTGAGGGTATTATTTTTTGAAAATTTTAAACCGGGTTATAAAACACAACAAAACGGAAATTAAAGCACTCCTGTTTTAAACGTTTCTATTCTCTTTCCAATGTCTTGGTGGTAAGAATTTTCATGTATTTTAGAAATTCGTTATTTTAGCAAATGAGGTCATCGATCAACCTGTCCTTACAACTATTAACCACGTACTGTAGCTCTGGCAGAAATGGAGTGAAGTTTTACGAGTTTGTCACTGCTTTTCCGCCAGAAAGATTAAATATCTGACTTGGATGCTTCCTTTAATGTGTATAAAGACGCCTTGAGAGGTTTCCTAGCCATTAACTCAGGAAGTAAAACAATCCGGGGATATTCTATTTACCAAGTCCTAATTGAGAGCCAGGTACGGAACAGCTGGCGATTGTCGTAATCGGACAAAATAAGATTTAACGACATATGCAGGTATTACTTGTGTTAACAAACCGACAAGTTTACATACTTTTCTGTTTCAAAATTCCATTTCCTTACACATTTACACGTGAGAGTAAAATCAAATAAAAAGTAAAGTAAATTCAAGAATCACTCCAGAATACATGTTTGGTTTATGTTTTGAGATAAATCTTTTGAAAGCTTGGTTCTTTTTTTCATGTATGCATTGTCGTGAAATGATTTCATACGGGAACATTTTCTCATTTATAACCTTACCTTTTTTCATTATAGAATAGCGCGTTTCGTCCATGCTGAGGACAGATATGCGTTTGCTTTTAGCAACAACAAAAATCATCAGACAAACAAAACAATATTAACTTTTGTTTGTTATTGTTTTATATTGTTAAACTGTGTTCAAATACATAAACCGATTTAGACAGGTTAATCATTTATCATATAAATATTTGATCTTGGACACGAGAGAATATGGTATCATAGCATCCTTGCATATGAGTATATTAAAACAGCTGTTTTGCGGGGAAAACAATTCATTTGTTAGTTGAAAAAATATATTCTAAGAATAGAGAAAGATTTTTTTCAACCACGGGCATTCAGCTACAAAGTTTTTTCCTGATATTTTGTGAATAACATCAGACTTCGAATATCGTACAATAACCGAAACCTCATCAAAGAGAGTTAACTCCCATTTCCATCTTGATTGGTTAAACTTTATCACACAACAGTCATGGAAAAAATACGATCCTTTTATTCATACTACGCTAAATGTGCTTTTATTCAGGTGGAATAGCTTGCTTATCGAAAATTTCTAAAAACATATGAATTTAGTTCCTTCGACCGACAGTTACATTTATTCAACATCCAAATGCCTGTTCCCAAGTACTATAATTTTCTTGCATCGTCATGTTATTCGAAATGTGTGTATCGATTCTTTCTTCGATCTTTACGGGAATATAATGATATTTTCTGTGGCTGAAAAAAATAATATCCTGTTTTGCAGGTATAAAAGATTTATACCAAAGCACCTTTATTCAAATAGCGTATACCAGTACAACTATCCTTCAAGTTTTGTAATAAACTATCTTTGTTTTAAAAAAGGACCCCATTGTTTTGCTGTCCCATCTCCTTCTATTCACAATATAAATAAAAAGACAGACAGACACTCTCACACACACACAAACATATACATGAAACTTATCGACAATTCATTTTGATTATATTACCCCAACTACGCATTAATATTAAAAGGCATAATCGAGTTTTCACGAAATTATTTACTTGTGTAAAATACACACACTGACACTCATATATAAAGTTGGTAAAATTAATTAGAAACTACTCTGGCATAGTAACATTTGGATTATGTTTATTTTTATTGAAATAGACTATGGTCGCCAATGCCATCGGCCTGGTTAACAATCAAAAAGTTGACGAATGATTGATATTTACTACCTTTTTAAATAAGATAAAAAGGTCAAGTAAACAAAAACATTTCAAATAAATAATTAAAAAATACGAAAAACGTAGAAACTATAACATACATATTTCAACTTTCAAATAAACTCAAGTATCTTTTTGAAATAAGCTTATAATAGTACACTTGCAGGCGCGCGGTAAACAGTTCGATTATTTTCAATTTATACTAGTATTTCTGAAGAAGAAAAACGTTCTCTCTCTCGAGATCGAAATTTGTGTATGGAACATCGCATTCAGAAATTAGATTAATCAGGTGCAGTTTATACATACGAGGAGAGGGGGCAAAAATGAATAAGCATGCATTTTCTCTCAATATTTCTTAATCACATCGGATTTCATTCCTCACCAAACATTATATCATCTTCTGGCTTTAACTAGGGTAGTGATACAAGATTAAAAGGATATCCAGTATGTTGTGTTTACGTCAAAGAGACAGCAGCTAAACAGACATGTAATATAGAGGCTATGACTGCCCATACCAGATGTAGAGCTTTTATTCTTACATCATTAGACAAGTCGACAATAAATTGGACAGACTTCCATATAATTTATTTTCCATTTCAAATATGTCATGCATTAAAAAAATTCGCTTTGAACAGAAAATGTAACTAGTCTTGCAAGGTTTTGACGGGTAGTGCAGTTGTATTTTAACTTACGACTCCCTTATGAAAAAAAAATTGCAAAATATAGATCATTATTTAAAGTGAACATAGACTTTTCATCCCATGCATTTTGGCGACGGAATAAACAAATATAGTGAACTGGTGGTTAAAAATATACTTATGGGTATAAAACAAAATTGATCGTAACAATTTTGCATGCAACAAAACAGTAGAAGTTTGCACTGAAAATGCATTTACAGTAGGTCTGCGTGCATTTAAGTATAGTCTATGTTTTCCGATTGGCTAAAATATACACCACATGGTATTGTCACAAACTTTCGTTTTGTGTAAAATATGGCCGTCATTTTAAAGCACGCGTCAGCATGAACAATTATTCAATACTATCATGGATTATTTGTCATATTTATTTTATTTATATGAACTCATATACATTGCTAATAGAAAAGTCGAATGCAGATATTGAATCGGTTTACAAAAAGAATTTCTAGTTGTAATAAAACAATTCTTATCAATAGTTTTTTACTTTGTATTCTTAATTTCATCCATTACAAATAAATAGAAAAATGCTTATTAGAGAGTAGAATGACGATCAAAATTGTGCCTGTCCTCAAGTTAGTTATACGTCCTTGCTGTTCTGTACAAATTCAAGAGATAATTATTTTAGTTGATTTTTTAGCTTAATCTGAACGTTATATAATGAACTGTAAAATATTAAAAAAACGAATATTTTATACTAACCTTATTCAAAAAATTAACAGATGTACATGAAACAAACAAAACTAGTATATAAGTAGTTAATAAAAGTGACCATTTTCTCAAACATTGTGACCCTGAAGAATGATTTGTTAATACTTTACGAATGTTATTTTAATTCAATGTAATAAAATGTTCTTGCGTTAATGCAAAATTGGATTGTAACATGGACAAAGCGTTTTTTTTCTGTCTATCACTCTACGCTTTTACTTAAAATTGTTTAATGTCTCTTATATCATAGCTTGACAATAAGAATTCAATTGAGGATCTTTTTTCTTGATTTACAATCTTAAACGGAATAAGAAAATATGATGAATGTCTTGCAAGGGACTACCCATCTAACGCTGGGGACAAGAAATGGTGAGTCAGATACGAACCCCTGACGAAACCCGATATCCTTTACCCACCGTTTCATTTGAGGGTGATTGACAACCAGTTATTTTCCCAAATTACAGATACAATTTAGTTTGAAAGAACATAATAAAGGGGTGTAATGATCTTTGTGAAAATTCCCAAGATGACCAATCAGCTAGATAGTCGAGGCATGTTACTTATTTCTAAAGTACTTGTTTTCTTTATTTAGGATTTTTCTATTACAAAGCCATTCATGTTCCCTGTGTTTCGAATCGCTTTTTGTAATGCAGGTTTCATTCTATTTCAGGTTTAATTTAGCTAAGGTGCATTAAATTGGGTATCGTTTTCATATAATAATTATGTACCACAATTATTTTCACGGAAAAGGCGAGAAAATGTTTTGTTAAAAGATAAATCACACAAACAAGATTTCTCTTAATTGGATTTTTACGGAAAACGAAGCCAGGTAAAAACTTCATGTTTCCAATGAAATAAAAATATAACGGATTTAAAAATAACCTCGCTCATTTTTGCCGGAACAGTTTCTCTCTGGTTCCGTGATTATCACAATGATTTTTGTTTTAATTTGCTAAAAAAATGATATATTGCTACAATCATATTTCAATGAGCAAAGTATCATTAAGTTCTCAACGGAAGAGTAATTAAAAAAGAAAACCACAGCTTAAGCCCTTCTAAAAAACAAAAAACAAAACAACAATATGTAAAGAATTTCAAATCATCTTCACAACCTCTACAACCAAATTACTTGAATGTATAATATATCAACATTAAGAATAAGGAACCAAAAGGATAAAAATAGAAGAAACAAAATCGTATTACTTGGCCTTTGACGATGAGCTTTATAGATTGGTTAAATAGCTATTGTTAATGTACTTACTATACATTAAGGACGATAACAAAGTATAACAAAATGAATGTCATGCGTCCGAAGCGCTTGACTGGAGTTACCGTCATGAGGAACGCTCAAAGCCGAATATTTGAAAGCCAATGATGTATAAGAACCTGAGCTATACGACTAAAAGGACCAAAAAATAATAGCCAAATCCATCTCATGTCAAAATATATATATTATGATTCAATTCAATATAGGTTTTGCACAGTAGGACGACAGGGGTGAACGGCGGGAAACTTGACTTCCTCATTGAAAGTACATGTTGGATAGGAAGAAAGAGGTTGACGCTATAAATCCTAATGTATGGGTGCTACTGCTATTGATTGAGTTCGGGTAGTTTACTTTCGGCTTTTCTAGAGTGTATCGTGGACAGTTGCTTGTTTTCTCTTCTTTTTTTTTCTTTGATCATAGCGTTGGCTGGGTGCACGGTTTTTGATTGCCTCCTTTTAAATTATTACATTGTATATTGTTTTACTTTATTTTCTGGTCACAAATTCTGGAAGTATAAAACAATGGCGATTGACTTGTTACCTTAATCTTTTCGTCAAAAGTGTAAACCGTGCCAAATTAACAATCAGTTACTAGTATTATACAGGAGGTAAAATTTCTATCTGGTACTAAAATCGTTTATACTTTCAAAGGTCCGCAGCGCAAGTGATAACTTTCCCAAAAGCATTAAAGTAACACATAAACTGATCACTAGCAAGGGTGCGAGGAAAATCTTTCCATATGGAAATCATTTGATCGTGCATAAAGTATCAACAATGCCTATATATTTGTTCAATAAAAAGAACAGAATGTCTGATAAAACTGTTTGCCGAAGAAAATCGTTTGCGCCAATAAAGACGAAGGAAAATTAAGATTGTATACGAAAGGAACAATGAAAAACTATATACCATGTATAAATAGATGATATTTTCTTAATTCTAACTTTAAATATTTCATACTGCATTTTGTCAAGACCGAATTCACTTCGATTAAAGCTGAATATCAAATTTTAGATTTGGTATTTAGCGTATTGGTGCATGGTTGCATTTTCACGTCTTTCGGTCGTCTGATTACTAGGTTTCTATACTATAATTTGGTATTATAATTGGCAGGTGTCTTAGAAACGTATGTAATAAACTCTTTTGTTATGAAGCCCAACGGTTGGCAAAGGCATGGAAATATGATCACCTGGACTCCCATCCGCCAGTAAATTCCTGCTAAATATATATATATAGGGGCGTTCGTTTTGCTGTGTGGGATGTATAAACGCAGAGTTATATCCGGTCGGGATGGAAAATTTAATTTAGATGCCAACCTGGAGAGAGTGTCGCGCTATTTGTACGTTAAAGAACTCATGCAACAACTCTTCTGATAGGACTGTAGGTGGCCTGTTGCGAGATAAATTATTGGTCCAATCCAGCATACCCTCTTTGCAAGTGACAAGTGATATATCCACCCTTCATCCTAATTTTGCAGAGCTATACCTATTGGATTTATTGTTTATTGTTTTCGTCCTGAATATACATGGCTGCTAGTATATGTAATTGAACGTTAACCAATTAGTCATTTAATGACTAATGCACTTTTATGAGTTTCTTTCATCTAAATATGTACTTACCGGTATACTTATCCTGCATGAAATTTAAACAAATACGTAAAACTTTACTGATAGATTTGATGAGTTCACACTGACGTTGCAAACAATAAAATTGAGAATGGAAATGGGGAATGTGTCAAAGAGACAACAACCCGACCACAGAACAGACAACAACAGAAGGTCACCAATAGGTCTTCAATGCAGCGAGAAATTCCCGCACCCGGAGGCGTCCTTAACGTTCATTAACATTTGTAACTGCATGTTTAAGACCAGGAAAAGCTCAAAGCTATCCATTTCGTTTGGAGGTTTGAGTTGACCTGGTATATATGTAAATTTTACTACTAACGATAAAGGCATCAGCAATAGAGCTTTTAAAATCCTTAAACATATTCCTGTGCCTGGTCTATTTTAGAAACTCATCAAGGGTTGTGTTACATTATTAGAACATGTTGCTTGTTTTGGTTGTATTTATGGTTTGGGGTTTCTGTTGTTGATGTAAAGATGAATGCGCTTTCGCGAGTTCCTTGTGTCTGCTTACTTATACCGATAGACATCCTGCAGAGTCGAACGGACCCTTAAGCATGGTATTTTCTGCAGAATGGGAGAAGTCCTATTATCATTTGTGGTCTTTTTCAAGGGAATTTGGTAATAATCTTTTAAATAGTTGTTCACAACTTTTCTTATTTGGAGATTCGCATATTTAGTAGACAATTCTCTAAAGGACGAAAGTTGAGTCCTGTATTTGTGTTTTATTACGTCGTTGTTTTGCTACATCTAATTTGTTTATACCCAACAACTCCTTCTATTCAAATTTTGCCATGTGACAGGTCAGCTACTGGTCCCTGAATTAGATGGTGCTTGTGGTCTTCAACGTGCAAAGAGAGAAAGAGAGTGACACAAAACAATCTAGTTTTATTGCAATTCGTTGTTTCTTTTGAAATTGTTAACATTTGGTTTTTGTTTGGTAGCAATGTCATCAGTCAATACAAAAGAGAATATAAGCATTGAATATCAGAAAGGTTTTCGAGGTTTTATTCATAGAACAACCTGTTAAATGAAAAGACCATACTCATATTTTCTATGAGTTGGCAATATACTTCATTTATATTTATTCGTTTAGAGAAAATGATTTTTGTTTGCTTATTGTCCAGTATTAAATATATTATGTATAAGGTTAAAAATAGGAAACTATAAATCGTTTAGGTATATAAGATCTTAATTTTACAACGTTCGAATATTTTCGTGTCAAATGTGATGTTTCGTCTTTGACTATTGTCATAGGGATAAAGAAATTTAATCAAAGAAATTTGATATTTCCTTTGTATGTTTGAAAATTACTACTTTTTTGCTAGTTCATCCATCAACGTCAATTGAATTTGTCTTGTAGAATATAAAGAGATGTGATCTTCTGTGTCTTTACCTTCCCCTTGGGAGTCCGTGTCACTGATCTGCGACTGTACCCGACAACACGTAACCAGTTTATTTCAATTTTGATGGAGAGTTTACCAAACCTTAATCAGTTTGCATTCTCTCTTGATGGTATAATTTTGTTAAAGAAAACATCGATTATATTTATAAGACGTTCCCCAAGTTCTCCTAGTCTTCTTACTTTCAAGTTGCATTAAGTATAAATTAATCTATGAATGTCTATGATAAATTATAGGTCTTCAATTACCAGTTTCGAAGGCAATTTATGTGTATATAGAAAAAATTTTTTTATTATTTTGTTATCATTATTATTATTATGAAACAAACTATGCTTTGACTAAATACATATAGTTTTAGTATTTCAGATAAGAGCTCTTCTTAAATGGGTGTCCGTTTTTCTGCGTCCAAGCGAATTTCAGATATATTACATTAGCGGGAGAAAAAGACATCCTTTAAAAAACTATCTAAATTCTACTTTAAGTTTTAAGTTTCATTTGGTCAATGCTTAATTCCGCGCGCACGACGGATTTTTGCATGATTCTTGGCCACATGCTCATTTTTGTGACGCAATAAATTGTTTTTATAGTGTTTTGTAAAATAGAGATTAAGGAATGCTAAGGTAATGTACATATGAACTGGTTCTTTTAAATATCTCCAAAACTGTAAGTGATGTAGAATAAATGTTTTATATACATGTTATATTAGAACCATATTCATTTTTGTTCTAATAAATATCAGCTCAAACTATAAGGCTCACTTGCACATTTTGAGGGACTCCATATGGTTTTTATTCCATTTTGTAGTTTAAAACTAAAACAAAACACAGGCGATAAAAAATGTCGATTTATTTACATGTTAACAGGACTGTGACCTGTTTTGTTTCAATTCAGTTTTATTCAAATAAGCAGACACTTCAATTTGAGTGACGTTTGTGTTAGCATTCTATCACATAACTAGTAATAAGTCTTGTTTATTTGTAATTCTATAGGGTTGTAAAAGCTTGGATCGTGCGCACATTAGCGCTTCGTACAAAACGTGCCCACAATAACCGCTTTTACATCCCAATAGAACTACAAAAAGAAACATTCATTCTAAAGTAAAAACGTTGCCTTTTTGTCCCTAGTTATAATCTTAGTAAATATTACTCGATGTACAACGATCATTTTGTAAAATTATCAGTCTTGTGGCAATAAATACGGATAAGGTTTTTAGCTCACTTTTGGCTTGAAGCCATACGTCCACTGAAACCATTGGACTTATTTCAACCAAACATGTGCTGAATGGTCATAAGGGAATCAACCTGACAACCGATCGACATTGCAACAACACATTTAGAATCTAAAGGACTATATGGAATTTTATTGTTTGTACCCCAAAATGAAAATAACGTCACGTCATTGGTTGAATTTCAATTGTTGAGGATGTTTTTAACCAATCACGACGCTTTGGTGTACACTTTTGAAAATATTACCCAGAATGCATTAGATTCTGAACCGGCGACTAGCTAAAAATAATGACAAATAATCTTTTCTCCCTATTATCTAAAAAAAATTATTATAGATGGACAGAAACTGTAAATGACAAAAATTATCCGCAAGACAACATATTAGAAAAGGCAGTACCGAAACTGTTAATTGAGACTGATTATTGGAGTTATCGTCCTTATAAATCTATTTTTACCCATTGTTGGCATTTTTTCATAGATCTTCATCTCAGAACTACTAAATCAAATTAACCCAAAATCAGTTTTTGCGAATTTAAGTTATGAATTGATTCCGAGTTATCGACCAACTACGACTAAAATAAGACACAGGGGTAATATGCAAATGTTTGCCCCAAGTCATAGTATCTGCACCAAGTGATAAAGTTATTCGGTTTTGGGTTTTTGGAATTATCATGTGTTGATAGTGCTGTGTTGTACTGTCCAATAGTTTTGGTAATTTCTGTTATCTTGTTATGTAATATTGAGTGAAAAGCTGACAGGACAAAATAATCAGAATGCCAGATTAACTGAAAAACAAAATTTATCAATGTTATCAGACGAATTTTTTTAGGATTATCCCCTTCATTATTGATTTTATGAACTTGAAGCGATCAGCAAAAACGGAAAAATAAGAAGTTTAGATTTATTGATCGTTTATATTGTGATAACTGCAGTTTGATTATTTAAGTATATAGATTGAGGCCAAGAAGATTTTTTTTAATTGTTATCCTTAGTTTTACGTGAATAAATAATAGCGCTGGAGAAAAATTAATTAAAGGCTTTTGTTTTCACCTAAACTACAACAAAAGCTGTATATTTGAAAATCAATACATAGTTTCCAGTAATTTATTATGAAAAAAAGTTAAACAAATATTCTTTATGTATGTTCAGATAATATCAATCGAGTTTGCATGGAGACACCGTATTTTACTTGAAAATTTTCAACATTTACCAATAAAGTTAATCCAGATACTCTTTGGATTCGACTTCTTTTCATTTTCTGTTTCTATTTAACTCCATTTGCGCGAAATCTAGGTCGCTGACCTATTTTTTCCCAGTAATGTTGATCAGATTATTAATGTTAAGAATATATATACAAAATAAAGGTAGTCTCACCCTAACAAGTCCATACAGGAAAAGCGCTTAAATAAAAAAAAATAGCGGTATAATGGACAACAAAACAATAATAAATAATGTTGTGCCGTATCAAAGAAGGCTCGTAGACCTGTTGTTATATATATTTATCAATTATGGACTATATACTAGGTTAAAACATTATATACATACCTGACTAAGCGGTATGGGTTTTGCTCATTGTTGAAGGCCGTACGGTGACCTATAGTTGTTAATTTCTGTGTCATTTAGTCTCTTGTGGAGAGTTGTCTCGTTGGCAATTATACCACATCTTCTTATTTTTATACCTGTTCAGATTATATTGACTGAGGAAGAAGTAACGGTACCAAAAAGTAAAATAACAAAAAATACCGAACTCCAACGGAAATTTAAAACGGAAAGTTTTTATGAAATGGTAAAATCAAAAGGCTCAAACACATCAAACAAATGGAAAGCAACTGTCATATTCCTGTCTTGGTATAGGCATTTCCTTATGTAAAAATGGTGGATTAATATTCTGCGACTCTTTTCACAAAAATCTTACGATTAAAATTGATCGTTAGTTATACTGAAATGTGTATGACTTACGAGTATTTTTACTCTTAAGATTTTTTGTGAAAAGAGCCGCTGCTTCAGATTCGAAATTCGAGAGTCAATCAATGTCTCTCCAGTTATGGTCGAGGCCCAAAACCCAAAACCTAATGCAAACGTTGAAAAGCTGATAAACCATAAAGGACCTAAAGTTAATCTATGAAATAAGGATATGTAACCTTTATTGTGTCATTAAAGTGTTAAAATATATGTTAGAATGGAGGAACGTCTTAGAAAAATCGAGGGCTTATATGACAGGTCCATTGTTTGATTTAGTCCATTGTGAAGGGATGTAGTATGAGGCGGGTCCAATTGTATGAATGTCATGAAATATTTGTAAACACGATATAAGTTTCATTCATTCCTGATCTTCACCCGTTTTTTTTTTTTTTTTTTTTTTTTTTTTTTGTATTAAGATTGATTTATTGATTGATTCATTGTTGGTTGCTTAAAGTCCTTTCGTGTTACGGATCACCACATGAGTGTTTCCAAACTGTCTGATTGTGTTATGCAAGTAGATGTCTTTTTAAAATGCCCTGGTTTAGAGAAGTTTGTAAGAATATAATCGTATTCATAAAATGTTGTAATATTGTATAATTCTATCTAATGTTTGTGTACTTTGAGGTTGTGTTATTTTTTGCCATTGCATGAAAGTTTTATAACCTAGAAAAAAAACATCTCAGAGTACATAACAGTCTTAAGTTAACAATTTATATTCATATTTGAGTTTATAGCCATGCAGAAAGCAACGTGCTCCTCGGAACCAATATAAACAGTTTTTCTTCAATATTTGTCTGCATTTAAGATTTTAAATGTTATGGACTATTGGCAGTTATTGGAAAATGTCAACACATCATTCAAGTGTATATGCAGTCGAAAGAATCTAATGTATTTTTTCCTTTCAGGTGTGAAGACGTTATGTAGATAAATTTGAAAACCTAAGCATTATTTTTTTTTTCATTTCCCAACGGTTTTCAAAGCAATGCAACGTTTTTAAAGTCCTACTTATATATGTCAACCATTATATTTCAACTAAAAAATTTTTAAATTTTAAAGTCTCCTCTGAATAAAGTTTTATTAAAAAATATATTTTTGGTGCTTGGGAAAACATATTTTTCTGTATAAGTATATATAATATTAAGTGTTCATATTGGAAAGCGTTGGAACTGCAATTTTCTGTCGTCTTATGAATTATAATTTTGAATCAATATACGGAGAAATCATTTTTTTCATTTGCCAAAAACTATAGCAAAAAAAAATTGTGCACAATAAAACTGTCCGTAATAAAGTCATTGAAAATGCATGGTCAGTGTATCGTTTGTTAATGATTAAGATATCTATAGTCCACTCAAAATTTATTATTCCTGTCGTGTAAAAGCTCTACGATATTTAAATAAAGGCAACTGTAGTATACCGCTGTTCAATAGTCACAATTCAATTAAGCAAAAACAAATCCGGGTAACAAACTAAAACCGAGGGAAACACATCAACTATATAAAAGGAAAACAACGAAACAACAGAAACACTGAACTACAACAAAAGCAAACGCCAACATACATAGAAACGGACTGTCTGATAACAACTGCCATATTCCTGACTTGGGACAGGACATTTTAAGAAAAAATGGTGGGTTACTGTATAACTTAACTGTATAGTTTGTTTTCTTTTTCGTTTGTGTTTTTCTTTCCAAATATAAATGTAATCGGTTGATACAACTTTTATAAATAAAGCAATTACATCAAGTTTGGGGGAAAAGGGGAAAGGGGGATGTAAAATGACTTTTTAGAGTATTCATATCTTAGACAAACAAAACTAGCTGATAATAAGCTTTTTTTATCAAAAAAAAATGTGCCATAAATGAAACTAGTTCGACTGATATCTCAGTATAAATGCTTCATATCTATGTTTGCTTTATTGAGTAAATCGGTAGACTAATTAAGATAAGAAGCAAATGCACATTGGACCCAAAGTTATTTTGTTTTCTGTGAAGTGGTGAAATCTTTTTGCCAAAATAAAACTGTATCTATTTTTGGTTTCAGTTTTGATAAAGATTTCAGAATGCTTGTTTGTTGTAATATTTAATAGTTCAATAGTAAAAGCTTCCTCGACGAAAATAGAATTTGAATAATTACGAATAAAAAAAACTGTAAAATTGATTTGGCATTTGGTCACATAGAAAATAGTCGCAAAGGGAAATGACTTTCTTAGAAACAGCGATCAGGTTCTGTACCTTCTCCATCTTGTCAATTTCTTCTCTCATGTTATTACCACATCAAATTAGTAATTATTCCTGCGCATGATTGATGCGTAATATGAGATAGAAAACCGAAATTCAAATCTCGCCAGGGAAGTGTCCCATCGTAAAAAAAAAATTCTCCGCTCTAATCATATTTGGAATGAACTTTGGAATAAAATGAATAAGGGAATTAACTCTGTATGGGTTGCCACGTGTTTTTGTTACATGCTTTAATACAAATTGCGAAAAATTGGAATATTTTTATGTATAGCTTATACTATTTTTGTCTGATTTTTTTATGTTTGCGTGTGTATGTGTGTTAAACAAATGATATAACTCAATTTTGCTTAACAAAATAATTAACTCGCGGGTATGTTATTATACAAGAACACATGCGACAATCCGAAAAATATAGGGAATATTTAATTAAAAATATAAATAAAATGTTTCGAGTTTAGAAAATAGGAAAATCATATATTTTTTATTGTATTCTTTATGCATGTTGTTATGTCGACACCGTTTTAAAAATAATAAAACAATGCAATTAAAATCATGAATGCACTAAAATCCAGCTTTGATGATTTATTTTACATAATTTTATAGTTATGAATATATACTTTTTTGTATTTTTTGCTAGACAAAATATTTTCTTATATTTTCCTGAAAACGCATACTTCGGGAAATCTCAAAAAAAAAAATATTTGCAGACAACAATTTTTTTTAATAAATACTCTATTAATTGGTAATTTGATACACAGAAATAGCAAATCATAGGGCGCAAAGTAGTTCCAGAGATTTTAAATCGTGCAAACGAAATCTCAATGCTTTAGATAAGAAATTAAAATGTTCTTTATTATCACACCAGTAAATCATATCCTGTAACTACATCAAACGGCTCCTTGTCAAGTTTGGAAAAATGTATGGATTGAAAAAGCACTTGTTTCAGTAAGCACAGTTCGTTATTTAGCTGTCGTGAGTGGAGATTATCTTCAGCTCTCGTACAGTCTTTTGATCTTATTTTTGATTTATTATTAGTAGAAGAAATCTATTTCATTTATTACATTAATAAAGGGCCAGTCGTGTACAACTTATTTATTCCAGATGATCATTGCATTTTTGTCAATAACCAAATAGAAAAGGAACAAAATGTAATAAAATATATAGCCGGCAATTTAGTTTATTTTTACCGAAGGTAAGCTACGCGATAATACTTCAAACTTTGTTTGAGATGTGCAATAAAATAATTGGTTTTATAACTGTCAATATGACGAAGCAGTCGTTCAGATTTCTTTAGTTGCCAACTTGTCTTATGTTAATAAGAAGAAAATCATTTCTCATGTCCCACTGTCGAGGGAAAGAAATAATGTTTTTATTTATCTTATAATTTATTCGTCTAAGTATTTTTATTTTAACATAATAATTAATATTGTTAATGATAAACACTATGTAATAACTATTTATGTTGATAAAATTAATTAAACAAAACATAATTTCAAATATTTAAATCATAAAAATATATTTAATTAAACAGTAAATACTAAAAATGTAGCGAAAGGAAAGTAATAAAGAAAAATAATATTACAATATATATAATTGGAAACATATCTATCTTAGTTTTGTAAATGAAAATGTGAATCTGTTGTAACAAGGAAGCGATTCTACGAAAAATAAATAAATATTCTTAAAATTTAATGAAAATTTACTCGTTGAAATACATCTTTGTACACTGATGTTTGAGTACGTATGAATCAACTTTTCAGTGGATTTTTTACTTATAAAACTACTAATGATAAAAACAAACAAACAAACAAAATTAAACATTCTATCAGTTCCTCAGTTTTAACTATTATAAATAACATTGCTTAAAGTAAACCCGCAAATCTACATCATAATCAGATGTCCTTGGCGTAGATCCAACATGAGACACACATATGAAGACAAATCGTAAAACAATGAAACAAAAATTTTTAAAAATCATCGGTTCCTCAGTTTTAACATTTATCAAAGTACATTGCTAAAAGGAAAACACGGAAATCTACATCATATAGTCAAATGTCCTTGACGTAGATCCAACATGAGACACAAATGTCAATGATATGTTTATATCTGTCGTCATTCTAAAAGAATGGAATGAGAGAGACTATCAAAATACTTATCTACCAAAGTTATTGTACTATCAAACAGAAAAAGTAAAATTCCTAAAATATCACCAGAATGTTGATGTCATTTCTGTTCCTTCAGATTTCGTCTTATAGATGTAGATAAAATGTAATCGAAGTACAACCTTTCAGTATTAATCAACGAAAACTTGTTTGATATATGACTGATGGTGTAAATTAATCTTTTTAGCCACAAAGGATGAATATAACGAAGAAACTAAACCCATCATTATACATAAAATAGAAGACAGACACTATAATTTAATTAAATAGTTTAATTGTAAAAATAGTAACACGAGACTAGACTAACATTAGAATTCTAAATTACTTTGCCATAAAAGCTTTAAAAAGATTTTTTTTCATGTTATGTTCTACATGTAGTTTCTCTTTTTTATTTCTTTTTTAAAGAGCCGGTGGTAATGTAATATTTTTATTGTCAACGTCTATAAATTGATGGAAAATCGCAACTTTTTCTCTGTAAAAAAGCCTCGTAGAAGGAAATACAAAAAATAAAGACCTCAGAGAGAGAGAATGAAGACATCCAAATTAGCATAAATCATTTCTATAATGTTTAGTAAATGCATTCCCTTTCAAATAATCATGATATACGCTGTCATAAAATATATTAAACTTGTCATTTAATACATTAATCTATTAATGAAATTATCTTTCGAGTCTGTATAGGTTCCCCTGGTAAAATCCCTATGTACGTAACGTTATTGGTCCCACGTGACCACTAAGGGATAACGTCCATAAAAAAAAATGTTATGAAATCAATTTCCATATTTGTAAACAAGTGTGTTGAAACAACGGTCATTTATTACTGTCTGCAATGGCCGTACAATGTTCTTTATTGTAAAAACTGCACATCAACGAGGATAGTTTTACATCGACCAGACAGACCTCGAGCATAGATCACACAAAATATATATTTGTACTCTTCTTCCCAAAAAAATTATCTGAAAATAAACGACAGTAAATGGTAGGAGAATGCTGACACATGTTCATATTGCTTTTAGGACAATGAAATTGTCTGGATTATATATATGTTAAAATATACTTTTTCACTTTTTGGTCTTTTGGACAACGTTGTTTGTGCCGTATTTAGACCCCTCTACCAAGAAATTTGTTTGCATGCACACGTATAAAAATTGCGGTTTTTATCCGACGCAATCATAGGTTTGAACGTTGTTTTTAATTTAGACTTTATATATATATATATATATATAGTAGGAGTCTATGATTGCGTTGGATAAAACCGCATTTTTATACGTGTGAAACCGATGCAAATTTGGTAAGGGGAATGAGGTAATATACTGGTTTCCTAACTCAGAACTGTACTACGTCATATAAGGATATGTTTCCGTGAAATTTGGTATACAATTTCTATGTGTTCAAATTATACCTTTGCGTTGTGACTATATACAAATGCAATGCAATTGTGTTACAGTCATATCAAAATGTTGTAAACAAATTGTAGTTCAACAACACAAAACAACAGGAAAAGCGAAAAGTGCACATTAAAAAACCAAAAAACAGAAGAACTATACACGAGTATCGACTTATTTCGAGACTCTCTTGTATCTTAGAAATAACGGTTTTATACTTTACTAACTTATACATTTTTTCTGAATAGTTTGAACGCACCTGTAAAAGGCCAATTCTTTAATATTTTCATATGAATTGATTAATCAGAGGCATTAATTTATGTCCCAATTGTACCCAGTTTTTATCTATTGCTCATAAAAATTTTATTTCATTTACGTTTTATGTGATGCATTGTAATTAAAAACGTTTTGACAGTTTTAAGTCCTATAGAAGAACGTATTGCTGCTTTGTTTTAAACATATGTCTTTTCTATATTTAATTGAATTTCATGAATGTGGCTCATTGTTTTGTTTGTTTTAGTCACATCTGAAACGGTTCTCCGAAACAACAAATCACATTTTTTGAGTTTTAACAATTTAAAATTAAAGTACTTTTAGTCCCCTATCGACGAAGTCGAAGGGGACTTTAGGTTTGCACTCCGTCCGTCTGTCTGTCTGTCCGTCTGTCTGTCTGTCTGTCTGTCTGTCTGTCTGTCTGTCTGTCTGTCCGTCCGTCTGTCTGTCTGTCCGTCTGTCTGTCCTTCTGTCAGTCCGGCAAATCAGTTTTCCACATTTTTTTTCTTGTTACAGATCCAAGTTCGAATTTTGTTCCGGTCTAATGATTTTATGCAGAGTTATGGTCCTTGGACTTAGAAAATTCACTCAAATAATCAGTTTTCTGCACTTTTTTTCGTCATGCTTGAAGATATTGATTCGATAATTGGTATATAGTTTTATCATGACAAGTTACAGATCAAGTTCGAATTTTGTTTTGGTTTGATGATTTTTTGCAAAGTTATGGTCCTTGAACCTAGAAAGTTCACTTAAATTATCAGATTTCCGAACTTTTTTCGTCATGCTTGAAGATATTGACTTGATATTTGTTATATAGTTTACACCATGACAAGTTATAGATCAAGTTAGAATTTTGTTCCAGTACAATTAATTTTTAACCGGTAGGGGACTATGTATTGCCATGCAATACTCTCAGAATGCTTGTTTATTTCATTATCTGTACATTGTGAACGTTTATAACATTTCTTTAGTGTTATATAAACGGTTCCCTCCAGTAACGATCTTGCAAGAACATGCTTTTTTATATTCTAAATTATTTAAATAATCAGCAAAACAGATGAAATTGGAAAATTAACATTTTCTGAAATAAAAATGAAGAAAAAGAGATTTTGCAGTACGTCAATGCGTTACTATATAAAATTAGGGGAGATGTGGTGTGATCCACCAGATTTCAAATGAAGTGGATGTAAGCAATTATAGGCAACCGTACGGCCTTCAACAATGAGAAAAACAAATACCATATATAATCAGCTATAAAAGGTCGAACATGAAAAATGTGAAACAATTTAAACGATAAAACCAGCGACCTAATTTATAACAAAACAATTTACGAAAAACAAATATGAAAAGAATGAATTACAGGCTCCTGACTTGGGACAGGCATATATAGAATGTGGCGAGGTTAAATATGTATGTGAGCGCTCAACCTTCCCTTAACCTGGGACAATGGTGTAACAGCACAAAATAAGAACAAACTGTATGAATAGACGACAAATTGCGTTTCAATTTATCGAATTATGTATTCCAAGCATCCTTTTATATATATATATTTATATATAATAAATGCCAAAGAGTTCAAAAGTTAAACATGTCTTCTAACATTGATAACAATATCTTTCACAATTCTCACGCTTCATTATTTGCATATCGTCCTTAACCTATATATGTTGCAAAATGCAAATGAAACCAGTTTTGTCAGATTTTGACTTTATTTGGTACCCTAGTGATAAACATTAATTTGCATAACAGTACCGACTTGGATAGTAAAAATCCAGAATAGTTTTAAAAGTGCTATTATAAGTTTGCAGCATTGCTTTTTCAAGTTCTGAAGTTTAATGTTACTACAGATGTTAATTCTAAATGCATGTGTATTTATTGCCGAAAACCTCAATGCATTCTTTCACTCTATCACTTTAGTTTTCTGCAATTTGCCGAGCAGACGGAGATGTACCGTCGTAAAAGCTTATATACGCCTAAATTCGTAAATGATAACGCTGAAATTTAAATAAGAATTCTATATTGACAATAGCGAAATCGAGGTCGACAGTATTTTAATGGAGTCGTGGCCCTTATATAGACATATCAATTACTTGGAAAATCGTTTTAAGCGGTTCTCATCCACGTTCCTCTCTCGGTTTTGTGATAAACTTTATGAAAGATGTATATTAGCAAAATATAAGACCATAAATGATACGAGAAAGAAGGTATGGAAAATGCTCTCATGCCTATGTTTCTCAGCGAAATTTCTATGAATGGTCAATATTTGCCATTTAATTTTCAGATGCAGTCCGAAGACAGGAACCTTCAGTTGTCATTATCTGTTGTATGTCTTATTTTAATGGCTTTTGCTGTATGCTTGGAGAATTGAGTGAAAATGGCAGATCTTTGATCGTTTCTGTTTTAAAATTTTATTCACAACTTTGAAAACTTTGGGACGATTTAGAGCTAGATATATTGTGGTGACACCTGTCTATTGTTGATGACTATATATTGCACGTTAAATGTCTTTTGGCTTATTTCTGTCCTTGGGTTGGTGCCTCATTGATGTATAACCACATCTCATTTTCTTCGTGTCAATATAGAGTTTAAATAATCTGGATATAAAATTTAAGTTGCTTCACAATATAGTACTTTGCCTGTCTCATGACATTGTGAGCAATCGCCTGCACTTGCTATCCGTTTTTGTGTGTTTACTATGTGAACTCCTTGTCCACCCATAAAGATAACGAAAGTAAGTCAAAGATCAAGATCACTGTTTAAAAAAAAGAATTTTGGAGAAATGGTCTTCGGATGGCAACGAGTTTTGAAATAGTTTCGGTTTGTCGATCCATTTACTATAAACATCACATTTAAAACAATGTTTTTAAAATTTCGCGCACAAGAATATCCTCTTTCAACTTCAATTTTCTTCAGGAATATCTTACCGACTTCGGATTCATTGCCTCCTACAATATTCCATTTTGTTTTCGCAACGAACATTATGCATACGACGTGCATAAATGCATGCGCTCCTGGCGCAGCTGTTTATCATTTTCGTTCTTTTTTTCCGAATTTTCTGATAAACTGTCTACATGCGTGTTTAACTTATTTGTATGAAGTGATAAACCTTTATTACTAAGCTTATTTAATTATTTTATTCGTTTTCCCATTTCTATCAGCAATAAATCAAATAAGTGTGTATGTGCTGCTTAAAAAAAGGGAAAAATGCTGAGCATCACAGGTGTTGGATAGGTTGAAATATTGAAACATGTAAAAAAATAAAAGTAGCATGCATTAAAGGTTAAAAGGAAAGTGCAATATCGATGAATCACACAATAAGAAACTTTATGAAAACACGTTATCCATGTTTTACTATATCTTAAAACAAATAAACAAGATCTAGTGTTTCATGTTATATTCCAAATAACAAAACATCCAGTATAACGTAAGAAAATCTAAATTTGTTTTAAAGATGATGAAAGCCACTCAAGATTTCCCCTATGATACCAATTTAGGTCAATAGGTGTACCCGTGATAAACACTTATAACTCCTTTAAATTTTATACAGTTTATGAAATCAATTCAGAAATGCTTTCAGTTCGATTTTTTTCTGACTAACCCCATTTTTGGGGTATGCTTTTCAACATCACAATTATGAACCAACAAATATGTCCGATCAGTTTCAACAAACATGTACCAGCAAATATGTCCGATCATTTACAGCGACCATGAACCAGCAAATATGTCCGATCGGTTACGATAACCATGAACGAACGGTTATAACAACCACGAACCAACAAATATGTCCGATCAGTTTCAACAAACATGTACCAGCAAACATGTCAGATCATTTACAGCGACCATGAACCAGCAAATATGTCCGATCGGTTACGATAACCATGAACGAACGGTTATAACAACCACGAACCAACAAATATTTCCGATTAGTTTCAACAAACATGTACCAGCAAATATGTCCGATCATTTACAGCGACCATGAACCAGCAAATATGTCCGATCGGTTACGATAACCATGAACGAACGGTTATAACAACCACGAACCAACAAATATTTCCGATTAGTTTCAACAAACATGTACCAGCAAATATGTCCGATCATTTACAGCGACCATTAACCAGCAAATATGTCCGATCGGTTACGATAACCATGAACCAACAAATATGTCCGATCGGTTATAACAACCACGAACCAGCAAATACATTCGATCGGTTTCGAAAACATATGTACGATTAGTTACGAATTCCATAAACCAGCAAATATATCCGATCATTTACCACAATTACAAAAATTAAGTAAACTGAGTAAATGGTTACGTCGAATGCAGCATATCAATCAATATACAGAAGGAAAGGAGTATAAGGGTATATGAAGACAGTGTTGTTCCGGATTCATTTTATATATAATTATGAATGGGAGTATAATTTTCAGTCAGTTTACGGATAATTCAAAGATGTCACACGCCCTTTAAAATCAACCTGAGAACTGATAAATCAAAACAAAAACAAAGAACACAGCAAAACAAAAAATGATACATTTTGTACTAGACGGAAACATTATTCACGACTTTGAAAATTACAAGAAGTATGGCAATAATGATGTGTATTCCGATGAGAACTAACTGTGCCCCTCTTCACAAATGAGTCCTTTATTGTAACGATATACAGTTTATGGTCAGCATTCAAACAGATCATTCGAAACACCACTTTATTGCATGTTCATCAATACATAAAGAAACTACGACGACTTTTTCTCTGTAAACAATACAGGTTTTTTTTTCTAAATATAGAGTTGAAAATCTACATCTCAATATACCCCTGTTCTCGCAAATCAACGTTGAACGAGAGCGACCTTGATATTAGAATCTTTCACGGCAGAGTTATGACAAACGGGACGACAGTTCCTTTCCTATCGATTGTTCCTTTCCTTTGTGGTGATTTTCTGTTGGCTCCTTTTTATGTAGTGATTATTTTTAGTTGGTTAAATATGTGCGTGTTTGCGAAGACGTGCAGGGTGTCAATGAACACAAGATGCGTAGAACTAAAAGGATACACTAGGGAAATAGAAATCATAAATTGGTGAAAACTTTTTCTAAATTTATAACAAAACCTTAATGTATAAGTATGATTCCATCTGCAGGAATTTTTAAAAAATGGCATCTCTTACATAACTTTTCACGAAAATATTAAGTTATAAAGCTAACAAGTTCAGAAATTGTCTTCCTTTTATCTTAACAAACTTGCATAATGGTTGTGATTACAAGTATACCATTATTGTTCAATAATTCGTTTTGGTTCTCAATAATAAATAAACTCATCATAGTTACCATTAGAGACTTACATTCATTAGCTTATACCGAAAACGGACTCTGTACAAGTTTTCGTTGCTGTATGCAATGTACAGTCGTCGATATTATAGTATAGAATGACATGATCTCATATACATAGACTAACTTCCTTCAGCTTGCTCTCACTAACTGCGATGAGTCCTTGATATTATATCATCTAGTATTGGTTTAGGTTTATGTCTCTTTTTTTTTTTTTTTTTTACATGTTTTAAATATTGAGTGCTTTTCCTGAACTATTTTTTCTACTATTTACATACTGTTTTCTACAAAGGAAAGGACTTGTTGGTCAAAATATCTTACATACCCTCTCCCTCTCACACATGTTTATGTGACTGTCTCAAATGGGGCCTTGATACTATATAGTTGTAATTGTCCAGGACTCCTTTTAATCTTTTTGTTTCGTTAGTTAGGAAAGAGAAAGGCCAATCTTAAACACCAGGAATAAGTTAAAACCGGATTTTAATCTTCAGTCAAAGGACTGACTAACCCATAGAAATATTGTCATCTCAACGTCTCCCTTCTAGCAGTAAAACCAATGTTAACAAGGGTGTCCGTTTGGTTGTACAGGATGTATAAATACGCAGCCACGTCCGGCAAGAATAGGGACGTTAAGTTCGATGCATAGTGAACGAAAAGCACCACGATGTATGGAAATAACTCAAACAACTTTAGCTTGTTACAAGGCAATATTTCTTTTCTGACCTTACATGATGGAACACCCTCTTTTCAAGTGGCTGTTTTCTACCCCTCATTGCGGTCGACCCTCTTTACAAAACCAAATTCTTAAACTTGTTATCATCCTGAATATGCATGGAATGATGGTCACTGGATGGCCACTGCATACATAGACGTTTAGCAAGCATCAATATCAATCAATCAAATTTTAAACCTTTACAACCTTCAAAACTGCTTTTGATAGCTCTTCGGAGTACTAAAAAGGAAAATTCTTAATCAAAACAAAATTATATTGAACGCCAAGCTATGTTTTAGACATAAAGATGTCATGCGATGCATAGTTTTAGAAAAGGGGCAGGGCCAATTATCCTTGTATACTTTTTTCACTCACAGTTTCAAAATCTAAAAGTTGTCAAATACTACTGAGATTTAAATATTAACGAGTTTATATGATATTTTCTTATAAGTACATTTCAAGTATGTTTCTTGAAGTCCGTTATTTTGATTGGCTGGCAACAATCGTGAGGCACTACAGTATCAGATTTTATTTCCGTATAAAATACAATCCGATAGGCATTATATATAGCCTTACTTTTACTAGAATATTGGTTTTGGTTAACAATGTCTTTATATATTTTTGGAATAAATACTCAGAATTTTCCAAAATCTGTCAAAATTAAGGTTTTAGACAATCTTCAGGCCGGTGTTTGTAAATTGGGGTTCTATTTAGAAGTAGGCTATGATATTGATAAGTACTCAAAGGACACCCATGGAGCTATGATACTGTGAATTTAAGTAAAGATTGAAAACTTTTGAAAATGGCCCTGATGTGAAAGAACTTCAAGGAAAATCGGCCCTACCTATTTATGACATGGAATCAAAAAGTTCCTTTAAAGCAACATGTACAGCGTTGGGGTATATTTTGATTTTAGGGAAATAAATTATGTAAAATAGTTTGAACTGTTTCAAATATTTTATATAGACTTTTTAATATTTAAATTTCAGTTGGTTTAACAGCTTTTTGAATGGGGTCGTGTGAATGAAATAAAAATATGGTAAATTTTCAAAAACTTGTTTGCAGAGAAAATTCAAACCCTTAGACTCTGGACGATTTAGAGCTATATTGCATTGACATTGTTCTTTGACGAAGACAGTATATTGACCTCCAGATGTTGATTTTTTTGTTTCTTTATGTTGCTGCCTATTTGCATACATTCCAATCTCTTTTTATTCGCGGAAATCACTTTTATACGTGCTAAAAGACTACAGCAAAAGCTGGCTAGTCTGGCTGGCGACTGTACGTGTGCATTATATATATATATACAACACAAAGAAGGGCGGCGACTATCAGTATATTTAGTACATGAAAAGTGCAGAAAAATGTTGATAAAACTTATTATACCGATTTGAGTGTTCATGGAATGTGCCTAGAATAAGCTTTACAAATACGTCCGAGACAAAATAAAGTATTTGTAAATGGCAAGAACATATAAAAATGTTTGGGGCCATTATAACAAAAAGGACCTACATAAACAGTCACTGCAGTTTAGTTATGAATAAAAGGGATATACGTTAAAGTGACAGCAGCCCAACGCTAATTATCTAAAAATAAATATAATGGTCAAAATGCAGTCTTCGACGATAGACAGGTGTCTTAACAAAAAAGAGGCGCGTGATAGTTAAGGGAAAATCAAAATTCAAAATTTGAAGAGAATCTGAAAAAAACATGTGAAAAAACGACAAACGACGCTTAAATAAACAAAAGTCCATAAAACATTGTAGAGCTGAGTTATATACTGACTAATGCGAACCCTAACAAACGCTGGGGTGATCTCCGTTGCACCGGAAGGGTAAGACAATTTTGCTCCACTAGTAGCATCATCGTTTTGTGTTTCAGGGTCAACAACGAGGATAAAAGTAGACAAATATTTGATTCGGTTCTGACATGATTGACTTGTTACATTTTGTCTGCGAATTTCCTATTCATTAATCATGTGTTTATACCAAATCTAAGGTAACAAGTCTTAAAGACAAAATTGAACTCGACAGTGTTGGCTGTTTTGCTTAGACTCTTGTAGTTTTCATGCTATCAATCGCTTTAAATTCTACTTTCCACACTTTTATCCTCATGCAAACTTGAAGATTGTGTATAGGGACAGCTTTTATTTACACGGAACTCGATGTCAAATGTACATTGTACTCAGTACTCAGTCAATACTGCTGCTGCTAAACTATGATAGGTTTTTTTGCATAGTGGAAACTCCTCGGATTAAGTTTAAGTTGATGATATTAACTATCTAACTTGATATTTCAGATGCATTTAAACAATTATTCTACCTCCAGATCAACCTAAGACTTCGATCCTGCCAACTGATATAATTATGTCAATGAAAGCTCTTGCCACACTTGCCCGATTGTACATTTTTCATTAGAAATAAATGGTAGGCCGTTATACATGGAATATTTGTGTAACAGATGACCACGGGTATGTTCCATTTGTCAGAACCACAATCCCTCTTTTCCTCGATTGTGACATAATAAAATGTGACTTATCACCGACTTGCAATGACGGCTCCCACAAGTGTAGCGGAAATGGCTTAGTTTTCCGGATCAACCGAGATCATCGTCGGTTTTTGGTGGATTTCGTGTTTTCTGCATGTGTAGTGTTTTGTGGACTTGTTCTTTTTGTTTTTCTTTTTAGTAATGATGTTGTCTATTTTGTCGACTTTGTTATTGACCTCTTTGCATCTTCTCCCTCTTTTTATAAAGTATCTTATTTTAGAGGCAATATTGCGCTTTGTAAATCAAATTCGTTTTTACATGGAGAAGATCCTTTTTTGTTAAAACTATCTCGTGTTACCTTTTTTTAGATATATAAATAGACCTAAAAATAAAACTATTTTCCCACTGGTGGCTTGTTTTCTTGCCTAATTGAATGACTATGATTCCTATCATAGTAACCTTGTTCGAGGGTTGCTGCGTATACAAAGAAGCTATATGGAACCAAGGATTAAGTTGAGGTTATCCCTTTAAAGGTCTTCTTGACACTTTTTTATTTCGTTAACCGTTACGGAATGTATCACTTCCAAAGTTTTCTGGACGCCTTTTTGATTTGATTGACTGTATGAATGTATTTCGTTGAAATTTTTCTTTGTGATTTTTATATATATATATATATATAAAGACTATATGTGTGCAAAATATGACCATATATGGTTCATTTGTCGTTACCAAAATCCCGTCCTTCTGATCTTGAAATTTTGCTTACGAGTAAGAAGACTGGCGCAACTAGTGAAGCAGGAAGGCAGGAATTATACTCTCCTTCCGTAACAATTCTTTGTTGTTTAGGGGTTCGGAGGACGACATAAGAATAGCAAAATAAATTGTTAGTCAGGAAGGAAATGTGTTTCCAAATACCGGGTTCCTTTAAGAAATGAGCTGTGTTGTGTAAAATATTGAATACTGTTAGATTTAACGAATCTCTAGATTATAATACGACGCTTTTTATATGCCATGCCCAGCATCCATATGTGTTTCAGCAAAAAAATGACTGGAACGATCACGTTGCAAGGAGAAAAGTTTGAGATAACTGCAATAAATATTTGATTATAATAAATTTGTTATGATAACCAAACCATTTTTTCTTGTCAGAAAGTTTTTCTCTGAGCGCAACAGCAATGTGACAAATATCTATAACATGTGTTAGTAAAACTATTGGAGACCGTCTCAAGCGAGTTCTTATTATTTGATTAACTCAAGGAATTAAATACATATCGTTTTGACATATTCTATATATTTTTCACAAAAACCCGATACTTTATTAATATGCTTGCATGAATATATACCATGGTTATTCTGCACAAGAAAAAGTATCGTCTGAAAGGTGTATAGAGCTAGCAGAGTGAACATGCAGTTTTGATACTAAAAGAGCGCACTGAGCATGATGAAAAAAATAGCTTTTTAACCGGCTTGATAAAGATTTTTTTCTACGTGTTTTCCACGTGCAGAGGGCGTTCAATTTTTGTCTCAAGACCAAAGAAAGGCGAAAGATACAAAAGGGACATTAAAAACTCATAAGTCGGAAATAAACTGACAACACCATGGCAAAAAAAAAAAGACCAAAACACAACAAAACATAACACAACATAGAAAACTACTGAGCAACACGAACACAACCAAAAACCGGAGGTGATCTCAGGTGCTCCGGAAGGGTAAGCAGATCCTACTCCAAAATGTGGCACCCGTCGTGTTGCTTATGTAAATACAAACCCGGTGATAAGTCTAATTCTGTAGGTCACATTCGGGAAAAAGAGGACAGGATTGTTATTACGACAATTGGAACATATCAGTCGTCATCTGTGAAAAGGATATTCCATAACGGCCAACCAACTCATGATGGCGTCCGTAAAATGTAGGAAGGGATAATCTCATCTTCACCATTTGAAGTTTTTGGTTTAATAGCTTCCTTGTGAGCAGCAACCCTCTTTCAAGGAAATCATGATGGGAAATACAAGCCCTGGAATATTTCTATCAACTTGGAGATATATACTCTATATGCAGGCGCTGCTGGAATGTTGCTACATAGAAATGGAAAGTTCACACTTGGGAAGCTGAAATCATCTCTTTGTCGAAAAGTTTTGTTTTCAGCCGACCCTCATTGCCAATTTCTAGATGTAAGTCAAAATAGGAGGCAGACTTGACTGTATCTGTCGTATCTTTTATTTCAATTTCGATGGGATAGATGCGTTCAACATTGTCACCAAACTTTGAATAATTAGTGGGAGAACATCATCTATATAGCGGAAAGTGAAGTTAAAAGATAATGCTAACTTCTTTTCTTTCATCCTAAGAATCAAAATGAGCCTAATCACAATAGCATTAACCTTTGAAGGTCAACTTTTTCTTTGAGGGAGTAGCAAACTTATTTTTAGTACGATTATAAAATTTACAGCCAAAATGTGTCAGTTGACTCATGGCAATTGAGTACTGGACGAATAGTACCCTCTTCATGGGACCAACAGTCCAGGAACGTTGACCCCCATACTTGAGTATGAATTTTAGTGCGCACGATACACAAGTCTTGAACGACTGTCTTTTATTAGGAACGCTTAAAACCAAAATGCATGAAACGTTTTTAAGCATTAAAACTAAAATGACATAAAGGGTATAGCCTACATTTTCTATATATTCCGTGATGTGTTGCGACAAATCTTCAAGTTTAATTATAGATAAATTTTATTAATTGAAAATTTACAGTCAAAAGATTACTTTTTGCATTTACGAAAAAACTGGCAACATAAAATGTTTTTTAAACATCAGAAACTGGAGGACTGTACAGTAATGGTTTATGTTCTTCTTCCTTGCAAACGTTGCGTTAAGAGTACACCATTTACCGAACCACTGTGAAGAAAACTCCTCTGAAATATTGATATAACCGCAAACGCTATTGGCACCACCAGATAACATTTTAAGGAAAAAATATGGCGTTTACAATAGAGAAAATAAAACCATCAAGATTTGCATTGTTCTTAATGTTTACAATTGTACATTTATGTGTATATGGTTAGAAAAGTGGCAAGCCTCACTGGTGATTTATGTATCCTATATGTCCAGTTTATTCAAAACGTACACGGTGTAAACAACCAGTCTCGAGTATATACCTGAAGGTTATCCAAGAACCAGAGCTCTTTTGTGCATTGAAATCGTCATTATATGTCATTATTAGCAACACAAGAATGGGTACTACTAACACAATAAAATACTAGCACTGAACTTAGGTACTCCGGAAGTTCAGCAGTTCATGCTCCACTAGTAACACCCATGATGCACCTAATAAAATCTATTGATAAACATATCCGATGATAAAACATCACAATAGAAGAATGGTAAATGTTTCGTACTTAACCCATAATGATATTCCCAAATTCATAATCCACCGATATGGAAAAAGGAAGCTTTAACACCTAGAGTTCCAAGTGATGAAGTTGTAATCATCACTTCGAAAATTTTACGGACGCCATTACGAGTTGGTTGATCGTTATGGAATACCATTTTCACAAATGACGACGGTTATATATTTCAATTGTCGTAACCACAATCCCGTTCTTCTTTTCTCCAATTTTATCTTACGTTTTAGACTAATAACGGGTTTTGTACTTCCATGAGCAACACGACGGTGCCACAAGTGAAACAGGATCTACTTACCCTTCCGGAGCACCTTAGATCACCTCCTCCCTGGTTTTTGGTGGGGGTTCATGTTGCTCAGTCTCAAGTTTTCGATGTTGTTTTTTGAATACTGATGGGTTTTTTGTCGATTTTTGTTTTTGTTATGATATTGTTAGTTCGTTATCGACTTACGAATTTTATTATCCTTTTGGTATCTTTTGTCTCAGTTCTGTAGTATAACTGAATTTTCTTGCTGGCCTTCAGATTATCATAAACACGAAGTAAAAGGCATTTGCCTGATGTTTATATGTTTATATCAGATTATTACTAGTATCCATTAATTCTGCTTCATTGATGCATCTTATATAGCGTACTTAATTGTTAGGCCGCATGGTATCTTTGATCATTTTTACAGCCACTTAGTCGATACACTGCTGGTGGGCTTTTCATGGCAAGGATATTATAGCCCTATGATATAGTCCGTCGCCTGTGTTCACATAAAATACACTGATGAGATCATTGTTTGTACATTTTCTGTTCATATTTAAATCATTTTCTATCACAGGCATAAATGGGTTTTGCCAAAACTTTGCACATCGTTTTGGATTGGTTTGCAATGCTTTTCTACTGGATTTGGCCTTCAAGTCGTTTTGATTCAAATGGCACTGATGAGTCTGGTGTTTGTTGTAATAAATTGTCTTATCTTTTCCAGTTAAGTGCAAGAACAAGTCAGTTCGTGTTGGCCACACTTTCAGAGCCTCAATAGTCATTGAAGCAGTTACAGTGAGTTCCCTAAAACTTAACACATATGATGTACAAAATTTGATAAATATACAATATTAGGTCAATGTCAGAAAAATAAAGACTTTTTTGTCATAAATTAATACATTGATAGCTATTCAAATTGTAGCATAAATTTCAAACTTATTTTCATCCCTAAATGAAACCTTGATTGTGGAAAAAGTGATCCATGATGACATTGCACAAAATATAGCTTTGTTACTATATTTAAGAAATAAACACAACAAGTTGCTGTATAAATGCGGTGTATTTTAACATTGTCTCAAAGGTATATGGATGTAGTGACTCCAACACTTTTTTATCGAGTATGTAATAATCCATTTCAGAAATTGTAAGTATAGCTACATCATTATTCGAACTTTATTGTTTGATGTAAGAATAGTCGTTAAAATTAAGAAAATTTGTGCTTAGCGGATTATCGAAGAGATTTTCATTTAAAAAGTTCTTTATATGCTTTTTGTGCATTGTAAGTATGCAATATTAAGAAAGATCGATATGAAGAGGAAAATAATAATCGTGATTTTCTTAAATTCCATTTTTATTAAGGATTATATGTATCTTTTTGTTGTTTCAATGCTGATCATATGGGAATTTTATAGAAAATACACAGCCTTTTCCCTTTTACTCTTATATTTGACAATTCGGTACGTAATCGATAGAGGATTCATGCATGCAGTGCAAGCAATGATTTCACTAAAATAAGTAACTAGACACAAGGAAAAATATAGACCTATTCAAGAACTCTTTCTAGGGTGCGCTCGAATTTATTGACAGAGCACGAGGTTTTTTTTATTGTACATTTTCCATCAAATATTATGAAACAATAAATATTATTGCTGTAAACGACGTTTCTCTTGTCTATATGTACAAAATGACAAGTCTCTTTTATTCAGTATTTTTACTGTATTGATTTTATTGCAGTTTAAAAATTTCGTAATCCACAGGCCTATAGAAGGGGTTATAAACTTTAGTCCTAAATGATAGGAAATATTAATTTGACTCTGTTTGCATGCCCATTTGTTCATTCCGAAAACCACATGTGACAGTAACCGGTTTATTCTTTTCGGTCTTTTAAATACTGCTAATAGTTTGTGCAGTAATTAACAATAAGATACCATATTTTTATATTTTTAATTATTCAAATTCTGAATTTAATTATATGTTCAGAAACGGGAACGGGAACGGATTAGGAAATATGCGAGGGAAAATTACATGATAAATGAGGTTAGGCTAGGGGTAAATTTTATTTTAAACGCTCATCAGAGAGATTTTTTTAAAGTGTGACAGGGGATTTAGAATATTCCTTAGATATACCTCTTTATCCTATTCGTCCTGAATATACGTGAAATATCTGCCACTGGACGTTTAGCAAGTATCAATCAAGCCCTTCTAAAAAAGTAGTTTCTGGGTAAAAATTTAGGTAATGTAAATTCTGAAAATTGAAATGTGTTAATCTAGTATGGGTTGATTAACAAAAATATGAAGCTTCGACTACTTCATTTTTTTAGATTAATTATAATCAGAAAAAAAAATAAACTAAAATGATATGGGTACATGAGAAGATGTGGGTACATGAAGAAAAATCTTTGCCCTTGTTAACATGTACCACATATATATTCTATTGGTAAATGCAGAGGTCTTTGCCCTTGTGATTCTTCTTCTTCCATTAATTTGCATTCCACCTATGGTGTATTATCGCAAATGACTCTAAAATGTACCACATATATATTCGATGTGTAAATGCAGAGAAGTCTTTGCCCTTGTTAACATGTACCACATATATATATTCTATGGGTAAATGCAGAGAGGTATTTGCCCTTATCAACATGTACAACATATGTATTCGATAGGTAAATGCAGAGATGTGTTTGCCCTTATCAAAATGTACCACATATGTATTCGATGGGTAAATGCAGAGAGGTATTTGCCCTTGTTTACATGTACCACTTATATATACGATGGGTAAATGCAGAGAGGTCTTCGCCCTTGTTAACATGTACCACATATATATTCGATGGGTAAATGCAGAGAGGTATTTGCCCTTGTTAACATGTACCACATATATATTCGATAAGATCATTCTTCATCTCCTGTGACAGCAATCAGAAACATATTTCACGCTGGTTAGAATTAACATTGTTTGCAGCGTAGTCGAGGCATAGCATGTCATTTACTCAAAAATATACCTAAAATGTGTTTTTAATATAGTTTTTTAATATTCTTTACAACTCATGCATATCGGCGGAACGTGAAAATGAGGAAAACTTGTATATTGAGTAATATTGGAAGGTAGCGTATTACTATAGCTTCCTGGCATGCTGAAGATGATTTATGACGCGCGAAGGGAACTGCTGGATATATATGTTTTTATCTTCTTACAATGAAACTTCATCAAATCTCTGAATGTGCAGAATCTTCCTAAAGTACAAAACAACATCGACAAAAAGATACTATGAAAGTTTTTATAACATGCTAAATACCACACTGTCGTTAAAAGCGGTTTATTGCTAATATGAACGAATGAAAATGAATAGAAACATACATTTGTGGTTTTGCAATATAAAATATGATATGAAATAATGAAATAAAATGTTTATTACCAATACTCCCACTCTTTAGCGGGTAATAACATACCAACTGTCCATTTGAATTTAAACATTATTTAGTTCATTGATTTGAACGCTATTAAAAGGATTTCATCGTTTACACTCGTCGAAGGTGGAGGTTTAACATCCTCCTCATCCCAACCACGGGACATTCCGGTTTCCTCCGCTAATACACCTTGACCAAATAAAACTGTATTGATATTTCTGCCGGGACAACATGAATGTAACTGCCTGTGGTATGACGGAAGGAAGTCGTGATTCCGTGAAAAGCAGATTATCCGGAAACGCAAATATAATTTTCTAAACAAACAAAATCGACAGGAATAACAAAAGACCTGAACAAGTACACAGATTAGTTAATTTATCAAGGTCCAACTGCCATAATTCTATTAAAAGAAAGTCATTCAAAAATTTAGAAAGTAACACGGAATCGATTTGCTATGGTGCATGGTTTGTATAAAAGGATAAGTGCTTTGTTTATAACATTTCTATAAAAGTGTAGATGTAAAAACTGCATGAGCAGTAAGTGGAATTATTGTTACATGAAACATGAAAAGATGCATACTTATATATAGATAAGTAAATGAAGTTTTAACATGAAATAAAAAGGGATCAGGTTTCTGATGTTAGTTTCTATCAAACTCAAAAACAGTGGTAACGTCGTCCTTGCTATACGCTACATTGACTTATAGTTTAGCAAAGCAAGGTCACCGCTGTTTCGGAGTTTGAGTTTCTATGTTTTTGAAGGTCTTGTTTCTGTCTTATCTTAACTTCCAAATGGTCTTAACTATGTGACAAGATATGAACTGAATGTGTTCAATTGGAATGTATTTATAATAATCTTTAACAACCAAGTCGAACTAAACTTTGCCGGTTGTAGATGCATGTAGTTTGTTTCTTTTCAGTCTTTAAATATTTAATCGTCTCAAAACAGACCAGGTTCATATCTGGACCACACAAGGTAGGATCCAGTTGATTATTTCAAACCCTTTGTTTATTGGATATCACACAGTTACTATTGACTAAAATATTCCCAGTGTCTCCCTCTGAAAAGAAAGACTCTCCACTCCACAAGAGTTGTGTGGGATGTAAAATACGCAGCCACGTCCGGTCGGGTAAGGGCAAGTATGTGAAGTGCGATGTGTATTGTAAATGCAAGGTTTTCAATACACGTTAAAAAACGTCATTGACTCTATGAGGGGTATATGTGGCTTGTTGCATTGGAAATGTCTGCCCCTATCCACCATACCCTAATTTTACAGTAACAAACCAAATTTCCCGCCTTTCATCCAGATCAATACACTTTATAGTGCCTATACCTATTAAATTTATTGTTTAATTAGTTCTAAATCATCAAAATATCTGCCACTGCACATAAAGAATAAATCAATGGAATTTGATTTTTGATTTCCTATTTTAAAATAGTTTGTTAAGATCAGTATTCTGTACTTGTTATTCAATCAAAAGTAAATTAAAAAAAAACGAACTCCAATGAAAATTCAGAAAGGAAAGTCCCTTATCAAATGGCAAAATCAAAAGCTCAAACATATGAAACGAATGGACGTTAAGCAACAACCCCATCAAAAGTACCATGCTTGTCTGGCTTTATGAATTGAAAAACAAATAATTTACCAATATCTTATGACTTAAATGACAAATTTATAATGGCCATAGGAAACAGGATGGTGTTCTTATTAGCCTTCTGTGTAAATTTTGATGGTACTAACAGCGGAAAAGGTAGCACATCAGGTGTCAATATAATTACCCACAAAAAAATTGCTGATTTATACCACGGTAATTAAATCTCGAAAAAATAAAGTTCTTTGTAATAGGACTACATTTAATTCACAAAGGATGTCTTATTTACACAGAAGTGCGAAAACGTGAATACCAATGAAAGAATTAAAAAGTACCCTATAATAGCCCATGCTTAATAAACTTTCTCTGTTAATACTGACAAAAATATAATTACTTATTGCCATGTAATTATCTACTCTAATATCTATGGATAGATTTCATTTTATCCATCAACGCAACAATAGAGCTATTTCAATATAGCATATAATAATTTCAATGAAAACAATAATGAGCGTCACTTTTTATCTGCAACATCTAGAAATTCACCCGGAGATCAGCTATTCAGTAGGATTTCAATAACCCTTTCCTCGGCTTTAAATTTATCACCTAAGAGCGAACAAAAACTCACTTTACTATACCCGGGGTGTTTAGCTACCGTTTTATTATTTTTGGATATTACCGTCTATATTGCTCTTATCTGGTGATCCAATCGGAAAATATATTTATGAAGGTATTCGAAATTTAAATTGGCAGCTATCGCCGACAGATAAGAGAATTTGATGACGGGAGGACGTTTATTTGAAATATATTTAGAGAAAATTACAACGGACCAAAGTTGCTGTCTGTTCACGCCCTGGTGTTTAAATATAATCATTGAGTTCCCCTTAAATGATCTTTATGAGTGTAATAGCGATTTTATCACAGAAAAGTGACTTGAGTATTGTCCGGTATATACATAATTGATAATTTACCCATGTGTAAGTTTTACGACATTTTTGTTTTGGCTGTAAAAATCTTAATTTCGGTATATAAAGTTGCCGAACCATATACAAACATTTCAGAATTTTTTCAAATTAAATTGCTGCCAAAACTATGATTTCACAGGTAGAATTTCATTGAACCAACAATATCAACCCTACTAAGAACGTTAAATAGCCATTAAATGTCGATAAAAATGAAGGGATCTATGTACAAACTATAAATGTGACAATTATGTATTGAAAGATTAAGTAAAATAATAACATTATTGTTGTTAACGTATATTCAATAACACTTCTGTGAAAAGTTGAGGTTTAAGAAGGGTGACAATTGATTAAGGTGCGGGTAAATTTAAGTCAGACCAAAAATTATGAAATATTTATTACCAGACGACACGACATGCACTGTACATAAATCAATAAAAAATAGAGAGCATCCGAATGTATTTTTCTTGGAAATTTCTTTTTTTGATTTAAATGTAACATTCATTATGTCATTTGTTACCCACTGAAACATCAATTAATCATATGTTGCATTTTGAAAATCCAGGCAATTTGGGGAAAATACCATGCAGATATTATATACTTTTAAAGAATAGAGCAACGACTTTTCGGCCTGATGCACGATCATCTTCCCTACCCTATATGACAAACTTTCCCCTTTTTTCAAAGACAGTTAAATATTATTGTTATTTGTATTTTTATTTCGGTTGTTTTTGTCTATTGTTTTTATGTTAGTGGTTTTCTGCCTCGTATCGATCTTTTGAGTTCAGCCAGTTGCAATTTTGTTCTTATGTTCGTGTGTTGTGCTGTTACAACACTGTCCCAGGTTAAGGAGGGAGTTGAGCGGTCAAAAACACTTTTTATCCCTGCCACATTCTCTATGTTCCTGTCGAAAGTCAGGAGCCTGTAGTGAAGTGGTTGTCGTTGATTCTTGTCTCATATTTGTTTTTCGTAAATTGTTTTGTTATAGATTAGGGCGTTAGTTTTCTCGTTTCAATTGTTTCACATTTTCCATGTCGGAACCTGTTATACTGACTATACAGTATGCGTTTTTCTCATTGTTGAAGGCCGTGCGGTGGTCTATAATTGCTTACTATCATTTCATACTAACTCTGATGGATAGATGTCTTATTGGCAATCATAACACATCTCCTCATTTTGATATTGGCCTTAGATAAAAGAGAGGCGCAGGACACACATTCAAACTCACAAGTCGAAAACAAACTGACAACGCCATGGCTAAAAGGAAAACGACAAAAAAACAACAGTACATAAAACACATCATAGAAAACTAAAGACTGAGCAATACGAACCCCACCAAAACTGGGGGTGATCTCAGGTGCTCCGGAAGATATATTTCGTTATTCGTTTAGATCCTTTTTAGTCATATAGCTCTTTAAGTATTCCGATATTTATACATCATTGGCTTTCAAAGGTTTGGGTTTGAGCGTTGCTGATGAAGGAAAGTCCATAAAAGCAATTCGGCCGCACGAAATTTACATAGTGTTATTGTTATTTTGCAGAAGCCGTGAAAAACTGACTGCTTCGTGTAGATGATTTGTGAAAAGTTATAAATTTTATTAATTATCATATATTTAATATGCTTTTGTTTTCTATTGGCATCCAACAATGTGAGCACCTTCTTCCGGTCCAACCTTTTTTCAGAACCTATTATAGTTAACTGTTCTTCTAAATAAACTTACATTATGCCTTCGTTTACACAATACTACCTCCACTATTTACCTCTGCATACCTTAATATACACTCGCATACCTTCAGCATGCCTTTGTATGAACTTACCTACCTCCATTATGCCTTCGTATACACTTACTTACCCGTTATATCTTTGTAAACACTTACTGTACCTACCTCCATTCTAACTTTGTATACACTTGCATACCTTCGTATACACTTATATATATCCATTATACCTTCGTGTACCTCCATTATACATTCCTATGCACTAACCTTCGAACATTATACCTTTGTATACAATAACCAACCTCCTTCATACATTCGTATACACTTACATACCTCCTTTATACCTTCGTATACACTTACATACCTCCTTTATACCTTCTTATACACTTATTTCCCTCTATGATACCTTTGTATACAGTGCACTTATCTATATCATCATAATACATTTTACCGTCGAATACAATTGCCTACCTCTAAGATCTTCGTATATGCTAACCTTACTTGTAAATATACCTCACCTGGATCACATTGAGCTATCGTAATCAGATGGTGTCCGTCGTTTAAAGACAAGTCTGTTGACTTATTAGTTGTATAATTTTTGTATTTTACAATGTGATTGTCCGGCAATCGGTGACAATTTGTCATATTTGTCGTCTGTGGTTGGTTTATTTTGCTCCAAAGCTCATGTTCTTTAATGTACAAATATCGAGGAATCGTCATATAGCAAAGTATTCCTCTCCAACAAAGATAAGGACCGTCTTCAGCTTGAAGTTCGGTGTGAGATTTTTAGTCGAATAATAAGGCTTCTGCAACTTTCAGAAGACGAACAACAATAAATGCATTGTTCCTTTGTTTTTGGTTTTATCTATTTTGTTTAGAGATTTTATGCATTGAACTATTGCACCATATTCCTTCTGTTCAATGTAAAAGGTACAATGTACTAGGTCAAATAAAACCGAAATGAGCATTAGCTGAATTGCTTACAAAAATTATATATTACGGTAAATTTACTAAGGTAAGTGATCATGTACACGCCAATTGTATTCTCTCACACAAACACAACATGACGTTGACTGTATATCCTGGTCATATATGGTAAACTATCATTTGTTACATTCAGAAACCTACTTTTTGTTATCTGTAAATGCACTAAGTTCAGATTCCATTGGTAGTCTAGTACATTTATATATCAAATATGAAATCCGCAAATTTACTAATCATGAAATTTAACGAGGAAAAAAACGTATTAAAATGTTAGATTAACAGCTCTATTGAGCTCATTTTTGTAATTAATGCAATTGATTATGCTGTTTTACCTAAACTCCTAAACTATTAAAAAAAATCATAATAAATGGAAAAATATAGTTTTATTTTTCAAAAAATGACACAGGCATGTGCAATCTAGTTACATCTAAACTTTATAATATGTCCGACTCTAAATAGCCAAGCCAAGTTTTGAATACATGTAGAGTCTGTCAACACCAAATTTCTTAAAGGACAAAAAACATTAAAATATAACCTGTGACCAAAATAATTCGTGTATTTGTCCCAGATATAAAACTAATAAAATAACATCGACAGGGTTCCGTACTTTGAACCGGTAAAATAAAGCGGCGAAATATATACCAAAGGGACATTCAAAACTCTTAGGTCGGAGAGAAACTGACAACGCCATGTCAAAAAGACGAAAAACTAGGAAAAGACAAAGCAAGTTACATAACACTAATAGAAAACTAACAATGAGCTAAACGAACCTCACCAAAAATCAGTTTGATCAATGAAATACTAGTTACCAAAATAAACATAAAAGGACTGACAATAAAAATCAGTTCAGCTGCCTTCCAGATATTGGTTTTAGTATAAACCTTCGTTGTTTGGTTACTGTTTCGTTGATGATTATCCTTTTATCCATTTTGAAGCTCTTTCACTGAAGGTTGAAAGACTACCAAAATAGCATCAATGAGAATTTAAGTCTTTAAATCTGTACCATTCTTTTTACTATTTTTATCAATTTTTATATGTGTCTTGTTATCGCTGTTTTTAGACGGTACCCTCGTAAATCTTCACAAACTAGACACTGTCGTAAACTAAGAGTTTCAAATTGATAACTGAAGGAAATAGTGGGGATATACTAATTAAATTCTGAAATAGGAGCAAAAACAGGGCAATTTATACAGCCAAGTAAATATATCATTTCTCGTATTTGTATCCACTTGTCAAAACCAATTAAAAAATAAATGGTTCAGCCGTGTCAGAGGAGAGAAATACCATGGGTTTTTGTTTTCATTGATTCAAGAGGTGTTGTATGTAGGGTTCTGCTTTACAAGGTACTCAGACATTTTCTAAGTATAGCTTTTTCTCATTTAGTTCAAAAACAACAATTTTGTTATAATTTTTATTCAGTTTTATATGGTTTTTAGAACGTGGACAAGGTCTGGTGTTAAAATTTTAAAAGTTGTCTTCTACATCATTGGTTTAGGTGTTAAATATGTAAACAATGTGTTGAAATGTAATTTTGTAAAGTTTAATGATGAGAGTCGGTCCGTAGGGAGTACGCTCGTTCAAGACAAAGGTGTTAAATTACTGCATTTTACGAAAAAAGTTAATAAAAGTGTGAATATGGCAAGGAGACGTCGACAGAGCTAGAAAAATCGACTATTTCCCTAGCGTACTTTTCTCTCAAAATCGCATGTTTATTTAATATTGCATTGAATTAGAAAAACAGTCTCTTTATTTTGTGTGAAATTTCATTTGTTTTATTTTCGTTTTTCTTGAAAAATATTAATATTCTAAAAAATAAAATATCACGAATAAAAAAAACTTCATTCTTAAATTAACCACTATATTTATAAAGTCTTATGGAAAATGTAAGTAAAGCATCATAACTGTGCGCTCAGCAAGCCACATATAACGATGTATTTGTTTTCATGCATTTCCTTAGGAGATACATCTTTGTCTATCAAACAACATCCGAATATATTCCCATTTTTCCGTCCTAAATCGATTTTCTGTAAAGAAAGTTGGTCAGTAAATAGAAATTATTACTATATTCATTTCCTCTATCAAGAAAGCTCCAATTAGTAAATAGACACTAACGGAGTGAATCATTTATCATGGTCTTAATTTGTAGTTTCTACTCAAAGATTCTCCAACAAAAAAATATTTATGTTTTTTGTTAGGCTAACATCAGATTATTTCGTTTGCTAATGACGGCGTCAATGACTTTTTACAATTTATCATTTTCAACTCCGATCTTCTATTCAATTTACACGGACGTATTTCTTTTCTTTTTTAGTGTCTGTACATTTTCATGTCATGCTTTTTTTTCAACGCTTTTTTAAATGAATATGCAACATTTGCCAATTAAACCATATTTAAGTGTCTAAAAATTTTAAATATTTAATTTTTATGCTTGATTCCTACACAAATTTTCACTTTATATTGTAAAATTAAATTTATGAAACGTTGGTATGTAGGTATTCTGCATTACAATCAAAATGAATTATTAGAGATTTATTAAATAGCGGTTAGCTCCCTTCACATAACGGAACCATATTTTAAATAAATCATTTTCCAAGATAAACATCTTTGAACTAATAATTGTAGCTATTGTTGTCTTTAGATAAAGATATATCTTGTCAACTTATCAGATGGAAAAATTAATTTATTGACTTATTAATAGTATAAAGGTGCCCTTGGCTCGAACACGGGTCCTAAAGCATTAATCCGCACAAAGTTGACAACCGAAGAGCAATTTTTCTATATAATGGTCTATGTTGAAACCTTCAAAGAAAAGTGAAATATATTTTTTAACAAGTAATTTATTCTACCTCTTTAATTTACTGTACTTTAAGAAATCATCCATAATATATGTGTAGTCTGTACGAGTGTTGTGCTTAGTTGACCGTGGCCTCATATAGGGTGTTAATTTTTTCATCTATCTTAAAGAGGATCAGAATTACAATCAGATCCCGTGGTTTTTCAAGTCTTTTCTTTTTTAAGTCGTATTATAATGAAGCGATTTTTAAATTGAATTATTTTAATGCCATCGTGTTGGAATTTGTTCTTTCGTTTAGAGGGTTTTTTTTTTTTATACATATGAATACCGGTATATGTTCTTGTTATATTCATTAAAATTTAAATCAAAAACATGTTTCAGAATGATGTTTTACGTACGCATTCAAATTTATTGAACTATATACTTCATATGTTTTCAAACATACATATGTTTAATGAAATACTGTTAATATGGCGTTAAGCAAACAACAATCAACAATGAAAAAAATGGGCTCATGAAATCACAAAATAAAACAAAACAAGACATTTCGACATTAAAAGGAGAAGGGCAATGTATTCCTCAATGCCTTGACGTGTGGTGTCGCATGTGAAACGGGTTGATCTCATACTCTTCCGGAACACTCAATATCACTGTTTTTTTGGAAAATGGAATTCCCTTTTCCTGTCAAACTTTAAGCAGTAAGTGCATGTTCGCATACGTTTTATCCTTGACTTGCAAGGTTTCCTCTATACAATTGCCTCGTGTTTTTGTTGTTGTTGTTTTTTTTTTTTTTTTTTTCATTTTTCCGAATTTTGACTTCCCTCTTTAAATAATTCTTTTGGTTCTCGCCGATAAAAACTCTTGCTTCTCGTAGTATTCTGAATACATAATTATCCCCCTTTGTTTTTGTTCATAAGCGTGCATCTTCTTTTGTCTATATTTTCATGAACATTCCAAATCTATTTCTCCACGTTTTAATACTTGAAATATAAAGTTTGACAGTGAAAGTGTCTTGTTTTAATAATTGTAGTTAATTTTGTAAATAAATTATTTGGTTCAGTCGAAAAACGCTAAGGAAGCCTTGAGATTTCAAACAGATTTTCATTTGGAGCTGTTAGATTTTCACATATTTATCGCCTTCCCCAAATAATAAAATTGAGAATGGAAACGAGGAATGCGTCAAAGAGACAACAACCCGACCTAAGAGCAGAAAACACGTATTCTTTACTGTGAACATCTATACTAGATTGTTTGGGTATTGTTATAGACACGCATATCATCAATAACTTGATGGTGTCTTGTCTTATGAGTTAAACATAGTCTTTTTAAGGAAACCCATTCAGTGATGATATTTCTACAATTCAAACCAAGTAACTCTGCAGGTTTAATATACATATTCCATGTCTATAAACAAAATATTTTAACTTATTTTATATTCTTTAAAAAGTATTCAAAATCATTTTTATAAGAGGTATCCTAAATTATTAGGGGAATTGTCCAATATATCCTAAATTATTAGGGGAATTGTCCAATATCTATCCAAAAGCCTCTTAGACTGAAAATATTTGTATAAGCACTATATGTATAAACAAAATGAAAACCAACAAACAAGTATGCAATTCCTTCTAAAATATGCATGTTGCATATATACCATGAACAATATAAGCTAACTTATTGCATTCCATCATTCAAAAATTTGAAATGACAAAAAAGAAACTAAATTTTTTTAAGACTGACCGAATGCAGTCTTAGTTGTAATATCCCAAATGTTAACCATCCTTAAGCATGTAAAAAGATCTTTGAAATTCAGAATACATATTAACCAAATATTCCATATCTCTAAAAGGTCCATTCATTTTCTTGGTATTTGATGAACATTTGTTTGATTATAGTATTAGTATCACTTCTTATTTATTTCAACACGCCATGTATTAAAATAAGCAACTATTTCATTTTTAAAAAACAAACCCCCCAAAAAAAAAAAAAATCTTTACAAAAAAAGACTCAGTATGTATAATTGTGTGCCATTGAATATCTTCCTATATTCTAAAAAACAAAAAAAAAAAAAACGTCTTTTGGTGAAAACTCAATACGTGTAATAATGTGCAAATCATATTGTCCCATATCCTAACATAATAAATCAACAAATATTCCTTTTTTCTCCTCAAAAAACCTAAAAACATTAAAATGAACAATGCCTTCCCATACTCCTGCCAAAATGGGCAACTGGTATCTTATATCTATGCACCCGAGTACTCTTAACCCCGGTTCAAGGTTTGGTTGGTGTTAACATTACAATATCTAGCTCTCTGTTTACTTTTTCTTTTGTCTTTTGCTTTTATCCTTGTTCTTGTCTGTTCTTATTGTTAGAATTTTGCATGCACCTTCCACCCGCTTTTGTTTTTTTTTTTTTTTTTTTTTTATTTATTTGAACATCACTTTATATCTCAAATTTAAGAAAAAAAAAAACCTCCTAAAGAATTAAAAAAAAATTCCATGTATGACAAAATGCAGACTAAATACCACCCTATGTTTAAGTATAATGGCGTAGTGACATTTGACCTATACGTAATGGCATTCCAATGTTCTATTGTTTCAACAGAATGACATGTTCAGGAAACAGCGTATTTTTTGTAAACAATTTTTGTTATTTTAGTACTGAATGTCTATTAAAAGTTATATAATGTAACGAAAAACATTTACATTTTTACGCAATGTTAACATGCATTATAAAATGGGTCAATTTCGTCGAATCATCGAATTTTTTTTTAAAAGCTACTCAATGTTGAAAAGAGTGCATGCACATATTTGTTTTAAATATTTTTTTTCTTTCAAATCATCAAACGTGACACAAGTTTTAAATATATTATAACCATAAAATCGAAAATGTGTTTACCAATGGAATTTTTACCAATGGAATTTTAATATAATTCTGAACTTGAATTTAAAAAAAACATTGTTATATAATAATATTAACAATAATAATAGTTTTGAATATAAAAAATCGTTGTGCGTGTTTTTTTCGTCTGAAATTGTATTCACGGTTTTCAATTTTTCATTTTTTTTTCTCTCAAGTAGCAAACATTGATTGTGTTATGTTTGGTTAATTATTTATGTTTACTATTGTCTAGAAAGGTTTGTATTCTCATTTCCAGTCAGTGTTGGTTCTTCCATGGAAGTATTATATGGTCTATACTATTTTCCTTTGTTCTTTGTTGTTTTGTTTTTCTCATTTGCAATCATTTTACTGTTGATATATTTTTTAAGACAAATATATATATGTTATCTTTTATTTGTCATTTTCAAAGTACAAGAATGAAAAAAAAATGTTGATTTCATAGTCTGTCAAATTTTAGCATTTGCACCATTCGTTTATTTGTTCAGGTTTTTTTTGTAGAAAACATCAGTCTATGTTTTTTCTTTTTACTCTATATCTAAAATAATTTGTATTTTATATGATTAACACAAAAAGTCATTGACTTTCCTTTATCTGTTTAAACTGTCCGTTTGTATTTTCCTTATCTCTATTTGCTTGACATCTTGTTGGTCAAATAAGATGTTTATTCAGATTTGTGAAGAAAAAAATAAACAATATAATATTCGTGTTGCTATCATTATGTTTTGCTGTATGTCCTGCTTTGCATTTGCTGTTTCAATCTTTATTTGTGTCTGAATGCAGTACAGAATAAATAGTGACCAATTATAAACATAATCTCTTTTGTTTGTTTATTTATTTTTTGTTAATTTCTTATATTTTAGAATAATTATCAGCACAAACAACTTTCATACGAACTTATTATCATCCAACGCGTGAAAATGCTCATAAAAATTTCTGACAAAATTCGATCCGACGGACACTACTGTGAACAAAGTGTCCGTGTCTTATTTTACTGTCAGACCTCCTGGTAGATTCATTCTCATATTTTATTGTTTAGATATAATTATTTCGAGTAAAACGTATCCCACATAATCATTTCAGTATCTACTTCTATTGAAAAACCTTTGAAAATACTTTAGTATTCTTAATGAAGACCAATGCATATAGATTAGAACTGGTTCTTATTAATAACAGGGAACCATTTGGAATAAAAAAATATCCTTCCGTAGATGTCAAAGGATTTCAGTATAAGTCAAGCAAATGAAGCAGATACCGTATAATTATCTAGAAAAAAGCTAGATTTTTTTCAACAATTCTGGCTTCTGTCGCATTTTTGCGCTTTGATTTGCTCTAACAATACAAGATTTTCCATCTTTATTAGAAATAATTAATACTCTCTTGTTTTTTAATGACCCCATCATTTATTAAACATGCTAATATGCAAGGAAAATAATTCTAATGATTTGGTTTTACAATATAATTTCTATACGAAAATAGTTTTAATTCACTGGAAAAACAAATTAAAAATCAAATTCGAAAACAATGTACACAAAAGTTGATGCTTGTTAGATTATAGTATTGAGTTTGTTATATTACAAGACTTGAAATATACAGATCCTAATGATATATGGCTTTTTCTTCCGATGACAAAAGTCCATTCTGTAACTCTTCGTGCTTGGTTTATAAACAAAAATTACCGTAAATTAGTTTTAATCTTAGAACAGTATTCTGGCCACTTTTTCTGTACAATAAATTCAAAGTTATATCTTCACTAGATTTTCCATATTTTTAATATAAAACCATTTTTTTACCACGCGTAATTCACTCGCGAAAAATTAGGATTGTATTTTTCTTAATTTATATTTCATTATTTTATACATGTATATATATTTATTTGGGAGTGGGGAGGGGTTACGTTGACATCTTTCAATATTTAAAAATGATGGTTCTACTGATGTTTTAGCGCAGCAAAGTCACCAACAATTGTTCATATGTGTCTAAATATTAAATTATTTTACAATGTAAAAATATATCCAATTACAATTCTCAATGTTTAAAACTTTCATTATTTACCTACAATGAAAACAAATTAAAACTTTATTTGAAGTACAAATAATGGTGGTTCTTCAAAATGTATTCAAAAGTATACTTATATTTATACTCAAGTAAAACATTTATTTGTAAACAAATGTTTTATTTGTGCGCTTACCTTCTATGACTATGAACAATCAAAATATACTTGTTTAAAATATTATTGTTATTTCAATAATTATTCATGTCTCACTTAGGAAAAAACTATAAATTCTTAAAAAAAAAAAAAATAACACCTGCCTATTTTGTCTACAAAAATAAATAATCTGCAAAAACTTTCCCCTCAGCTGTTTTGTTTCAATTATAATTTGCGATTGAAAGCAACCGAGAAAAAAGGTCAGTCAAAACGAACAAATACAATTCCAAACATAGAAAATTCATAATAAAAAAAATCAGTTTAATGAAAAGCTGAGACGAGTTCTGCCATTGTTGTTGTTATCTTGAAAGAGATTACACAACAAAAGAATATATAAAATTTAATAAAATTATCTAACAAAAGTTGATTTACACAATATTCAATAGTCCAAAGAATACAGCAATATAGTTTCACAGAACAAGTTTTTGCCGAAGACAGTTGCTCTTGCAAAGTCTGTCGTAAAGAAAGTTCCTCTTCACACCTGCTACATTCAGTATTTCTGCAATTCTATGAAATCTTACCTTTATCTAAACGGAAACTTAATATCCTTCTTCAAAAAAGAAAATACGAAAGCACAACCGCGTTTACAACATTTATTTCAATAAAATCCAAAGACCAAAATCGCTTCTTCCACAAGACTAAGAGCTTTTTATGTTGGAAAAAGAAATAAAAAAGGATTGTGTCAGTTTCTTGTCCAAACCGTTTTACAATTTCTCACTCAATGGTTGTTGTCAAACTTGCAGTATATCTATCAAGACATGAACGTATCGGGTTCCTTTCTGTTTTCCATAATTTGAAACATAGCGTGGCCAACCTGACAGCTTGGATTTTATATTTCGCATTAGAAAAAAAATGATGACAGAGAAAAGTGACAAGTAAATACGAGTGTCGATTACATGCAGAAACTTACATCGGTTGATGGATTGACTTGTACAACTTGTCCAGTTCTTTTAACAACGTGGGATATTTTATCTTCGGTGGTCAAGGGGCGGATGTATGATCACAAAAATACTGATAAAAATCACTTTAATTGAATACCACTATTAAAATATAAATCATTATTTGCAAAAATTACAATGTGTCGACTTGAGATAGATCTTTGTCAACAAGTGACAAATCAAATAGATTTAAAGACTGCCTTAACATAGAATGAAGGACGAAATTGTTTTATTACGTTAAAAAGTCAAAACAATGAATTAAACACCGATATCAGACCGTCCAATTTAAAATCAAACGTGGAGAACCAAAAAAGAAGCTAGAAACTTAAAAAGATGACGTACATTTACTTAATTGGAAAAAATGATCAGCTATGAAGCAAATGGATTTTCTCTATATGAAATATTGTGCAATTGGTCCAGTATTTTTATTGTTTGTTTGTTGAAGATGGTCTCTCTGATCTGGCGCCTTGAACATCAATTATGATTAATGGACAACTTTCAATATTTGAAATGCATCGGATTTTAGCTAAACAATGTTTGTCTTTGGTTAGGGGGAGAGATTCTCACGCGTTTTACGACAATATAGTTTTTACGACTGTTCAAAATTCATTTGTCTTCCGTCTTAAGATATGTGGATGAATGGAATTGGTTTATGCCATATGACTAAGCGTTAACTTCATAGCTGCCTTTAGAAAACCAAAATATTAATACACAAACTGTGCAATAATTCCAAAGACGATGAAGCCAATTTTTAATTATGAATTCCAAATATAAAATATTTGACAAATATCGCTTTTGAAATGACGGCAATAGAAGTAAAAAAAAATAATAAAGCTGTATTTATCAGGATAAAAATGAAATCAGATCATAGGAGTCTTGATTGAATAAGTGATTTGAAAATATCGGAATTTTATAATTCAGATAAAAGGATACAAGAAGATCCTTTCGAAGTGCAGATTCACAAAATCACAATAGGTTAATTCACAACGAAGACAATCCCGAAAATCAACACAATTTTAAACCACAGTTAATCAATCAATCACCCAGCACACAATCGCTTAAGTCACATGAACATATAAACAAAAGACAACACGGAAATTTTGGGGAATATGAATGACCACAAAACCCGGAATAGATATGATTTGCTTATGAGGGAAAAGTAAATTTAAAATACTGTTAGCTTTGGATTAAAAAAAGCATTTACTCCGCTCTTTGTTTGGCATTGAGACTTGATTTTTTTTTTTGCTTTCGGTAGGCCATTTCTGTTTTTTAGCATAAAATCAAAATTTAAATACCTACCACCTCACCTAATTAAGAAGAAAAACACACACACCCATAAACTAAACAATCAACATTTTTGACACCAAGTTTGTTCCATAATTTTGTTTTGCTAACTACACATCGGTATTCAAAATTTTATTTTGAACTAAATTTTAATTTAAGGGCATACATATTAAGAAACATGCATACATTCAAATGTCTTGAATTTCAAAAATTACTGAAATGTTCTTGTGTTGTAATATATAGTTTTAATCCATCACTATACACATAATCGTATATATAACAAGCGGACACATGAACCTTGAACAAATAGAATTTAGGACCGACTGTTATTTGCTTTTTTGTTTGTTAAAATATTTTATATTTTCTTATATATTCCAGTATTTCTGAAGTAAGTATGAAAAATCGTATATTTTTTACAGTGCCAGTAAATTTTATGTTTTACTCCGACTTCCGGTTGCACATGCATTGTTCTGTGTATCAGTTTGTTTGTTATGAAAAGCTGCATGCCTTTGAAATTGTAATAGCATCATATATACATATATATAGGTGAATGAAACAAGGAATGCAAATAATCATTGTCCTTAAAATTTGCAAATGTGCCTGTTTCACATGTTCCACAGGCTTTGTTTGTGTGGTAATATAAAAGAGACATGCAGAATCGTGATGCTGCAGTTTGTATTGACCTCAATGATAAGTACATATACTGAATGGTATCTTGATGAAATAATATCTTGACAAATGCCGAACTTCCTACATCAAGATTAAAACAATGTTCTTTTTGATTTTGACTGATAATAAATGCAATCGCTTGATTTGAACCGTTTTGTTGTATTTTGGGTAATTTTTGCATTAAACTTCATAAATTGTTTACTTTGGTGAAAAAGAAGTACCATCCAAAAGCTAACCTCAAAAGCACATTGATTTCGAGAAATTAACCTCTTGGTCAGAATGAGTAAGAGCTATGCGATTCATCCTCTGATTGAGTAAAAGCAGTTTGTCGTAAACTATCTTTTAGTGTTAAACAAAAATGGGGTTGATATTGGGTCTTTTATATTTTTTCGATCGACTTGCTTTGTGGTCCAACGTTGACACCACTGTGTCTAAGCTTCCATACAATGAAAAAAGAGGTTTTAATCTATTCCCTATATATATCAAAGATGACGTTTAATAATTTGTTATGCGAAATCAAAAACGTTGGTTTTGTAAATTCTCTAAAACATGTACATATATAAATCAGGCATACTTTGTATAAAGTTTCTTTATGGTCTTGATAAATCATCCAAACTTGTAAGCGCTATTCTTTTCAACTTATGTAAGCCAAATACACAAACGTTTGCAGTTATTATATAACACACGCACCAAGTTAATAATGGTTTTCTATTAAAAAAAACTAATAAAAAAAACCTGCTTCGCATATTTTTTTGTTGTACATTGATTGGCAGCAGCGATTAACATGTTTTAGTTTTCTTATTTTAAAAAGCAACAGAACATTGAAAGAACTATTTATATGCCGTCACAAATGCTTTTCAGCAGAAATGCATACTTCAAAATTTACTGAGAAAAAAATGCACGCGCTTAGCTTCATATATACGTGAATTGAAATGTAACATGAATTATTATTTTGTTGATTTTAGTGTTGTTTTTAATTTTTGATATATAATTTCAATCATGCATGTATAATTCTTTTATGATATTATATAGTGGTTGAATCAATCAACTCTAAAAATGTATTTTCCCGTACAATACTTTTCGTCTTCCTAAGAAAACTAGGTAACGTTCTTTTAACACATGAACAAAGAAGGCAATATCGCAATGAATATGTATTAGATTTGCATTTCAAAAGTTCTTTTACAAAGCGTGCAATGTGTAAAAAACATATGCATCTCTAACCCACTGTATCTATACCTTATCTCAAGAATGTCTACGATCGAACCCATTTAAGTTTGTACACCCACCTGTATATGGTTCGGTATCAGTTGGTGCTTTACAGGATTTTTTCGCTGACTTTTTTTTAACCTATTTGACCCGTAACGGTGGCGGCAATGCTGTATGTCTTACGGAAATTGGAAGTGCCTACTATACTCTTTAAAGGGTTTTATTAAATGTATATCATTTCCAAATGTTTCACTAGAAAATTGAAATAGTAAGTACGTAGTTGTTCATACGTTCAAGAAAGATCATCATGCACTGCGTCATCTCTCAAAAGATCAGCAGCCATCACCCCTTATACCCTGTATGTTGTGGTTTGTTTTTATATTTGTTGATACAAAAGTTGTTTCTTGGGTGCAATTTATAAAAAAAAATACAAATCCTATAATAAAAACTATTTTGTTTGGCTCCATATAGGTCATGAAGGTTTTTTTTCAAACTTATGTCAATAGTTCATATTGACCCTTGAAGTCAGGTGAGCGAAAAAAATAAACGATTATGTTGATGGAGAAAGTAGTAATGAATTTCTCTAATGAACATGCACAGTGTCCGAAAACCGGGATTTAAATTGTGAACAAAGCAATGAGTTATCGTATTGAAGCATTTTCATATTCAAATTATTTGTTTTCTTCAATTTTTGACAATACTGTAATCATTATTGACATAATATTGGTATTAAAACACTTCGCATACACTAGATATTTACAAAATGTTTAATCGCATTCATGATTATCAAATATACTGGCCCAAAATGATAGCCATGCCCATAAAAATCTCTATCTCTCAAATCAAACATCATACGAAGGTATAAATTAAGGTATACAAAATCGATTTCAAAAGAAATCTTGAAGAGTAAGAGTTTTCTGCTATGCATAATATACTTACTAGTACTTTTTGTCCTGAAGTCAAAGCTTAAATTTAAAAAAAATATCAAATATGAAAACAGTTTGTTATGAAAAATGAAGATGCATTTTTGAAGATAAATTTCTAAAAATAATTTACGCATTGTATTTATAACATGTTTGTTTCTGGAATAATCTCGTACCCTGTAGAACAAAGATTTGAGAAAATAGACATTTGCGCTGTTTGATTTGAGAGAGAGATTTTTATGGGCATGACTATATAGAATATGCGGAAAGGGTTAAAACATCCAATACCTTCATAGGTATAACCAGATCTGCACTGGTACCAACTTTAGGTTTTCTATATTTTCGTAATGTTAAACGGATACTAGTAGTTAGTTTTGAAACAGGAGATTTTCAGTGTCCATTCATTCACTTTTAACAATTTTCTTTATCGTTAAACTGGTTCTCTCTCTCAGTACACTACAATATCATGGTTTCATCAAAGAATGTCAATAATTTCCAGTACGATTGTCCAACGGAGTTCCTTAGTTACCCTCTCTCTAGTAGTCACTTTAATGTCGATGTAGTATCATCTTTAATAAGATTTTGTCTACATTTGACACTACAATATCATGGTTTCATCAAAGAATGTCAATAATTTCCAGTACGATTGTCCAACGGAGTTCCTTAGTTACCCTCTCTCTAGTAGTCACTTTAATGTCGATGTAGTATCATCTTTAATAAGATTTTGTCTACATTTGACAAATGAAAATACGGGTAATTTGTGTACTTAATAACATAAGGATGGGTGGATTCTAATCACCAACATTAATCTTTATTTGTGTGTCGTTTACAATACTATATAATTGTATCCACGGCCAATGCCCCTAATATCTTCTGTCTTTTAATGGAAATTTTGTCAAATAAGGAATCAGAAAATTACATCGATCGAATCTGAAGAAAATAGCGCTTCATGATATCCAAATACAAATAATCTATCAATTTATAATCACCCCCATGTCTAATCTAACATCTTGTCTAAAAGGAAAAATATCATTCAAGTTTCCTTAAACTTAAGTTTGATTATAGAAATTCAAATACACCGTGGTTTTGTAGAAAGCCAATATATTACGTTATCAGCTTCAAAATGCGATAAGCACAGTAAAAGGTTCAATTGAACGCTATATCTAACTTGACAACGAGGTTTGGCGCGTTTCTTAGGAGGCTGTGTCGTACCGACAACAAATGGATTTCCATTCGCTTTCAGCTTTTTCAAATAAAAGTTAAAAAGGCTTTAGCTGGATTTGTGTTTTACGCAAAATGCACATATCACCCGGGTAACATTAAATCAAAGATTCAGCCGTATAATCTTGTCTATTGAGGTAACAGATTTTGAAAATATTCTGTTAGAAAAAAAGGTTTAATGAAATAAATGCATGTTAAATTTCTTCACAATTCAGCATAGAGCTATACGTGTAAATTAGTTTCAGATAAAACGGGAAAAAAGATAAAAATTAAACGCCATCTTGGATTGTTTGATACTCTGGATATTGTTTAGATTTAGTGGACATGTAATCAAAACTTTCTTATAAAATATTCATATCTAATGGCTGGCGTCTCTTGATGTATTGTCGAGCCTACAGGAACATTGTAATATCTGGGGGATATTTTAGATTACGTTACTCGAAATATTATGTTTTATTTTTCGCTAAAAATTGGAATTAGTTTCAATAAAATAAATTATTCTATCATCGCCTGTATGATTGATGGCTACTAGTGTGGTCAATATACACATTTATAAATGTCCTGAGGCTTTCTAGTTTTTTTTACTGTTCGTCTGTAGCATTTGTTGACGTCTGCTTGGATTTTTTTTCTATAATTAGATAATTAGATTTTGAAAGACTGAACCACCTCTTTTTCCCTTTTTTTTCAAATTTCCAAACTATCTGAATACAATGAAAATGTTATAAAAATCGAGTGCTTAAAAGAAATATGTTATAAAGTGCACTTTAATGTTATCTGTAATAAAACCATTTTATAGTCAGAAAATAAAAATAAAAAATGGAATGGATGCCGCCGACGACGTACTGTCTCATTTAAACGCACACATATTAGGGGGATACAATGGTAAAAAAGGTTTTATCAAAGATTTATATAACATTTATCATATAAACATACAATTTGTTATATATTTATTCATGAATAAATATTTCGAAGCAATATTAAGTCTTTTCTCTTAATTTTGTAATGATAAAACCCTTTTTTCAAAGACAAAGAATATGAAAATACATTTTATCATTGTATTTCTAAGCGATTTCTTTGGTCGTTGTTTTTCTTTCTTTTTTTTTTAACTTTTATAAGACACCAATTTATTTCTGTAGTAGTCATATTTGGCTAGGTGTGACTCATGATGCTTTTCTACAACGGTAATGTATACATGCTTCACGTGCATGCTATTTAATATAAAGAAAAATGGATAAAAATAAAGAAACAAAATGAAAAGAAAATACGCATTGAAAAAGTAAGATAAAACTGATAATTTTTTTTACACATGATACGCTTGTTGGCTCGAATGAAAATTCATGAAGATTTCGAAAAACGCTTTGCTGAATAACAAGTGTCAACATTTTTGGAAATAGCTGAATTCGTATTTTGCGTAACTGAAGCATGCAGAGTCTCGGTATATATATAACGTTCAAACCTATGATTGCGTTGGATAAAAACCGCAATTTTTATACGTGTGCATGTAAAACAAATTTCTTGGTAGAGGGGTCTAAATACAGCACAAACAGCATTTTCCAAAAGACCAAAAAAGTGAATATATATATATATATAAGTCTAAATTGAAAACAACCTATGATTGCGTTGGATAAAAACTGCAATTTTTATACGTGTGCATGCAAAACAAATTTCTTCGTAGAAGGGTCTAAATACAGCACAAACAACATTTTCCAAAAGACCAAAAAAGTGAAAAAGTATATTTAAACAAAACGCATTTGACTAACAGGTCGAACAACGGATGTTCTTAAACCCTGCTGACTGCCATCGGCGATTGCCAAAGAAACGGATCACAAGATGTAACAAAATGGATCTTTATTATTATTTTGATTCCAAACAGAAAACAATAGACTCGCGGAAAAGATGGTACACCGCAAACATGAGGTGCAAAAAATTTGTACACCATATCCGGATAACGACAATTAATGTCTATTCAGCGATGTAAGGAATCGAAACGGTATTTGGAAGGCCATACAATTTACCTCAATTTAGGATAGACTCTTGAATTTTGATTAGTCGAAATAAGATGAACGGATCATATAAACCCGAAGGCAAATATAATACAAGCCCAAACGAAAAAATATAAATAAGTCTAAATTGAAAACAACATTCAAACCTATGATTGCGTTGGATAAAAACCGCAATTTTTATACGTGTGCATGCAACACAAATTTCTTCGTAGAAGGGTCTAAATACAGCACAAACAACATTTTCCAAAAGACCAAAAAAGTTAAAAAAAAATATATATTTAAACAAAACGCATTTGACTAACAGGTCGAACAAAGGATGTTCTTAAACACTGCCATGGCGATTGCCAAATAAACGGATCACCAGATGTAATTAATTTAATACCAAACAGAAAACAATAAACTTGCTGAAAAGATGGTATACCGCAAACATGAGGTGCAAAAATTGGTACACCATATCTGGATTTCGACAATTAATGTCTCTTCAGTGATGTTAGGAATCGAAACGGTATTTGGAAGGCCATATAATTTACCTCAATTTAGGATACTCTTTAATTTTGAAGAGTCGTACATATATGATAAATATGTTCTGTTTATAAAATGGTCTTACGACTGAAATGGTAGTACTGCTATTTTTATGACCAATGAATGATTCCATGGTTTAAAAAAATGTAGCTACTTCATTTGATAGTTTGTGCAAGGAAAATCCGTGGTTTATGGTAAAAACGGTCTCTGTAAAACCGGTATAACACTACTCAGAGTTGAAGAAGATATCGTCTACAAAATGCTTTGTAGTACAGAAAGGCATTGTAAGACTTTCTTCGGCATGAAGCCATTTAAAATCTAAATAAAATTCATTCTTTAATATGTTTCGGAAATACTGAAGAAATATGAAATATCTCCCTGTCTGTGCTCAAATACAGATGGTATTAAGAAACATGGAGTTTTTGAATGAACTGCTTCCAAAATTTTCAAAGTAACAGATGTTTAATTTACTAAAGTTGGATTTTTGACAGGTAGAACTGGTTTTAATAAAGATCTTGTACAATGACAAACGTTACAATCTTTCCGTCAATTGTAATTGATACGTTGAATGTAGGTTTGTAATCGGTTTGATAGTGATAAAATTCCGTGTTAACTATGTCGACTTTCTGACAGCCATGACAGTTGATGGGTCAATACTGCATGTCCACGACACATTAATGAAATTACAGGTGTTAGAACTAGCATAGAAATGTCCTCTTTGTCAACCTGTCTGAGATAGGGTGAAAATAATGGTCACGTGGTAATTCAACTCGAAGATCTAGATTATTTACCGAAATTGTTACACATAAATTTCATGTATTGACTATCTTAGTAAAAAAAATTGGAATATTAGTGGAATGACATGTACAGACCGTGGGAAGTTAATGACTTCGACTTTGACAACTTGGATCAATCATCCTGACAACAATACCTTTAGGGCAGGTGACAACATTGTCAGAAAATTCTACAAGTCTAGAAAAAAATAATAATATGAGATATTACTGTAAATATTAATCCAACTTTATTACAGTCCGTGTACAAAGAAAGAAAAAAACAATAACCGCATTTCCCAAAAGTAAGCATGTGTTAAGTGACCCTTTTAGAGATATACAAAAAATGAGGAAAACTTTTTACCTGCTTATAACTTAGCTTATAACTTGGTTTTTTTATACTTTAATATAGAAACTAGTTGGTAGCATATAAGCTATAGAAAATGAATGGAATCACACTGACCAATCATTCATATTCTTGATTGGAAAGTTTTATACGTTGTTCATCAAAGTAAGATACAGGTTTAGTGCACACAGACATGTTGCTGGAATGACTTTCATCGGGTATTAACCTCGTTCTGAAGCCGCCGTAGAAAGTATCCTATCGATTACTGTCACTAAGACCTACTTTTCCATGATGTGGTGTGCCACTGCTATTTTATTGGAACTATTCCATATCTACTTTTATTTCAATTCATACAACTAAGACTAAAGTGTTGACTTCAATTACCTTTTTTATCATTAAAATTTGAGGCGTAAACTAAGATGGCAATTAAAAGTAATAAAACAATGGACAGACAAGATTGTGAATAAAAAAACACACACAAAGGACAAAGAAAACCATAAATAACAATACAAAAACATGACCATTGCTAAAACGTAAACGACTCGGATTGGATGACTAGGCCGAACCTCAAGCCGAATGTATTCTAACATTTGAGGGTTCTGTCTATGGAGATATGACATCTATCTACTTCTACACTTTTTTTCATATGACGCCAGTGACTCAATGAGTGATATAAAAATCACCATGAAAACGTACTAGTTCTTAAGAACGAAATAATTCAATGATAGCTGACGATGTCAGACCCCTTCCACAAACAACAATAGCTTGTCAAAATACAGAATGTCAACAACAATACGATTCTCAAACTTTTTTTTATTTTTTGGAGCCTTCCCAAGTATCATATGATTATGAAGTATATCCCCATATGAGCCATCGTTGCATATAGTGCACTTAAGTTGATGGTTAAAATACACAAGATAAAAGATCGCCTTGCACTAGTCTACCTCGAACACTCTTGTAGATGCTCCAACATTATATCAGCCAACGAGAGGGCCTTTACGATTAAGTCAATACGACTAAAGAATGCCAATACGAGAGAGCCTTTACGGTTAAGTCAGTAAGAATAAAGAATGCCAATATGTATGCTAGATTATGTTTATTTTGATGTTTTTGACCAGTTGGACAATTCTGTGATTTAGAATTTGTGTATCGTCTCTTTTGCTGACAACTGCCTCGTCATCCAGCCGTCAGTTCTAGGTCATTCTAACTGCGTGCTTGTATTTGTCCATGTAAACAAGAAATCGTCGAGACAACTAATTTATGAATATGGCGATAAGAACTAATCTCCATGTTTGACCTTAAAGCCAGATTTCAGAGAGTCGCGTGTGTTTACTCAACAGATCAAATCAGAGAGTAAACAAACTGACTGTGTAATATGCATTAAAGTAAGAGCACCATTTAGGCAGGATGAGCAGAAAAATAAACAGTTTAATAATGCATATTGATCAGACAAAATTATTGTCCAATATTTTTATCCAAAATGAGGTTCGTAGGAGTCATGTTTCTCATTTGTGATAAAGTTTTATGCAGAATGTCGAAATATTAAGAATAATTAAGTGAAAATGTGCAAATTGGTGTTGAAACATTTTGTGAACTTTTGAAAGAAAAAAGTCGGCCTTGGGATGTTTCTTTTTCGACTTCGTGCACAATATTAATTATATATTAAAGTATGTACAAACAAAAGCTCATCGATTAAAGCACATGAACAAAGAGCCGTGGAATTTTTATATAGCATGTTGATGCCAAAATATTTTAGATGAGTGTTGCATGGAATACCAAAAGCATGGCTATATGTAATAGTAGTATAGATTATAGTAAGAGACGTTAGATAAACCTCAACGAGACAGCAACCCAACAACATGGATTGTATTGAAGTAAAGACTCGTGTTTATGAAAATAACTCTTTCTAATTTTCGTTCGTCCGAGCGCTTTTCTGGATTAACTTTCAATAACGCATGTATGGATGTATAAATACACGAACCCGGTAGGAGCTATGTGGCCAAAATGGGCATGAAAAAGATAGTTTAATTAATATAAGGTCAACTTTGCCTTAGGGAGTTGAAACCTTAGTTTCTTAATAATTTTTAAATTCATTAACGGAGAATCTAAGAAAAGTAAGTTATAAATCATGCATGTCAGAAGTACGACTACCGAGCTGACGATACCCGATTTTAGTTTAACCACAAGGACTACTATAGTAACTTACTTTTATACGGATATAGAGACATCATAGTCTCTTTAATGACATTTAACAAGTATGTTAAAATGATAGAAATAACGTGAAGAGTTATGATATTATATATCCTTATTAAAGGAATTTATAGCACTTAAGTTCTATTTAATTTAATTCTCCATAAGGACTATAAACAACGCCTTCAGTATACTACAATTCGATAAAAAGCCTTATCATGTCAAAAGAAATATATACATGTCATTGACGAGCCTTTGATCTGGGCGACATCCAAAGTCCATCTCGTCAGCGAGTATTAGTCCTTGTATCATTGTCTTCATGGCCATGATTACTATAGTTTCATTACAAGTAATAGTAATGAAATTCCCACTAAGTCTGGTAAATCGACCTTTTCAACAAATTTAATCTTAAGATAGTGCAGATTTCACTAACGATGTGTTTTACGTAGTGCAAAATTCTAAATAAGTAATAATAGATAGAAGTCCATATCTATTATAGAAATCAGATCTTAGTGATTGATTGTTGATTGATTGATGGTTGCTAAACGATCAAGGCAAATATAAAAAAATACATATTCAAAATTCGAAGCTAATTCAGAAAACCCACATCTAACAAAACTGAGGGAGGGAGTGAAAATTTTACTGTCAAAAATTGCTTTTTCATTTTTTGGCTACAAAAAAAACATTAAAATTATACGATCCCTCGTAAAGTCAGGTTTTTGTTACCTCCACTCTCCAAACCGGCTTTGGTTATCGAAATGAATGAATGAATGAATGAGTATTTTATTGCAGAAGCAAACATAATGCTATAGCAAAATAACATAATACACATAACATAATATATAATGACAATAATGACGGTAAACAGAGAACAACACAATAAAGTCATAGCAAGCACAGAACTACAACTGTTATGCAATTGTAATTTGTAATCTTAATCTTAACTTCCATGCCGCATTAAGAAATTTACACAATTTTTCGGTTAAATACTTTGAGCTAGCTTGCAAAAGCAATACAAGCTATCTATTATTTTGCCACGAACAATAATATTTAGGTAAAAACTGTAGCCTCAATGATCTAAAGGCAGGACATACTAATACAAAATGATACTCATTTTCTATACAATTTATATAACAACATGTACATATACGATTTTCTCTTACAATATTGTCAAAACGACCAACTTTGATATTCAGTTTTAATGTTCCACTACGTAGTTTAGTGAGCAAATTACTACTGGTATTTAAATCATAATTTAAGTAATCCTCTAAACAAAAATCATTTTTTAATGTCCTTATATAAACAGTTTTTCACAATCGTTCAAAATAGCAAACCAGTTCTGGTAGTATTGGTCGTTTATACGACATTTTGTATATTCAAAAGATACATTAAAATAAATGTTCTCTTGATCAATCGATGCATACATAGTTTAGACCTAATCTAAATAGTAAATCGCGCACATTTGAAACCCAGTTTCTCTCACTATGCACCCTTACATATCTGTTTTTCTGTTTTTTTTTCCTTATTTGTAGTTTAAAACCTGAAGACAAAATGCTACCAAAAGCAAAAGAAACAATAAAAAACATGTTTACTGTATAATCCTCAAATGATTAAAACCCTTTGAATGAAGAAAAAGACACGACTTTAATAATTAAAAAATAAATAAATGATTTTTTTTGTTGCCCAAATCCATCTGTAAACATTTGTCAATTTGCGTCTGAAATTTCACATAACTACTACTAAAAAAAAACATAAACCATTTTCCTAGGCATTATTAAAAATGACATAAAAATAATGTTATGAAATAAAAATGCCTGAAATCAAATGCAAAAAAGTACATCCAAACTCGTAGAAATTAAGATTAATAAAGATATGTTTTTCTTGTTTTTTGTAATTGCCACATATTCTTTTTGCACTTTCTAGTTGTTAACAATTGTCCTATATATTACTACCATTCTTTATAGGTTTATCGCTGTGCGTCAATCGTCAAATGAACCAGGGCATTTAATGATTGGTGATTGATTGTTTTGTTTTTTGCTTAACTTCCAGTGGAAGAATTAAGGGAAAGAGAAAGAGAGGCGAAGGATACCAAAGGGACATTCAAACTCATAAAGCGAAAATAAACTGACAACGCCATGGCTAAAAAAGAAAAAGACTAACAGACAAACAATAGTTCACAAAACAACATAGAAAACTAACGACTGAGCAACACGAACCCCACCAAAACTTAGGGGGTGATCTCAGGTGCTCCGGAAGGGTAAGCAGATCCTGCTCCACATGTGGCGACTGTCGTGTTGCTCATGTAAGTACAAACCCGGTGCTATGTCTTATTCGGTAGGTTACATTTGGGAAAATATTCCATGCATGTTCAGGACGAGAAATTAACAACTAATACATAGGATGAAGGTTGGGGAAATTTGGACTGCCACTGGAAAATGAAGGTATATTGAATAGGGATATACATTTTGCCTTCCGACAGGCCATCCACGGACACCTCGAATTAATTGTTGCAAGGGTTCTTAACGTGCAGAGATCGTGGCACTCTCTCTACACGAGGCATCGGATTTTACGCCCCCATTTTGACCGGACGTCGCTGCGTACTTATACATCCCGCACAGCCAAGCAGACACCCTACTTTGACAAAGGATTTACTGCTGGTCGGAAGAAGACCAAAGTGGTTATATTTCTATTTCCTGGTCACCCTTGGTGTGGGTATTAAATGATCCAGAAAAATGAAAATCAACGTTTTCGGTCTATAATTCTGTATCATTACTTTAAATGAACAGTATACCAATCTTTTATACTTCGAATGATTATGCAAGATAATAAGACAACACAACTTTTTAGTCATTTTCCTATATATAAGGTATGGGTTTTGCTCATTGTTGAAGGCCGTACGGAGACCCAAAGTTGCTAAACTTCTTCGCCATTTGGTCTCTGGTGGAGACTTGTATTATTGGCAATCATATATATGGAAGTTTTTAACGACCTTGACTGGCTATACAACCCTTGCACGGTCGGCTATTGGCAATCATAACACATCCTCTTATATTTATATATTGATCTTGCTATAAGTATAAGTTATTTATGTCACTGGTGAAGAAAACTCTAGCAGAAAGGGTATAAGAAGATATCATGGCAAAAAAAAAAACACAACTCGACGAAAGGCAAACAACAATATATGCCAAAATAAACACAAAAAGCTAAGCAGCATACAGTACAGAAAACTAAAGATTGAGCAACAGGAACCAAAAAATTACAGAGGGTGAAATCAGGTCATACGTAAAGATTAGTCCAAATAATTATATGGTCTTGGAAGGTTATTTTAATTTTTTCATGCCAAATTTGGATCTCAAAGTTACGCCAAAAAATTCTCTCTCAAAGTCCAGACAGACTACCACTAGCTAGTACATATAACGCATCCGTTATATCCAGAGGAATAACAGCAACTTAATTATGACCCTATGATTTTTTTATTTCCTAGTATTATTGTCACGTGTTCATTCACTACATACATATCCTTTTTCAATCTAGAACCGAACCCGAAAATTGGATGTTTTTCGGTCCAAAATACGTCTCAATCCGATTTCATCACAAATCAAACGCCGTATTAATTATTTATATATAATTGAAATCTATTTTTTATAGGACAAACAAATCAAAATAATAAATAGGAGATTATATCGAAAATCTAATTTTTCACTATGGTCTATTTTCAAGCGGCCAGAAATTTCGTATACCTTAATACCTATAATTGAGTAAAAATAAAACCCGTCATATATGTCTTCGTGGTATGATCATTAATACTAAGAAAAATTAAAGAACGAATAAAACTAATCTGACCTGTTTTCTATCAAAAATTTGGTATTTACATACCCTTTGCTCGTTTATCTAAAATCTTACTTGTTGCACATTTGTAGTTGACGTTTAATTATTCTAACTTTCGAAATAAAAGCAGGAAAGCCTACAGGAATGAGAGGTTTAGGCCACAAATTGTAATTTGGACTATTTGTAAGTCTGAAGTTTGACTTTGGTAAAGGGTGTTAGGGTATACTAGTATTACTACATGAATTGAAACACATCACTCGAGACATATAGCCGAGATTGACAAGTATTTCAAGTATTTAAGTGTGGTGATCTACTAAGAAAGGTTAAAGACATAATATAATGAACCATGTGACCTCGGTGACCTGGGTGGCCGAATGGTCAAAATTTTCATGTACAAATAATATAATCCAATTGGCACAATTAATGGTATGGTTCATCCCCGAGGTGAATTTAGCGTAAAGAAATTGAACACAGATTCTGCATTTGAGGGTTGAATCTCTCCATTCACCAAAAGGTAACTAAGCGACAGAAAAAACGCCAAAAGACAAATAGAAGTCATTAAATGCAAGTCTAAAATAGTTTCTATGCAAGATGTTGTAAGCTGCAAAATGATTCTTGAAAATTTTATGAAAAAATATAACAGGGACTATTAAGATCTACCATTATAACCAAATTCCCTAAAAGACTAAAGCTAAAATACAAACGTGTTGCAATAGACAAGCATTAACGAAGGTTAAACTATAGTCTTATATGCAAGTAACCCACTTCCCCTTTCAATCTCGATGAGTGGTTTGAGCACTGAACACAGCCCCGACTCCTCTTATAATATCGATTCAATGGCTCTTTTAGGTCTACCGAGTTTTTATTTGTTCATATTTTGTGTAGCTCTTCTGTATTGTTAAGGTCTTTGGTGTATAAAGGTTGTATCCTTGAACTGTGCTCTACCACTTCCCAGTATAAGACAGAAAACTCTTTAAATGTGTTCTTTTGTCTGAATACTTTTGTTTTAAAGACATAGGTATTGAATTATTGATGATTGATTATCTGTTGTTTATTCAATGTACAATAGCTGATATCACCGACCTAGTAAGGGCACAAGTGTTAAAAAATTAATTAAACGTTGTTTTGACATCAAAATAAATAAATGTCTCTGCATTCCCTAGTAAACAAGTTAAGATGAACCAACTGGCACGAAAATCCAATAAGCGTGAGACCCACTGTAACTGGCGTGTAGAAAATGGTTACCTTGACTGTATCCGGCGGTCAGAACATTGTTGACGGGGAGAACATCCATTTAGCTATGTAGGATTTATATATACGCATGCAGTTTAAGACCAGTCACAGTTAAGATAGATCCAGGCACAGTATTTTGATTTGTTCAGCTGAGCAGTTTTTTTTTACATCGGTGGTCAATGGCAAACCTTCAAACTGTAGTATATTGCAACTCCTATAGACAAAGTTTACTGTTTGCATACCCATTACGGTTTATATATTTTTCAACTTTCAAAATTTGAACCACAGCGAACCAGATGAAAGTTGTACCACATGAGTGATACGTGTCGTACGTACTCGTGTATATTCTTTAACACATTACTAGTAATTGATTGTTGATGTTTGATATTAAAATAAGAAGATGTGGCATGATTAACAAATCTCCATCAGAGACAAAGTTTTGAGTGGAATAGGTAAAAAGTCTGGATTAACCATAAATTAAGCTCCGGGCCTCTCCCCCTAAATCCGCATCTGAGAACCACTAACCTTACCAGGAAAACAGGCAATCCTATTCAATTAAGATAGGAGTCGAATGCACCTGCGGTGTTCGAACTCACAACCTCTGTGATTGCTGTTAATAAACCATTTAGACCACTTGGCCACCGTGACCCCTCTATAATTTATACAATTATTCTTTCGTATAGAAGATGAGAAAAGTTTTACACTCTCTAACCCCTGCACCGAAAACGCTTTGAAAGTCTGTTGAACGTTGAAATTTAGAGTCAAGTAAAAAAAATAGTTCCTTTTAAGGAGGTTATTTGACAAAATCGAGGAAAATATGATTTAGTAATTGAAAAGAGTTTAAATCGGATGATTTAATCAGTAAATCAGTTTATAGATATAAGAAGATGTGGTATGAGTGCCAATGAGACAACTCTCCATCCAAGTCACAATTTGTAAAAGTAAACCATTATAGGTCAAAGTACGGCCTTCAACACGGAGCCTTGGCTCACACCGAACAGCAAGCTATAAAAGGCACCAAAAATGACTAATGTAAAACCATTCAAACAGGAAAACCAACGGTCTAATCTATATAAAAAACGAGAAACGAGAAACACTTACGAACCACATCAACAAACGACAACCACTGAACATCAGGTTCCTGACTTAGGACAGGTGCAAACAAATGCAGCGGGGTTAAACGTTTTAATAGGCGCCTACCTTCACCCTACCTGAAACAATAGTGTAACATCACAACACAGAAAGACACACTATAAAATATCAATTGAAATAGCTTAACTCAATCAAAAGACATATTAACAAAAACAAGTGAACATACACTGAACGAATAAATTTGATCTATGACACAATGTAAATACAAAATTAATAAAACAAGGGGGTTAGATATAAAACAATATCAGAAAGACCACCATTATGCAGTCTTTTCAACATTGTCTGCCCATATACTAACCCTTGACTATCACCTTCTTTTAAGCTATACCGCATTACCCTACAGACAGTACTATATCTTTACTATAACATGATGCTTAATTCAAACTCTTCTACATCATTGCTAGATTGTTTACAGGAATATATATATATTATAAAGTGCCTAGAAATCAACCTAACGATTTTATAGTAGATCTGATTCTTTACTTTCTCCCCGACCGGAGTTGGAACCTGTACTTTTCACTTCTTACTTCTACTACAAAACCGCCTAGCATTGCGCAGACGCCTTATCCCCTGCTCTATAGCTATATTTATGAAAACCGCAATGTCACTCTTTAAATTAAGACACACAATAAATGTTGCTGTCTGCATATAGATAGAGACTTTAATTGTTCAAAAGTTAATTAACCCATTTAATTTAATTAAATAAAGTTTACATGATTTATATTGTCTCATTTTTTGCTATGGTCATGATTACCATGCGATTTAAAATCCTTGTATTATTTGTATTATTTGATGCCTATAATATGTTGGTATACTGAGGAGCGGATCCAGAATTTGATGTTAAAGGGGTGGGGGACTCCTTAGAATAAAAAGTTATTTTGGACAAAAATTACTAAATTTCCCTATAAATTACATTTTATTTTATTTTAGGGGGCGCGCGCCGAGTGCGGCCCTGTCTGAATCCGCGCCTGCATGGATGGTACATCACCTGGCGATGTTAATATTCACGTATTGTTACCCCTCGAGTTCTGATTGTGTGTTAATGGCTTACTTCCGGATCGAAAATAACCGAATCGTGAATGAATGCCAAAGACATAAATTCTTGTTTCTTGATTATAGTTATGATACCTTATGTCATGATGCATATACACAATAATTCTTTGTTATTTTAGTTAGCATGTGTGATCTATTGTCGTCTGAAAACGTGTAATGAGGAAATCCTATTTTTGATCTAAGGAAATGAATGACTCAATATAGAGGACCAAACATTGGCAAATTGTATTTCATTGCATAGTTGTTATATATATACTTATAGAAATTAAATCTTAATGAAAATAATCATGAAAACTGAGATAGAATTTCGATATTTTATTGATTTGTTATTGTTGATTACTTAAAGTCCTATGGCAAATATTTCATGTATATCAAAGACAAGAAGAGCAAGTCATTTTTCTTATTCATCAAATTGTAGGACCTGAACTCCGAGTATAACAGGAGGGACGGATAATTTTGAAAGCTGCTAGAAAACACGGTCGTACTTGGTAGGGTATTTGTGTCTCGTTTTACTATATAGAGCCATGTTTATCCTGTTGCAGATCCTACGTGTCCATTTTTGTTCATCATAATTTTCAACGGTTATGCAAAGTTCCTGATCATGGCACCAACTACAGGACATGTGTTCGAAATTGCATGACGAGTGATGTGTGAAAAAATGGTTATGATTATTATGTCGATTGGGTGGCCTCGCGTGAATTATATAACCATTTTTACTCCCTTATAATCTGTATTCTTAGACTAAAGATATTAAAAGTTGCTCCAGGAAACCATTTTCAATTTTACTTTTGAGTGGTCACTTGCGAAGACCTCCAAAAATCTGAGGTTCGGATTATTCCTTCCAATGCATGTATTTGACGGCCCTTTCCAGACTGGTTGTGACTGACTGTATCTTTGACTCCACCTCAGACCAAATATACATTCTGTCCTCATAAAGTTTATAACTACAAATGTAGCCATATATTTATATATGCATGCTACCTATTGAGTACTATGAGCGTTTTGTGGTTGCCTGAATATAGATATATGGTCACCTGGACTTCAGTCTCCCAATTCCGGCAGTAAAACCAAAGAGGTGTCCGCTTGACTGTACTGGATGTATAAATACGCAGCCACATCCACTCCGCGCCTCGTGTAGGAGAGTGCGACGCTATAAAATCTTTGAAAACAACTCTTTGAAGGGTTAATAGGTGGTCTGTTGTAAGACAAAATCTTGGCGGATCTTCTTTTCCCATGTGCATGCCATTTTCTTTGGAAAATGCTTATGCCAAGTCAGTAACTTGAAAGTTGTTTTTCAGATATACCGTTGGTTGATATAGTCGCGCTTCAATGGACAGCCCCTTTTTTTAAATTTACCTTGGAGTTAGGTAATTTGTTAATTCATTCACGGCCCCAAGTGCATAATTGTCTAAATTACTCGCCTTTCATCTTGGTCGACCCACTTTATAAAACATACCTGTTATCCCTTTTATATACTATTAAATGTATTTTTAGATACTTTGACCCCGTCCTGAATGTTCATGAAATATTTGCCACTGGTCTTTTAGCAATCAATAATCAATCACATATAGGTAAGTTGCTGTTTAGTAACCTTTGGACTTAGGTGCATTTACTGATAGAAACACGCGCCATGTGTAATTGCATATAGTGTATTTTTTCCAATTTTGAACGTGGTTGGTGACATATAATATAAACTGTATATGTACAATTTGTTTCGAATTCAGTTTTAGGGAATAACTTTTTAAAATTCTACAGATCCAAAATACACACATTAAGAACTCATGCTCACATGGAACAACAGGTGCAATCTTGTATAGTAAGAGATGCAGTCATGGGACATACGTCTGGTTTGACCTTTGACTTTTATCACCAAAGGTCAAAAGCAACTAAGGCATCCACTTTCCCTTAGAAAGAAAAAAACGCATGGCCTTGAAATCATAAGAAGTTGCTGCTATCAGGACATGCACGTTTTGACATATAACTGACAAACTATATTTCAAAACAGTCCTAAACATTGTAGCACCGTGGGGAAATATTTTCACGTTTCCTTTCAAACTTTTTTAACCAAAAATTCCCTCATCCAGAAAATATTTATTAAAACAATTTAATAAAAACTAGAAAATAGAAAAAACTCGGAAATATCTGAATTAGAAAAAAAATCAAAATCATAAATACAAACCACTGTCATGACTGTTCAGATGTGTATGAATTGAAAGCAATTCTAAAAATGTAGTGTTAGCATCGATGATCATTGTGAAAAAGAGAATGCGTAAATACAGGAACTACTGCATGGAGAATCCTGGCTCAGTATTTGGGCCACTTACATAATTGAAGACTTTAAGACTTGAGAGCCAACTATTGCAACTAGAATGAACATCAACGGAACAGGTTTAGTCGTATCACAAACTTGTATATATATAATATGAAATTCAGGCTTGATGGGGTTTAGAATATGGCGAGAATAGATTTTTGTTCGTCTTTCATATTAAGATATTTCAAGTCAGCGACCTTTGTATTTTGCTTCTTGGTCATCGACCTATATTGTATCACTTTCAGGTTGAATGTTAATTTGTTTATGATAAGATGTGAGATAAAGTTTTTCTCCGTACTTTTCAGCTCACCTGTCTCAAAGGGTCGATTTGACTATTGTCGGTTAACATGTTGCATTTCGTCATATGCTTAAAAACTATCAAGACAAATTTGAAACTCAACATGACAGACTAATAAACGGTTCATTCAAAACTTCTCATGTCGTTCCTATATTGAGAGAAAGAAAATAATCGATTCATATTTGCCAAATTTTGAATTTATTTTCCTCTGGAAGCTTAATTTTGACAATTTTTCCAAATGTTTAATAAAGATAAAAGAAAGACCTGTTGCATGACCAGGTTAAAGATATGTAAACCGGGAGTGGAAGTATCGATCATGTAGCAGCTGTAAAAATATCGTTTAATGCGCGCGCGATCCGTGTAAAAATATAGTTTGGTGCAGGAGATCGTTGTAAAAATAACGTTTTGTGCGCGCGATTCGTGCTTTTTGTAAAAGACTTCTTGGTTGAAAAGATTAATAAATGAAAAAAAAAATGCTACCAAAAGGGAATCTAAGATATAAAAATATGACAAACTGGACCTTTTCCTTCTGACAGTAAGACCCTTGAAAGTGGGGTCGTCTGTTTCGCTGAGCGGATTGTACAAATATATGCTTAGCTAATGCAAGGTATTTTTAGATGGCATCGACTCTTTCCATGTTGAAGAAACCAATCAACAACTTTTTTAATGGGACCTTTTGCGAGAAATAATATTTATAAGCTCCGGCAATCGAATTAAAATATAGATCTCTGATATCGTTATGCTCATACGACTAGTAATCGCGTTACGATAAATGTGAATTTTAATCAGATTTGAGCTCCGGACGCCAAATACAACATTGTTTTCAATGCAGGGGTAGATAAAATAAGTTCCCTCCCCACTGAAACAATCAACTGATACATTGTAAAAATTGTCATCGTAATCATAGATGTAATACCCGTAGTTTTATGTAAGTATCAACGGTATGAAATTCAACGAAAAAGGTGTTTTGTTGTGAGGATTTGTGTCTGCAAACCACACTGCCCTTCCATGATCTCATACAGATTTCCAAGGTGGCGACCATTTGATTTTCAGGGGAAGGATCTCAGAAATATATGGTTTGAAAAAAATATTACCCATGAATATGAATATTCTGACACCCCTTACCTTTTTTTCCTTCTCCAGAAAATTGATGAAAGTTCAAAAATGTTATTTTGTTCTCGTTTTCTTTTCTTTTGTTAGAGTTTTACAATTTCATTTTCCAGTGTAAATATTTTTAATTGATAAACAACAAATACCTTCAGTAATGCATTAATATCGCTAGAAACAAAACAAGATTTGGAACGGCGTGCAAAAGAATATATTAAAGCGCTTTCTTTAACAATAAATATTATGATTACAAGAAAATATTCCCGCAGTCCCAATACCAATTTATCTATGAAATTGAAATCCAATTCTTATGGCAGGCCACAAATGTCAGAACATTGACAAAATCAGGCTTGCCGAAGATATGTATTTAGTTAAAATTGATACGATATCTGACAAACAAACATTCTTAGACTCTAAAATCGTAGATAAATTACTATAAATTCTACAAAAACACGTTTTCTCAAGAGGCTTCGTGACAGGAGAGGGCAAAAACCATGCCACAACCAAATCTCAGCTTCTTAGATTAATAGAAAAGATTGCAACATAATCGTATAATTTGATGCAAAAATGAATAAGATCATATTAAATGCAACAAACTATCTCTGGGGTTCGTGTTTTCTTGAACAGAATGTTGATTGATTTGAGGTAATCTAAAGCGGTTCGGGCGGACATTTTTTTTATTTTGACATACTTTTTGTATACGAGTGCTTTTTATTTATATCTTTCATATAAAAATTGTTCGCCTTCTATTACTAAGGGAGCTACAATTAATCAGTTTGTCTGTGCTATATTTCCTCTTTGCCAAGTATTTTTTCAAACAAAACAAACGAAAGTCAGATTATCTATTTAAGATTTAAGGATACAAAAATCATAAATTTTCCTCTTGGGTTTTATCAATGTAACTTTTTCACTTCATTGTTTCTTCGGAAATCTTGGCAGACAAGCAGTCTTAAAAAAACTATAGACCATCTCTTATAATATCAAATTGAGTCTCTCCTGGTTTTGCTCGCTTAAAAACTGTATGAGGGATAGAGCTCGTAGTTGGAATTAAACAAAAAATGATGTTTGAAGCATATAAACATTGTAAGTATCTTTATTTGTACGAATAGAAGCAGATGTGGTGCACATCCCATTGAGACAGCACTCTATCAACACAATAGAACAAGAAAAAGATATCCTTATGTCTAATCTTTCATTGATGGATTTTTTCTTTTGTTTTTATCAAATATCATATTTATAAATTAATTATATTAAAATACACAAACAACGATACAGCTGTATTCATGGTTGATGTCACCAGTCTCCACATGTCCACCTTGCGGACATATACATAATCCCTTTAATATGATTACTAGGAATCTGGACCGCCTTAACAGTGGTCAGTGTAACGACCAGACATGGTCAGGACGAAGATGCACAGTACAATTAGTATCTCTTAGTGTCGGATTTCTGATAGACATGAAAAGGGAGCTATTGTAACTGATCAACCAGAAACTTTTAATAATTCAAGGATCTGCATTACATCTATCTAAAGACCAATGGCAGACATAAATGTTATTTGATATTACTTTTATTTGTACATTCGCTTTAATCTATAATCCTCACATTAATGTATTCAATCATCTTTATAATTGCTTAATTGAAGGTGAAATGATAATTAATACAATTAATTGATAGCATATTTTGTGGTCTGTCGGGTTTCAACAAACAGAAATAAGAACGATGTATGTTTGAGAAAAGAAAACTATTTCTTTGTGGTGTTGTGACCTATTTAACACTTTTCCAAAGAAACAATATTTCTGGGTATTATTTTACCTTTGTAATTTGAGACATTCATGGTTTAATGAAACAAACATTTTTGAAGACTAATTTTTCTTTCAGTCTTTCTTCTCAATTATAATGAAATGGAAACTATTATTTCTAGATGAATTTTAATACCTGTCATAAATTTTGATAAAATCATATTTTCATATATCGTTTCGGAATACCGCTCTACATCGTCTCCGTTCAGACTCCGTGTGTTAGAAAACAAAAGAAAGTGCATCAGGATGCACTCTGGCATAGAAGTTTTCATTGACATAATGACTTGCTGTCTTGTCTTTAACACATGTATATCATATCACTTTATACTATTTCATGACAGCCCAGCCTTTTTCGTTACATTTTTGTTTTATCATTGTCATGTAGGGTCACAAATATGAAATCTGCACTTCACCTTGCACAAAAACGCAACTCTTGGATGTGACCGGCAGAGATATTTTCCCTCGTATCTTAACATCTATGAACATAATGCGTTATGAGATCTGAATTGTGTGTGTGATTTTTAAATGCTCTTTATCATTCCGAAATCTATTAAACGACACTGTTGAAATTTGGTAAAATAATATTTCTATATGACACAAAAATTATACCTGTCACGCTAAGCAATTGTCAAAACCCTGTCGCCCGTTCCTACATTGTTAACTAAAATTGAAGAATTTATACATAGGAGACGGTCTTTACCAGTCACTGTTAATTCTGTTTGCATTGTTGAGTGAAAGTTTTTTGGTTGTGTGTGTTTTTTTTTTTTGCATCAAAAGCTGTCTGGATTGCAGCGTGGTTTTTGTCAACGATTACTTTTTGTTTCCTTCTTTTTTATCATAAAAAAATACCAAGTTTGTTTGATTAATTAAATTTGTAGATAGATTTAAGTTAGCCGTTTATTAGATTGGCTGCATGGTATACTTACTTATCCTCTTCATACCCAGTGGGACATAAGGCATGGTATAGTTAATTTGTTATTATAGTTGCTTAATCTGCATGACAACTATATAATCTGTAGGAAGCACTATAAGTATTAAATTTGAGTCATCTTCTTGTATTTTATTTCGGCATTCTGGTCGCATAGTAGCGCATTTTCTCTGTATAATCCTGACAAATATAAGAATTTTGCACAATGCATGTAGCTTAAAAACAAACTATATGACATACACTTTATATATCTATTTTGCAGGGGCGTGATATAAACTACATTTTAACATCAGTGGATCCTCTTGACCTTGCTGTGTGATAAATTGATGGTTTACTCAACGTCCACTGGCAAATATTTTATGCATATCCAGGACGAGAACAAATGAACAATAAGTGCGATACAGAGGTTCTGCAAAGTGCCTCGACCGGGGTGAATTGAGATTTCTACCACCACTGAAAAATCGGGGTATGCTGGATTGGGCCGAAGTGTATTGCAACTGACCACCACGGATTCCTCAAAGAGGCAAGTGTTTTTAACATACAGAGAGTGTGTCGCTCTCCCTACACTACTAGATGCGTCGGGTTTAAAGTCCTCATTCCTTCCGCAGTGTCTGTGTATGTATACATCCCGATTCCATCAAGCGTCAGTTTGAAGACTAATATGCATCAGTTAGAATTTTGTAGTTTTTTTTTGTTGTTGTAAAAAAAATCCATACGAAGGGATAATGTGTCGTAACAATGTAAAAGCGCAACCACCGATTGAGCTAAGAGTCGGTGGCTTTGGTTGGTAAGAGTTTTGACAATAGATCTATTCGTCATTTGATATGAAGAATGTAAGTAAATAAATCGCCGAGAAGTAGGCCAAAAATTCCCAATACAATTTTTAATTAGCATTAATGTGACATTTCGGAAAATGTTGCATTTGCCACGCGGAAGGACCAACTAGGCATGCTCTCAAATTAGTACGAATAGATCTATCTTATTTTAGTCATCTTGTATATTTTGAAATGGACTATTTCATGGGTAAAAATTTCATCGACCAATAGTACGATGGTGTCATAAATGTAGGGCATAGTGCATGTATATTCCTAGAAGAAAATCAGTAACTCATTTTCATTAAAAGAAATTCTCAATTTACAATTCATTTTGAATTATTTACTTCCATCTGTTTATAAAATATTGTAACATTCTAAACAGAGTCATGCTTACAAAATTAATTTAGAAAGATCTAACATATTTTTTACGGATTTTTACATGACACGAGCTACAAGAGGTGTCCAACAAGTGGAACAGGATCTGCATGCTTATCCTTCCGGAACACCTGAGCTCATCCCAGATTTTGGTGTAGTTCGTGTTGCCCAATATTAAGTTTTTGTGTAGTGATGTGGACTGTTTGTCTTTTCATTGTTTTTCTCTTGGTAATGGAGTTGTCCGTCATGTTATTGAGTTGTCCGTCTTGTTATGGAGTTGTCCGTCTTGTTGTGGAGTTTTCCGTCTGGTTATGGACTTTTTCGTCTGATTATGGGGTTGACCGTCTATTTATGGACTTGTGTCCGTCTTTCTTCGACTTATAGTGTTTGATTGTCTCTTTATTTATTCTTACTTTTTCGTTATGGAGTTGTCCGTCTTGTTATGGAGTTGTCCGTCTGGTTATGGACTTTTTCGTCTGATTATGGAGTTGACCGTCTATTTATGGACTTGTGTCCGTCTTTCTTCGACTTATAGTGTTTGATTGTCTCTTTATATATTCTTACTTTTTCCACTAAAACAATCATATAAAATCATGTTTGACTGAGGTAACAGAACACCCTATTTTTTATTTACAAATTTCCAATTGTTAACCTAGTTGTGTGGAGCCCCTGTTTAGTTGGAATTGTAAATACAATTATGCGCTCTCTGTGTTTGTGTCATCTCTCATGTTAAAGACTAAGACAAATTGTCTTAATATCATTACTTTGCAGGTGGCCGTCAAATATTCTATTCCTTATCTTCTGTCAAACTCATTCACAACTTTTGAGTTAATTTGTTGTAAATCGTTTTTGTTCTAAATACGTCTGTAATATTGGCAGCAGTACGATCAGCAGTCAATCAATCATTCAAAAAAACCTTTGCATGCATAGAAAAACGAACAAAAGATAACTAACTGACTTACAACTAAGATTATTTATCTCATCACCATTTCTGCAGCAATCTTAACCAAAACAATTCGTTAGGTTTTGACTATGAAATAGTCATAACATGAAAACATATAAAGTTAAAACAAAGTTGCACAACATCCAGCAAACAATTCCACAAATTCTCTATATTTGCTTTCAGGAACTTATTCTAAGTTTTACTCTACGCCTTGTTTCCGAAATTTACGCTAAGTTGGAATTGTTAATACATTTATGCGCTTTGTATATGTGTCAGTTATCATTTCTAAGACAAAGACAAATTGTCTTCATATTATTACTTTGCAGGTGGGTGTCAAATCTTCCACAATGCATTCATATATACATAACATTGTCATAGTACATGCAGGTTCCATCATAATCTTGCATATATACAGATTTTATTTTTAAGCTAGTCGTCTCTCGTGAGAGACGAACGTACAATCATTTCAAATAAATTTTTCGGTGACCTTGCACCTACAATGCAGACAGCGAAGTGCTAACCACTACACCAGATCCAATCCCAAAGGACATTTTACTTAGTATAGTCTTCTCTCTCTCTCTCGTGTTTGGAGCTCTGAAATTTCATTGTAAGATACATTGTGTTGTTTTGAATATTTCATTGTAATTGTAATGTATTGTGTTGTGCTGAATATTTCATTGTAATATAATTTTCCATTGTTGTGTTGTTATAAATATTTCTGTGTTATACATACTTGTGTTTGCAACACGTTTAAAACACCTTTGAAGTTCCAGTTAAGTACGATACATGCAAGTTAAGACTTATATTTCTTAAATCTTCAACAGTAAGGACTTGTTTACTTTGGGACACTCAAAACATAATACTGAAGCATATCTATAAAACATGACTAAGACGACAGAACCAACGAACTTTGTAAGACTTTTTTAATATTCACACAATGGACAATTTAAATAGTACATATATAAAATGACCACTTATAGCATGTACTAAAATTGAGAATGGGAACGGGGAATGCGTCAAAGAGACAACAACCCGACAAAAAGACCAGAAACAGCCCAAGGTCACCAATGGGTCTTCAACACAGCGAGAAAATCCCGCACCCGGAGGCGGGCTTCAGATGGCCCTAAACAATAATGTATACTAGTTCAGCGAAAATGGACGTCACACTTAACTCCGAAACATATAAACATGATAAATAAACCAAAATTAAAAAAACATACAAGACTAACAAAGGTCAGAGGTCCTTGATTAGTCTATATCAGCATGACTAACTTCCTATCCGCTTCATAATTTCCAGTGGCCAATATTACAGGCAAGTGTTTATGTAATAGGCAATTAAAATCGTTAAGAACAGCAATTAAAGCTCTTTGGGTCTTGTCAAGGGCGTGTGGGGATTTTGTGTCAAGAAACGATAAACCATGTTCCTTCTTATATGTCATTAATAATTGTATTTAGGCCTATCAATATCCTTGGGAATATACACGCGAGTCTGATTGGATTTATAGAATAGAGAATCATGAACAAAAAAAAAAGAGAAAAATAGGCCAAAAACCAACGTAAAAAAATAAAATGGGTGTCAAATATAAAGAAAAGAGGAAAATAATCAAAATAAAGAATAGAGGAAATGACCTAGTCAGTTAAAAAATACAACAATGAAGACCTCCCGTTTATCCAGACCCTGATATATTGACCTGGAATGGCATATCCCCCTTTATTATTGGTTTGGGTTCAAGTTCATATTGGATAAACTTTGAATGAGAATTTCTAGACAGACGAGAAAAATTTGAACAACGCATGACTATACATGTCGAGCTTAAAATGACTAAAATCAAGGTTAGAGGTCATTTCAAAATTCATCTGTGAAATCATAATATGAATCTTAATGATATAATTTGCTTTATGAATAAATATGAATTAATATTAATATCTGTGTATGTATGAGGACATTTTAATTTTATTTCTTGAGTGATTCATGATATAGCACGCTACCATTCATTGACCAAAAAAATTGACTATTTCATTAATTACATCAAGATAATCACTCACTCTCGCGTAAAATTATTTTATTTGCATATTTAATAATCAGCTGTGTAACCTCTCCAGGGGAAACGACCTCTATCTTTTCATCTGATAACGATCCTGATGTAACTTGATAATATTTTTCATAAAGTACTGAATTTTCTTCAATACATAAGAAACCCTAATTTCCCTGCGATGGTAATGAAAAACTTCAATTTTAATACACATAGTTTCAGTAAAATGTTGGTTCCAAAGATTTTGCTAAAGCAAACAATAGAAATGGTTTGTTGTTGTTTTTTCGTGTCCTATTGCTAGTATTTTTGTTGTTCTGTCTTCTCCTGATTGTTATATATATCGTTGATGTTTTGTCCTGTTCTGTTGGTGATATGTTTGATGTTTTGTCTTGTCCAGATGGATTCCGAATCATTTAAAGACAAATGAACAGAACATCACTAACTGGTCTAATGGACTTACCCATAAAAAAAGTTGAAAAATATGATGTAGGTAGAGCATCACGATTTATTCCGCCTAACATACACAAACAAACAAAATCGGATCTCTAATTTGTGTCTTCTCGTTCAACAGCCTCATTCTGACAATAACCAAAGTAGTTGTAAAGATGATGAACAGCAATAAAAGCGATGTTCCTATGACGTATTTGTCATTTCTCGTTGACATATTTAATCAGGTCATTTTCTCTGTATATCCATACAAGATTCCTTTTACAAATCAATATCAACACGATTGAAAACCCGGTCTAGTATAAACGAATAACTTCTGTTATATGGAAATGTTTTGGAAGAGTAATGGAGCTTTTATCTTCATTCCGAGACTATATGTTACAACTTTCCTGAAAGGTCTTTTAGAAAATATTCAGAGTTTTAAATATTCCATAAAATGCACAAAATCTATACCTGGACAATGGTCCTACTTAGCAATCTGTAAAATGGATCTCAGACCTACAAATAGCGTGAAATTCTCTTGATGTTTTTGTTGTGTTTTTTTTTTTTTTTGTATATCGAACAATCAAACGGTGACCAATCCACTGAATTATCGGTTCATCAGGACGGTCAAGTCTTGGTTTTAAAAGTTTTCTAAATTTCCACATCCTCCTATATACAAAGTTAGTGATGCATTTATGTACTAAATAAACAAAATCATGAATGTTTAAAGTGGTACTCACAGTCAAGGTTACACAAAAGTAACATTATAATGTCAACTTATCAACATGAGACTAGTTTGTTTTTATATTTAGCCGGCTTTGAGTGATACTGTTACACACAGTATGGCTTTTTCTCATTGTGCTTAGGTTTTCCATCATTTAATGTTATTAAAAAAGAGAGGTGAAAGATACAACAGGGACATTCAAACTCATAAGTCGAAAAAAAAACTGACAACGCCATGGCTAAAAAAGAAAAGGACCAACAGACAAACAACAGTACACAAAACACAACATAGAAAACTAAAGACTGAGCAACACGAACCCCACTAAAAACTGGGGGTGATCTCATGTGCTCCGGAAGGGTAAGCAGATTCTGCATCACATGTGGCACCCGTTATTAAACCCACAATGGCCAATACTACTGACAAGTTATACAATGCATTGGTGCGTCGGTTCTTATAGGATTGGAATTTAAAGATTCGATGGGTAATATTTTTTATAATAGCTTCTTGAAAATTTTGCTATATATGAAAATAAAATGATGTGGTATAATTGCTAGTGAGACGACTTTGCCAGAGGCCAAATTCCTGACAAAGTTGTAAGCAACTATAGATAACCGCGCGGCCTTCAACAATCAGCAAAACCCATACCGCATAGCAAGCTATAAACGGCACCAAAATGACAAATGTAAAACAATTCAAACGAAACAATTAACGGCCTGATTTATGTACAAAACAATAAACGAAAAACAAATATGATATACAGCAACAAACGACAACCACTGAATTACAGGCTTCTGGCTTGGCACAGGCATATACAGAATGTGGCGGGGTTAAATATGTTTGCGGGCGCCCAACCCTCCCCCTTTATGAAGACATCTTGCCACTTTTGGACTCTGACTAATTCTTGCAAAATTTCTTTACCATGAGGAGAGCATGAGAACACTATATACTAATTCAAACCTTAATGTTTTTCCTGTTTGAATGGTTTTACACTAGTCATTTTGGGGCTCTTTATAGCTTGCTGTTCGGTGTGAGCCAAGGCTCCGTGTTGAAGGCCGTACTTTGACGTATAATGGTTTACTTTTACAAATTGTGACTTGGATGGAGAGTTGTCTCATTGGCACTCATACGACATCTTCTTAGATCTACTTAAACATTCCGTAACGCTCTACTGCTTCGGACTTAAAAACGGCCATAATTTCACAGAATGTTGGCTGTTATACATATAATTCACTGGCAGTCATTGATGCTTCGTGTACATCCAAGACTTTCAAAGGTCCAAATTGTGAGATCGCTCCAGCTTTTCAAAAAATGAAATACCAAATGCACTACGTCTATTAGAAAAGGTCAATGTCCATATATAAATGCTAGTTTTGGAAAATCACGTCAAAAGCCTTACATCGTGGGAACAACTGGCGATATATAATTCACTGGCAGTCATTGATGCTTCGTGTACATCAAAGACTTTCAAAGGTCCAAATTGTGAGATCGCTCCAGTTTTTCGAAAACATGAAATACCAAATGCCCTTCGTATATTAAAATAGGTCTATGTCAATATATAATTGCTAGTTTTGGAAAATCACGTCAAACGCCTTAACTCATGGGAACAACTGGCGGTTGACTATCAAAGTTCTGATTTGGTGCTGACATTTTTCGAACGAAGGCGGTAGGTTAAACCTGGTTTTTCAGCGCACGAAACCTCCCATTTGTTTAAAAATCATTTCATTTGTAATTTTGTACCTTGGAATCAATTCACTAAATGGAAATAATAGTAGAAATATGTGAAGGACTTGGATTACAGTTCTGATAGCAAGTGGGCATGACGGTGAGGATTGTATTAATAATTATAAATAGTATGATGATGAGGTACCGTCATATTATGCAACTTAAAATGGCAAGACAATGCATGCAACATAGGAAAATAAATGATAACACTCTAGTCATCAACAATACAACGTTAATTATTTGGTACGCAGACGCGTGTTTTGTCTACATATAAGACTCATCAGAGACGCTCGAATCAAAACAGCTGCAAAGAAAAAATAAAATATTTAGTTTCATTACAATGTATGAATATAACGATAGTCACCTCGAAATGATGGAATAGCAATGGGCAATTATTCTTGTGGTGATGTTACAGCAAATGAACAACCAGCATGCAATCTCGAAATGGTGGCAAACAACGGGCAACTTACCCCAAACTTATTTGAAAAAAACGGACAACTAATTATTTGCTGCCTTATGATAATGAAACAACTACAGGCAAACAACCTCAAAATGATGTGGGAAATGGGTAAATTTGTTTGCAATCTTAAAATTTGATTGGGCAAATTTGTTTGCAATCTTAAAATTTGATTGGGCAAATTTGTTTGCAATCTTAAAATTTGATTGGGCAAATTTGTTTGCAATCTTAAAATTTGATTGGGCAAATATGCATGAAGGTCATAATGATGGAATAGAACAAGGCGTCGATCCTGTGATGGTGGGATAACAACGTACCTTTAACTAATCCCATAAGAATGTAAAATAATTGGACGACCCTGCATATTATATTCTCGTAATGGTGAAATAAAAACAGACAAAAATGCCAAAAATGGTATGACATATGGATAACCATGCATGCATGTTATGATGTGATGTTACACTATTGTTTCAGAAAAAGGGTGAAGGTTTGGTACCATTAAAACGTTTAAACCCGCTGCATTTGTTTGCACCTGTCCTAAGTCAGGAATCTGATGTTCAGTAGTTGTCGTTTGTTGATGTGGTTCATAAGTGTTTCGTTTCGTTTTTATATAGATTAGACCGTTGGTTTTCCCGTTTGAATGGTTTTAAACTAGTAATTTTGGGGCCCTTTATAGCTTACTGTTCGGTGTGAGCCTAGGCTCCGTGTTGAAGACCGTACTTTGACCTATAATGGTTTACATTTATAAATTTTGACTTGGATGGAGAGTTGTCTCATTGGCACTCGTACCACATCTTCTTATATCTATATGCAGTCTCACAATTATGGGGGTAAGAAGGGCAATCAATCTCATTATAATGTGAAACAAAAAAGTAACCACCGCTTAACCCCGCCAAATGTCCATGTTTGTCCCGAGTCCGGAACCGCGTCAGTGGTTGTCTTTTCTCATATCTAAATATGTTTTGTCGTTTGGGGATTAGGGTGTTGATGATTTCATTCAACGTTGTTTGAAAGTATTTTAGAATTGGAATACAGGTCGACGATGAAGTACAAAAATTGAAAAACTGTTGAATTGGGTTAATATCATTGGATATGTATTGCCACGTGAATTAAGATTAAATTAAAAGAACAGTTAACCATAATTCATAGAACTCATGTCTGATTTCAAACTGGGTTCATCCAAAGGTAAACCTGAGGTATAAAAAAAGAGGCGTAACGTCTTCCGTACGAGGCTGATGTGAGTTTCAATTTTGTTTTGTGAAATGTATAAATGCTAACAGTCACGTCCGCCGTATTCATGCTTACTGGGAGAATGTTATGCTCTTTGTATTTGATTTGCAACTATCCAGTTTTAAGCTCTTTGGATGTTAAAGTTATCCCTATATTGGAAAAGGAAATATCCCTTATCCGGCTGGTGTTACTGTAAGATTTTCTTGTCATATTTTGGAATAAATACCCACAGATTCGTGATTTGAAAATGAGTTTGATTTGTCAAATTTTGATTATGCAACACGTTAAACCTGTTTTCTTTGCGACAAAAAAAAAATCATATAAATTCCAAATAGTTTTATAAAATATGTCACGTCATATTTTGTATTCAAAACGGCTGTCAGTTTTAAAAAAAAAACCTCACCAAGTCTGTTTAGAAATTGACTTCACTGAAGTTTAAGTTTTAATGCAGATTCTTAAATACAAAAATGAATTTGGCGTACTGGGTAAACGTGTTTGACAAAAATAGACATGAAGCGAAAAAAGTCGTCATGAGGAAAAAGATGCTATATGCATGAGTTGAAAAATAATAATAGACAATTCTGTTGATCGTCATCTATTGCGTGGTTGCTATGTAGCGATGCATGCACGTCTCAATCAATCTCCAGGGAGATTAAGATGTCACACGTCCCTTTTTTAGGCCCTCCCCTTTCAAAATCCTGGATCCGCACCTATGGGTCGATCGGATTTGAGGACATGAAATGTTGACTCCCATTAAAGGATGAGAGTGTTTCCGTTAGTTTGAGACATCATGCGTTGCAACCGACTAATAAAAATGGTAGTTGCCATTTTTCGTGGAGAAAGCACGGCACTCTCTTACATGGGACATTGGATTTGTACATCCCACACAGCCAAACAGATACCAGTCCCTCAGCATCGGTTTTACTGTTGGTCTGGAGAAGCTGAACTTTCTTTCTTAATCTATTTGAATTTTGAACGGCTTAGAAAAAGAATCGAACGCTGTCATATCGGACATTAACACTTCAAGGCGTTCAGCTGAGCCAAAGAAAATTATCAAATTGAACCTTTTGAAATGTGAGAATCTAAATAAAAGTGTCATGATAGTGGACTTTTTTTTAACTTAGTTGGTTTGTAATCTTACATTTTGAAACAATCGAGACACAAATGCGTTTGGACTTGAAAGTCATAACCGAGTTGGGACTAGTATATGTATACAATACGATGCACTCTTTAAAATTATATTTAAATTTTTCAGTATGAAACATTGAAAAACATTCTTGATTTTTTTTGGTTGAAAAAAGATTGATTACTGGTTGTCTTAATTCCAGTGGCAAATGTTCCATGCATATCCATTATGACATGAAGCTGACCATATATCAGTAGGTATAATCTTAAGAGAGAGTTAACCAGGATGACAGTTACATAACTTTTGATGCCACTGTAAAACAAGGACATGTTTGGTAGCCGACCGTGCGAGGGCTTTATAGCCAAGTCAAGATCGTTAAACACACCCATCATCATCATGTTTGGTAGAGTCAGAAATTTAGCTGTTACAACACTTTATTTATCAATATCTCCAAATGGCAAGTTCAACATGAAAAAGTGACATTCTTGTAAAACCTAACGTCCCCAACCGCATGGGACTGCGTATTTATACATCCCGAAAAAATATGCCTGTGTTGCTGTCAAATGAAAAGTCGAGGGAGTCGTATAATTCAATACACCATCTACACTTGGAGTCGATTGAGGGGTATAATTTAATTCCTGCTGAATTTTTGACAATATTTCATACAGTCAATAATTAAGTATTTAAATAACAACGGAACATGCGTGTTCAAATTTCTCCATCAAAAGTCCATAAATATAATTTCATTAGTATTTAATAACTAGAAAAAAAAACTGTTTTAAATACACAGTTTTGTACATCTGAATAAAAAGGACGTTTAATAATAATAAAGATGCAGATTCTTGCTAATAAAGACACCAATAATATCTTCAAAAATAATCATCACAATAGGAGTTATATTTCAAAATGTTTATCATTGAATATGAAAGAACTACAATCTGAAGAGAAAAAAATCCTTAGAATCATTTTATCTCATTAGCAAAACTGCTGAAGTAAACTGTAGTGAGAAAATTTGTTGCCTTACGATTCGTCTTTAACCGGTCGATTGACAACTCGGGGAGAGAATATGATAATTTTATATATACGATATCCACAATTATTATAAGGAAAGTTTTGACATAGCTCCCACCCACCTTTGAATAATGGTGTTTGGAGGTGTACGTTACCATTGTATGAGAGCATTTCACCCATCAATGTCATTACAAGCTAAAACACGGACTCATAAAATATTAGAAACTGTCTAAGGAAGTCGTGTTTTCACACAAGTATTTGACTAAAATATTGACATATGGGTTGTAATACAGTCCTGGCTATCTTAATCAGCGGATTATAAAACTTCACTTAACTCACTGTCACACAAGGTAAGAATCTTTTAATCAACACTTTAGTGAATATCTTCAGATATAATTAATTTGTGGTAAAGAATCACGCAAATTATTACTGATTAGTTTTCATTTTAGTAACATGTTACTTTGTTATACATGACATAATATTCAGGTTGACTGGTCATCGATTAAAGCGGACCTGGCAGAAAGCATTTCACAGTTGATTGCCTCGTCACATTTTGACAACATGCCCCTCCCCAACCTGTCCGCAATTCATTCAAAACCCACTGCCCATCAATTTTTATACACATCATTGATAAAAGAAATATCTATTAGCACACGATTATTTATGGTTGTTTACAAATTGTCAAAACTGATCACCGAACAATTATAAAAGTAACTTGGCGTTATGGAGCTATGGAAAGAAGGAACTTAAACTGTGATCAAGTTTAAAATGATATGTTTCATTTACAAATTTAATTAGTGCAATCTATATAAATTGACTATTTTGGGAAACTTTATTGTACGTTACAGTAAAAGTGGTATGGTACCTTTGTCTGGACTTATAATTAATTAGCAGGATTTTGTTGTGCTTTTATTCGTCATAATTGTCTGCTATCTTATCAATATTTAAAGCAGATGTATTTTATTTGGGTTTTATAGGAGAGAAGTTATGCATTGGAAAGTAAACTCTACGGTGTGTGTAAACCTATCTATTTGGATAGAAAACACAACACGCAAACACCTTTATCTATTCGTACAATTTTGTGTTCCATATCAATTTGGGGTTATTCATGGTTAACATCGCAATATGTCAAAACTGAATATGTTTTTACGCATTCATGTAACAACATCATTGATATTTTTCTATTTTCTGTCGCTGGATAATTTGGTAACTTTAATGTTGATGATTTTGCATTTGAACTGAATAAACATAAGATTATTATTATTATTATTATTATTATTATTATTATTATTATTTAGTAAGCAGTTTTCCTTTCTTCATAATTAAAGAATCTTCTATGTATTTTCTGATTCCCGGATTTCAAATGTATAGGTTCGAGTGTTCCTGAGGAAGGTAAATCCAGAAAAGCGCTTCGGATGCACGAAATTTATAAAATTTAATTTAATTTACACAAATTTATCGGGAAAAATAACCATTTTACACTTAAATCTGTTTTGTAAAATATGCAATACTTAGCCTTTGTTGGTCAACTAATTTTGGGGGAAATATGATTCATGCTGCGCCACATGGGAATATATTCTTTTTAAAATTTATTCTTAATTATTCACATATTGCATTATGTTTATAGAGTTAGAAATTACAAATTCAGTTATGCAACTTTTAAAATTCTAATTTGCATCGATAGAACTTATTAAATCATTTGCGTCATAACTTTTAAATTACCAATATCATACAAAACGGCCATGGCCAAATCGGTGACGTTATAATGTGCAACCATATTTTGATAAACTGAATATTTCAGTTTTGAAGTTTGAAAGGTTTTATGTGAACGATATAAAATATTATTAACAAAACGTTGAATGGAATTAAATTGGGATTATTAAAAGGAACCTTGAATAAAAGTAAAACTAAAATGGACGGAATAAAGTGGTCCCATATTACTTTGTCTACGAACTGATTTCATATAAATATTAACTTTGGGCATTTTTATCCCAAATTTTAGTTTTCTGTCAATATTGGTCCTTTTAGATATATTTTACAGGAACTAAGTTTACCAAAACAGTTTTTGAAATTCTCTTTCAAATCCTTTTTATACGTAATATAGGCCGTATTAAGCTAGGGTAAATTGCAAAAGCATATTCTATTCGCATCAGACGCAAGTGCATCAAATTAAGATCTTTAAGAGACTAAACTCCAAATAGTGGAAATACTACTTGTAAGCATTTTGTTTAAAAACACTGCACTTTAATTTATGATTTATATAAGTACACAATTACTGAATCATGTTACAAACTCCAAAACTTGTCTTGTGATAATTTATAAATACATAATAAAACTGAGGAGTTTAATAAGAACTCTTGCGTCATAGTTATTTACATATACCATGTATACGTATACCAAGTTCATAAAACAAATAGTGACGCTATACACTAGTATATTTAGATGAAACGACTATTATGGTTTGCCTCAACTAACAACACGAACTACCAACCATTCAAAGAAATAGAAAAATCGAAACAGAATATTTCTTAATGGATCAGGGACGACTATTTGATATTTTGGGTTGGGGGTCGGGAGTAGGATTTTTTGGGACGTTTTGTAGTTCTTACAAGGCTAGAATATCAATTTCCAAAATCGTTCTGCCCTCTAGAAAACAAGGCTAGAATATCAAATTTCCAAAATCATTCTGCCCTCTGGAAAATCATATGGTCGTTCGTTACCAAAAATATTGGATGCAAAAGCAGACTGTACAACCAATCATCTCCCAAAGAACAAATAAACACAGATGTATAATACATGCACTGGTTTACTTGGGCTAGTTCAAACCATAAATTAAAATATATTGTCATGACGTAATAAATAATAATAATAAAAATAATAATAATAATAATAATAATAATTAATTTTTCTTGAACTAGTATTTTAGTGAATGTCAATGCAGAAACTACATAAAAGAATTTTACATATATTTATATATACAAGCTGCAGAGCAAATTAGTTGTCTTCATCTTTTGTTGTTTTTAATCCATAAGAATTAGATTTATGTATATGCTTGGTGACCAATCATATATGTATACTACTCTGTAGACTCTAGAGAAGTTTCCACATGTATTTATATATTTGACATCACCAGAGTGACCAAACCCGTGACCAACCCATCCAAAAGAAAACTGACCAATACGTAAATGCTTACTACAGGAATTGGCAACTGGAGTTTCCAGTCCTAAAACGTGTATAAAAGAAAGTATAATCTGACCATAGAACGAATATTTCAGAATCACCTCCTGAATTCATCCCCGATTCATTGGTAGAGTTCGTCTTGCTCAATCTTTAATTTTATGTGTAATGTTTTTGTCGTTGTTTTTCTTTTCGTTGTCATTGTTTTTGGTCCATGGTGTTGCTACTTTCTATTTTCTAAATTTACCAACGACTGGTTTAAAACATCTGCTAAATGTTGTGGAAAATATTACTCTCAAAATTCTATCATTGGGAAGAGGATGATTTGGCATATGCCGTTGAGAGCATCAGTGGTGCACCAAATTTTCCATCATTGTACTAGTTGCTGTTTGTGACATTTTCTTAAAGTTGGAAAAATGGTATAGAAAATTGTCAATATTTAATTTGCATAGCTACTTAATATAGATTACAGTGGCGTTCATGACGATTCGAAATCTTCTGATCAAAAATCCTTAACCGACTTTGCCGCGCAGTAAGACTTGAGCTATCTCCCCTCTCTGTCCAGTTTTCCTGCTTTTTGGGGTACGAATTTTCATTGATGCGGTAAAAAAAGAAGAACAGTCTCATGAATAAAATACATTGATTATCAAGTACTTTTGTAAAGTTCAGATATTTATTGACCTGTTTTGAATAACTGTTTATTGATATATTTCAATCATTAGACAAATAAATTTGAAATAAACAAAAATAATTAAGTTGTCCTAAAGAAATTCTTGTTTCGTCACCATTTAAAAATGCGAATGTTTTAATTTGAGGAACAAAGAACAAAGGTACATTATATGGAAAACAGGTGGAAAATTGACTTCATCTTGTCAAATACGAGCTCGTTAAATAGTGACAGTTAATTCATTTTATAGCTGAAATTTATAAGGATGTCATTTTTTGAACGGAGTAGTAAATTTTGTTATACACATATTCGGTCATAGCCCGAAGTATTTTGTTGTACTGCAAAGCCTTAAGGCACTAATTTCTCTACGAGTCACAGGTGTGTTCGCAGTTTAGTACGGAATTACACTGACTGACCTAACTAAAGAGATACTAAGTTGGTCAAAATGTCATATTTGTTACTGCAGTCATAATCATTACAACATTTTTCAATTAAAGTAAACAATTTTTATACAAAGTCCGTGACTCGAGCTTTAGAAAAAATAGTTTAAAACACATGAATTTAAAGTACAAAAAGCTCACCTCTATAAGTTACTAATGAATACATGTGTAATGGAGTCATATATGCACTGTGCATGTAATAAGTCATACGTCATACTTTGAAAATATTTGCTCGTGAATAAGAAATGTATACCGATTTCCTTAACTTTGTTTCACTCCCGGGGTAAAAATTGAAAAAGTTGTTGAAATTGAATGTAATTGAGCTTGAATAGTACACTTTTAAAGATTTTTCGGAATTTTCCCATTTCTTATTAGGTCGTTCTTATTATCCATGAAATCATTATGTTATTCAGCCCAGGGAACTGCTGCTGAAGACAACATTTATAGGTTATTGGAAATTTTACCTGTTTTTAAGATTTTGTAAAAATATAGAAGGATAGGTAGATGATAGAGGATAGATGGAATTGAATTTCGATGTAATTCTGGTTTTGGTTTTGTCCTCTTTATTCTTTTTTGTTTCTCTCGAATTAATGGTTACAATTTGTCGAACAATAGTTTCCAAAATTGCAGTTTTAATCCATATTTAAGCATACATAATTTGTTTACATATCCAAATTACGACATTATGTTGTTACCGCCTCAAGTGACAAACATGGATCTACAATTCTGTAAACTTTTAGTTAAGTTGAATGACTTCTACAAAAGTGTGAGGGAAATTGGCACTGCTTCTTTGCCTTTTAGTATTTAAAAAGTAAAATCACAAAAATACTGAACTCCGAGGAAAATTCAAAAAGGAAAGTCCCCAATCTAACGGCAAAATCATAAGTTCAAACACATCAAACGAATGGATAACAACTGTCATATTCCTGACTTGGTACAGGCATTTTCTTTGTAGAAAATGGTGGATTGAACCTGGTTTTATAGCTAGCTAAACCTCTCACTTGTATGACAGTCGCATCAAATTCCATTATATTGACAACGATGCGAGAACAAAACAAACAGACACAATAGGTAAAATTGTCAAAAATAGGGGTACAGCAGTCAACATTGTGTTATCATCTTAATTACTATAAAAGCAAACAAATGTAACGAAGAAGCACAAAAAGGCATACATACATTTAAGTGACTCTCTTGTCGAATTCTTTGTTTGCATACATGTTTTCTGCTCTTTGGTCGGGTTGTCGTCTCTTTGACACATCCCCGTTTCCATTCTCTATTCTAAAAGGAGATATAGTCAGTTCAAAATGTTCAAGTGCGGGTATATTATAGGATAGTATAGTCGTCGAGTGCAGTAAGGTACAAGAAATATTGTGCACCATGATAATTTTTTCGAAATTTTGATAGAAAATTGTATGCATATTTCGAAACAATATTGGGAGAGTTGCCTAAAATCGCCCATGCTATTTCATAGTTACCTGAAGAAAACATCCCTTGTCTTTGTTTTGTTTTTGGAAATTTAAAAAAAAATATATATTAAGTAATGACTGGTTTATAAAATAAATCTGAACAAGATTTCAAAATAGTTATAAAATAAATCAAAAGAGTCCGAATTAACTAAAAAAAAAACACTGCTGTCCTCACTTAAAATAGCCTGGTTATATATTAAAATGATATACCCACACTACATGGAAATAAATACAAAATTTTACTTGAACTACGGAAAGAGTTGATAACGACTTATGGAATGTTCTTTTTTAAATATTTGACTGAAAAATAAAAATAAATTCTGTATAACCTAAACAATATGTCAAAAAGCTAAGGTCGGCAGCCATTTAAGAGCTAAAAGATATGTCAAAAAAATTCTTTCTACGACCGGTAGTCAATAAAGAGTCCACACACACCCCTAACCAAAACTTCGGAACCGAAAAAACAAAACAAAACAAAACAAAACCAGACTAAATGTGCATGATCGGAAGAAACTACGAAGACAGACACAGAAAACTAAACAGTTAAATACATGCCACTCAATTAAAGCAAGAACATTTACAATTTCTTATGCATTTTTTTACTGAGACCTTTTGTGTGTTTAGAGTACTATAGTAATTTGACTTCAAAAGAATGGTACGTTTTTAGAAATTGTCTGTAGTTCCATTTTCGTGGATTTTTGAATGAAAGTTGGAAATTGTTGATACTGGATCATAAACAGATCATAAAAAGACACAGATGACTGATATGAAAGTTGAATAGCTTTTGGGAGTATATATTAGTATCACTAAACATAGTCAAAATTATGGCTAGACAAAGTCGTGGGAAACAGTAGAAAATAGTATACCAAATACAAACAGTATACTCAATGACAAGTCACAAGTCTTTGGCTTCTTTTTCTGTTGTGTGTCTAGTTAAATTTTCATAAACCTTCGGACCAATCGTGAAGAAAAAAAAAGCATTCAAATAAAAAGTCAAACTTTTGACACGATTGTTTAGCATGAAAATCGTTCTGGTTACAAAAAAAATGCTGCAAACTGCACATGCTAAGTGAATGTTTTCATTTTGAATCAAATAATGAATTATTTAGAACATATATATTACTAAAGTTCAAACGTCTCCGTAAAATCCTCAAGTTTTGATTTGAAACTAGACGTTCTTAAATATATTTTGCGTTCGTATTTTTTTTTTTCTTATGCCATCGAAAACCATCTAAAAAGCGGACAGAAACAAAAACATAACTTTGGCATTAACTGTATATGATTCATTTTTCTCGGAGATATTGAAAACACTGCAAAATTTCACACAAGATGCAAACTTGAAAGTCACGACAGCGGTCTGGCGTCTGAGACTTATATAATAGGCATCGGTCAGCCTGTATTTAACCAGGTGTAAGTTTTCAAATAACTGGTGTAACATTTCTTGCAGCGAAATGCCAAGAGGTGACTGGCCAATTATAAACAAATGTGGGGTCAAATTCTGAGCGTCGATCTCCATTATAATTGCCAAATTTAAGCTTGCTGAAAGATGGAGTCCAGAAGATTAATGGCCATTGTAAATATTTACAGATGACACACTGTTTTTAAGTGGTCAGTCGGCAATTCTATATGCACATTATAAACTTTTGATGCGAATGTTGAAACATCATATATTGGCTCTCGGGGAGACAAATTTTGAAGTATGTAGGGGAATGAATAAAGGATAGAAAAGGGCTTAAAAGTATAGGATGCGACAATCCGGAAAAAGCTACTTGGAAGCAGACGTCAAAACGTTAAGCATGTCCGAAAACTAGTTATAAAAATAAAAACATGAAACTCGACACATTTTTCTGTTGCATATCAGTATAAAGAATTGTTTGGTAATTTTAATATTAATGAACATTTTGTTCAATTGTGTTGATTTGAAAACAATTAACAAGCCTCCTAGTGCATAAATCCGGAGGATTATTTACATGTAAAAACTGGCTTTTCATCTTGAAGGTTTTGAAGATTAATACATCTTTCTTGAAAAACTCTAAAAAGAAACATTTTTCAACACAATGGGTAAAGCATGAAAAATGTAACCATGAATTAACAAATTTAAAAATCATTAGATAATGAAATGACAGTTTGAGTGTTGTTTACAGTGGTTAGGTGTCACGTTGGACACTTTGGGACAAATATCATAATAATAGAGGGATTTCGATATCTATCAATTTGATTAATACGGAAGGCGGAGCGTTCTGGACAAGATACAGATCTCAACTATTAACAAATATTTTCGTTATAAATTCAAGTTCTATCAATGTGTACATATATTTGTATTTGATGGACGCGCGTCTGTTGGCGCTTACGTTTCGCCTGGGAATTTCTTAAGCGAAAAGGTTGTTATCCTAAGCCATAATATCGTGCTAACAAGGCAAAATTGATGTTTTGACTCCGATTGTGCCAGGAATATAAATATAAGATAATCGACAAATGAAGGAAATAAAAAAATAATATGTATGTCTTCTAAATAGATTTTGTCAGAAATACGTCCATCAAGGGACAGGAGATTTCTGAGCGGTATTTTATTTACAATTTATATACGACTTAAAAAAAAACTTTAGATCCATATCGCTGAATTAATATTCAAAAAATAAAAGTAAATATTTAATTTCATGCTACATTATATCAGACATTATATTAAATAAACATGCATTCCTTGACATTAAATGAAAATTGTTGCAACATTGACCAAAACTGCATGAATGGGCTGGGAGGAGATTGACGAAAAGATTGACACATCAACTTAAGCTTCCAGATTTTTGAAAATCTAATATTTGGAGTTGATCTATTGGTTAACGTTGATGGATAGATCAAACTTGAAAAACTGTCCTTTTTGTATTTGTGTATTTAATGAAAATGTGCTAGCACCGTTATATCGTTACATATTTTTATTTAAATTCCAGGTGAAAAACTACAGACGGGTGAAATATTTTATTAAAAAGGATATTAAGTGGGCTCGCTAGAAGGTATGTAAGATAAGACATGTGAAAAGTGTCCTGTATCCACGAAACCAAACTTCATAAAATCTATTTGGCTATTTGAATACAACTGTTGATACGAACCAGATAAAATAAAATATTATCAAACGTGAAATAAGTTTAAATGAATAACGGTTTGATATAATTGTTGTTATTCGGTTTGACCTCGAATTTTTGTGTGTACTGGGGAAATTCAATATCATATGTCTCGCTAGTTTGACTTTGAATTCATGTACATATCGGGCTCTATAGAATAAAAATTAACAATCTGCCAAAAAAATATAACCAATTCCGGCTACCGAGAAATAATTCAGTTGAAATGCAGTTTTATGTCTTGGGAGAAATTAAGATATTTATTACTACAGAGAGCGGGACAAATAATTATTCAACTATATGAACATAGAACTAACTTCCAGAACAATAAAACTAGATTCTTATACATTCGCGGTCTTATGGGATTCATTTTTATGTCTTAGAAAATATACAATGTGCACAACTAACAACCCAAACTCGCTTTTATTGCTATCATATTAGAGTTTTATGAAATTTTTACAACAGGATTGGTCGTAATCTCTTCGTTCTTAATGTATTAGATGATGGATCTGGGATCGCAGCTTTGGCTTCTTCATTGATAATCTTTCGGTAGTTTATGCCTTTGTACATAATACGGCAATTTTATTCCTGCCCATTAAATATGGTCAGATTAAAGCTGTCTCCAACAGTATTAAATTTGCCATGGTAATGTATGGGACTATACTAAAATTAAATATAATTAAACATATACTTAGTCCTATTAAGAGAAGCAGGGTTTCATGTCTCATTTTGGAAATAAAAAAATGGCACGTTTTCTCAGACTAACTCCTCGTTGCCTAGTTGTCATTCTAGTTTTAACAAGAAAGTATTTTGGTATTGAAATCTTTAGATAGTATAATTCCTAGGTGTTTGGAAAAGATACTTGTCAGATTGGTGAATAATGAATTTTACAGATTATGTGGATAGATCATATTTTCATCTGCGAAAGCATTACAATTGCCGCCAGCTTGACGCCTCGTAGGATAAATCTCTGTTGCAGAAGCAACAGTTGTACAATATAGATATTGTTACTTTTTTAATCATAACTTTTTTACCAGTGTCAGCTATTGTCTTGTCTGCTCTGTTTTGTGGACGCCTTATTGTTTGATAATTCTAAAAGTAATGAGGACCGGAAAATCTAACGATGAAATTCAGTCTTTATTTTTCAAACTGTGTTTTGTTACATATTTAAATGATGTTTGCATAACCTATGCACATGGATACATAGTTCCCTGTAATTTATTATGATCCTTAAAATGTGGACAATTTAACAACGAGGGGGTCCAAATCTTGTCAATTTGACCACTTGATTTTACATGATTGAAAAACACTTTCAGAACAAAACGTTTCACCCAAGATGACCTTACAAACTGGGACTATATAATTTCAATTATACAAATCTGATTTACAAACACTGCGGTCAGTAGTAATCGGATTTTACAGATAATATCAAACTGATCCATTTCAAACAGTCTCTCACATTCATATATTTCGGAATTGGTAGAACTGTTTATGCCCGTTCGAGTTTTGTGGGTTTTTATCGGTTTTTAGTGCTAATTGAATTTGCCAGAAATTTGTCGGAATTAATGAAAGTTATAGAATATAACTGTCAATAGTTTCAGTGACTGGATTTTGATGAATTTGACATTAATTAGGAAAATGAAATATGCAGCATATCCAATTACACAGTCATTAAAGACTTCTTTTCTTTCAAAAATTGATATTTTTACAGTTACCGAGTCCGTCTCGGGTGATGTTGTTCAACCGTTATTGTTTTTCTAAGAGGTTAAACAATAAGATGACCTTCATCAATTTTTGAATGGAACTTTCGGTAAAAGCACTGTTATATTTAATTATCCAATACCTAACTTGGTCATTATTACGTCCTGTAAATTAATTTATAGAATGCTTAGGTTCTGCTGCGTTTCTAGCCAATTTTTTTTTTAATTTAATTTCCGTCTAGTATTCCCATATTGTTTAGAAAAATATGAAATATGGAAGTATTACTCAAGAAGTAATAACTGATAACAAAAGGTTTCAATATGAATAAAATTAATGTTGAGACTATGGTTAAAATGATATTTAAGTATTATCTTTATTTGAAACAGAATCATATAATTGAGAAGGATAAAATGTTCTTTCCTTGTACAAAAGAAAACAAATGTTGCGAAGTGGTTCAAAAAGTAAAATACAAAAACAATGAACTGGTCAGAGTTATATTTCTCCTGGGACTAATAGAAATTCCCATTAGTCCCAGATTTCTCAAAGTTTAAAAAAATAAAAATATTCACAAACAGAAAACAAAATCTTTAAGACAGAAATTTCCTAATTGAACTATCTTTATATATTTTGATACAATTCGCATGAAATATTACCGAAAATTTTATTTTCCGTTGTATATTTCCACGTAATTTTTTTTTGTCCTTTGTTCGTATTTTTGTTTTCATCATATATATTACGTCTGTGCGAATGTTGAATTTCTATTTTAATAAGATATGGGGAAACTAAATTTTAATTTCTTATTATAAAACCTCTCTTCTTTACAGCTACAGATAAAAGGTTCTTTATTATAAAAACTTCAAATAAATTTCAGCAAAGAGGTTCCTAACATTTTGTAACTTTACATAGAGTGCTTCAACATACGAAAATCATTTTACCGTATTGAGTGTACTTTAATTTCATTGTTGGTTTAATTTACTTTAATCGGCAATAATAATAATGATCCTCAATAATATAATTATTTACTTAAATTTTGAGTAAATATCCAGTTTATTTGGATAATTCTTTAATATTGTCATTTCCACTGTACAATTCCTAAGGGCCTATATTTGGCATCTTAAATAGTTAATTTGAAGCAAAATATAACTGGTTTGATGAAGGCAAAGTTAAATGTTGACAGTAATTTTTGGCTAAAGGCGAAAAAAGGAATCATTTACAAAATAAACTTGTTCTTGAATTGCAGACGAAACTATCTGTTTGATTATTTGATTGGTTGAGACGTACAGAAATACGATTTGTGAATAAGATCGATTTGGTTGGAGGCGGGAAAGGGGCGGTCCAGACGGGTCCATTGTCTGTTGAATGAATTGTATATTACATGGGTCAAAATAGTGATTGAACACATAAACAATTATTTTACACAAAATATACCGAATTTACTATCATTGAAGGACAGACAGATTTCAATAAGTAACATTTAGTGGATTTAAACAAACATTTGATATATATTGATATTTTGTCAGTCCTTGGACAGGTTGGAGTGTTTTAGTACTGGCATAAAGGCGTTAATCTTAGTTTAGTTATCAGGAAGTTGTCGGCAAGTTCTCGCATCTGCGGTTTTAGTTTTAAAGTTCAAGAAAAAAAAGGTAATTGCCAGACCTAACGTTTATGGACCATGCATTCTCTGAAAACATGCACACTTTGAAAATCATCTATTATCTTTAAATTTATCAGGGTTAAAACTGCATTCGACGGGATATGATTTAAAACGTTTTCTTAATTAATGATGTTAGATTTCTTCACCTCCTATTTTCCCCTAAATTTCCAATTTTTATCAAGTTGAAGCAGATCTTACATAAAAGGTAGAATTACCAAAACAAATAGATTTTATACTGTTTGCTGTGACGATTTATGTTAATTTTCTATCTTTTTAAAACGGACTATTAAACATTTTAACACTGATATCAATCAACTTTAAATTTTATAATCATATTTTTTCATTTTGATATAAATATTAAAAAATAATTTAAAATCCCCCATCAACTATAGTTAGCTCGCCCAAGGCAGGGCTCTACTTGACAGCTCATCCATTACATCGTACTGTAGTAACACTGATTTGATTGACAGCTGAAGTAGTGGTAGCCACGAGTTAAGACAGTTATACTCGCTAAACTAGGGTAGTGTTGACGGGAAGAAAAGTGTACTATGTTTGACAGTTTAGTGTTTCTTTGACAGGTCACAGGATTTGTTTATGCCGGTGGGACTGTACACAGAATCAACGTTATACAGAATTGATAAAACAATCGGACTTATCAAGGCCTTCGGACGGAAGGTTTAACCTCGTCCATGGCTAACCGAGTGGTACGTATATAAACTATCTTTGATTTCCTGTCGGAATTTTAACGCGGGTACCTGTGTCAAATTTATCACGTATACAGGAAGTATTTTAAATGGGTTTTTTTAACTTGTAAATTGTTTTTTATTTTTTCAGTACGAAAATGACATGCCGTCACATTATGGACCAAGTATTACGGGGATGCCGGACAGTATGTACGACTCGCACCGATTACAAAATCTCCATCAGTCGCCCCCTGGAATGGGGCATCAGTCATACCCTCCTTATTCAACAAATAGCTCAATGCCTGTTAGTTCATCACAGGACAGTCAATTAAAAAGAGACAAAGACTCTATATACGGGTATGTAGTTCTCCACGTGCATCCGTGTATTGGGATTTATTTCACCAATATATAAGTGTGATAATTATTTATTTTACTTTGAGGATAATTTTTATTGACATTTCCACAATACAAGTAAGTAATGTTGATTATATTAAAGTTTTGTTATATCCATCAGAGGCCGACAATTTTGTTTATTATCAATTCTATCATTATTGGAAGAGTAATTCTAATACACAATATGGCCGCCGGTTGTTTACATTGATAACTTCTCTCTGTTTTCAGGCACCCCCTATTCCCATTGTTGGCACTTATATTTGAAAAATGTGAACTAGCAACATGTACACCTCGGGAACCTGGCGTAGCCGGTGGTGACGTATGTTCATCAGAATCATTCAACGAAGATATAGCCGTTTTTAGTAAACAAGTTTTAGTAAGTTTTTTTGCCGTATTCAAAATTATAGATAAATATCGCTGATAAAAGGCATTTAAATTATTTAAACAATTGTAAAAAAATAGTTTTGAAATGAGTTGACATAAAGATTATATTTTGTTTGAAATGAATTTATTATTCAACAAATTTAGCAAATGTATATTATGAAAGTAAAACAATAATTGAAACAAATGGTGATTGAGAAAGTAAAACGAAAGTAGAGATAGTCTTTGAACAAAGTCTTATAATTTGAAATAATTCTTAAATTTCACTTTCAACATTTTAAATTTGTATATTGAAAACATTAATATATTGGAATTGATTATAATATTAATTTACTCTAGGCACGGTCAGAAAAACCACTGTTCTCAGCAAATCATGAACTTGATAGTGTGGTGAGTGAAATTTCAATATTTTCATCATTATAAAAATTCTTTATTATCTTCCTATTAACGTGATTAATACTTTTTGAACTTTTTACACCATACCTGTACCTCTTTAGAAAATTCTGTAATGAGCCATGATCCTTGGAAGAAATTAACAACACTGTTTCAACACATGGCCTCAGAAAAATTTTTGTTGAAAAATTGCCCAGCTGGTAAAAAACAGAACTATGTATATTTTTCTTGCTAAACTTGATTAAAAGTTTCACTAAGTATGTTTACAGAATTATTGTCAGTAATTTTCTCTTTCTGTATGGAATTTCTTTCATCAGGAAATAATTGTTTATACTAAAATATCCATTTCTACTAAGAAAAATTATAATTTAAATTTCCAAGTATATTTAACCTTATTTTTAAACACATTTAAATAGACTTTGATTCCACTTAATCACTGCTAGGATATTTTTTTAAATAAAAGATTCTTTTTTTAAATCTTATTTTTTTTGTCTAACATTTCAGATGATTCAGGCCATTCAAGTTTTGCGATTTCACTTACTGGAATTAGAAAAGGTAAGCCTACCGTTATATCTACTTGACCATTTTTAACTGTATTATTTATTTGTAAAGAAATTTGATGAATAAGGACCAAAAATAAACTTATCAGGGGGAACATGTTACTAAGCCTTAGATGATTTGGAATGTGGGACACAATCTGACCCTATCTTTAACCTCGGTAAAAAGCAGAGATAAGTTCTAAATCTCCTTTCTTCAATGTAAATATTTAACAAATGAATGTAAATAAAGTTTATTAGACATTTCCTTTACTGATAAAAATCGTAAATTAGTACAGGACAAATATTAACAAAATTATATAATTGTTGATTTTTTTTTTCATTTTCAGGTGCATGAACTATGTGACAATTTTTGCCATAGATATATTAGTTGTTTAAAAGGAAAAATGCCAATAGACTTAGTTATAGATGATCGTGAAGGAGGAAGTACTACATCAAAATCTAGTTCGGATCCTACGGACCCTTCAGACCCCGTTGTTGATCAGGTAAGACCAAATAATTTTATTATACATCAGAAATCGGCTGGAAGATATCCTACAGCACCCCTCTCCATCCCCCCTCCCAGACAGAAAAGTATTTTTACTCTCGTTAACTAATACACAATTATACAGAAAGTGATTTGACAGAATCATCATCCCTCCATCCCCACCCTCCAAAATATTCAAGTCTTCCCCCTTTCCAAAATATTCAAGTCTATTCTAACAGTTACATTTTAAGTATGAAAACCAATATTTTAAAACAAAGAATATAATTTATGACATTGAGTATTATTTGTGTACACAATGTATAATTTAAATTTGACTATAAATATTACATTTATTACAATGAAATAGCAATTAGTAAATATGAAACTCTTTTCAATAAAAAAAAATGATCGAAAATAATAAAAATATTAAATGCCGAAATTTCTGCTGAAGTTGTAAACCTTCTAAATTTTATTCTGAAATCAATAATCTATTTATAAAATAGAAATAACCTCTAAATTATACTAAACAAAAACAAAACAACTGTGGGATGTTTTCAACCTTTATCAAAAAAGTAAATAGAAAAACTGAGAGTTGTTTTCATCTCTTTAGAAATATGCTGTTTATTTTGCAAATTTTCTCAAAAGTATGTAATTGCTCTTTTGGTGGAATTTTTTGGCTTTATTATTTTGATATGTGTTCTGAAGGTCAACAGGAAATACACTAGTGGTTTAAAGTTGTGATTTGAATTGAAAACAGAAGTGGCCTCATCAAAATCACATTATAGAGTGGTCATTTTAACTTTCTCAGTTGATTGTGACTTTAGATAAGGGGGGATATTCATGGGGAAAATTGGTAGTAAGGAGAATTTAAAATATCTTGTTATAAGTTGAATTATATTTGTGGATTAAAGTGTCAAATGTCATTACGATCCCTAAAGGTACAAATTCTTTTATGGTCATCACATTGAAATGACCATAGGGAAAGATAAAATCAAGTTTCCTGTTCATAAAATTGCCAGAATATGCAATTACCGAAAAACAAATAAACCAGAAGAATTGTTTATTCCCTTGTAGCAAAATTGTAACTTTGTAAACAATTTTATTTATCATATTTTAATATTGAATAACTCCAGATGCTAAATTGATTTTAATTTTTCTCATTAAATTTGGTGTGTTTTATGATTTTTTATTGGAGATGTAATATGTGTTGACAGTAACAATAAATATGGTAATTTTCATTGTAAATTCATAATAATCTTGTGTAAAAATATTCCCATTTGCAATTTTCTTGATTGTTGTAATTTCTACAACTATATAATTAATTAAAAGTTTCATATTTCATCCATTTCAAACCTCTCACTTTCCACCTTAACAAATTAAAAATAGAAATCAATGAATGATATAGCTATGTTGAATCCATCTATAAAATATTTATTTCAATTTTCCAAAAAGGTATCATTTTAATTCACATCATTAAATAGCAATAATTAATTTAAAAAGAATAAATTGGCAGGTAATTTTGATATTAGATTTAGATAATAGATTTGTTTGGGTTTTGTGTTACTAAAGTTTTGATAGTGATGTGAAATCGGCAGGTGTAATGTTTTTTATGGATGTAGGCTCTGCTCTACTGAGAGATGGCATTAATGGCTTTAGATTAGAGAGAATATATGTGCAACATTTCACTAAAGTTTCATCATGGGCAGAGTCAATAGGTCAAAATGACACTGCCATTATTTTTCGATTTTTGGCTGGTCATCTGAAAATTATGGCAAGGTGTTAGAAACACAAATATTAAATAAAATAAAAAAGGGAGATAATTAAAATTTAATTAAGTCCGTTTCCTTGTCAGAGAATTCTCTTGAAAGTTGATTCCAGACACAATATTTATTTTTTCACAAATTTCCAATACCAGTATATCATGACTGCAGATTTTTATTTAATCAATTTTTGTATGAATTGAAGTTTTTTTTTCCGTATTGTTTAGCGCGCGATGTGTTTTGATTTGATTGATGAATTGATTAAAAGGAAGTGTCATAATTTAAGTGAAAAAGCATCAGATGCTAAAATTTACAAATATGGTTGTTTTTTGCGTTGAATTGTATAAATGAGTATGATTAGCCTTTTCTCTTGTCACGTTAACGCAAAAGGATGAAAATGTCAGAACCAAATGCTCGGTTGCTAAGGAGATTGAATCTTTAATATTGCAAATTTCATTTCTTTAGTCCCTCATGCACCGTTTTCTGTGCGTGGTAATTACCGATGGCAACTAAATATTGTATTGGTTTCAAAGAAAAAAGATCTTTTCTTCTTTAACGTGGAAAGATTGTCCTGGTTGGTGAAGAAAATCTAATTTCGATTCTCCTGTACTTGAAGTTAATGGAGAGTTTGAATGTAGATGGCATTCTGGTGAAAAGAGCAATGAAAAAACGTATTGTACAGGACTGTAAAGTGTAAGCACAGAAAGGAAGTTCTCCAATGACCACTTGGAAGATAATACTTAATTCAAATAATGGACGAGTTATAGATTTAGTAGGATAAAATCAACACTTTCTATTCCATAATAATCTTATTAAGCTTGAGTTAAATCGGTTGTGATACGTGAAAGTAAAAGTCTTAATTTCTCCTTCCCTTGAATACTTAATCCAATAATCTTCTACCTTTTTCACTTCCTTCTAAGTGTTTGCCCTTTTTTTAACGTAAATTTATTTAATATCAGCTTTATAATGAACAGACATTCTTGCAAAAAATTAGATTTGCAATTACATTCAATTCTTTTTTTTGAGTTGATTATAATGGGTTGACTTTTATATGCTTTGCACCATAGCTATTGTATTTTCTTTCTTTTTTTTTTCTTTTCCTGCATGTTGTATTTATTTTTGCTTTTGCTTTCACCATGACTAATTGCCTAAGCTGCATATAACTAGCTTTTCTGCATCAGTAGATTTGTTTTGCTGACATTTCTTTTTAAAATTAAAAGCTAGAAAGCATGAGATTACCATAGAAATTAGAAACATATGCTGATTAGGGGACTAAACCCAAAAAGGCTAATTTTAGGCGTACTTTCGCAGCGTGCTCCCTGGGTGTATAAGATGTGATTAAAGGAGGAGAGAATGTCTTTTTGTGTGTCGCTAACGATAACAATAGAAGTATGACATGGTAACCCTGGGGACAGATTTCATTGTGATTTTTATGGTTTATTTGTTAGCTGTGTAATTCTATTTTATATGGAGGACCATTTGTTCCACAACAATTGTAATAAATGTAATTGAGTATTCATTAGTCAAATTCATTAATTTTTACAACAAATTGCCATACACAATAGTAAGTGCAATTGAAGACCTCCATTTTGTAGTAATTGTTGTTTTTATCAGGATTGACGATTTTAAACAGTATGTTTGACGTTTGCATCTTTAATCCGTCTATCTTTAAACGTGTGTTTGTTTCCTTGTTAGAGAAATGAATTCCTTGTCAAGAGGACAATTAAAATTGCCCGTAAGAAATAATTTTCTTTCCTTGTTGTTATTTTTTCATGTAAATCGTATCATTTGCGTCATTGAATTAAAAAGAATTTGACCACTGTGTGCATTAGATAATGCACTGTCATCACATCCTGATCGAGGTAACCCTTATTTGTGTGGGATTAAATGCAGATTAAACATTAAAGCTAATATGCAGATTCTATTCCTATTTTTACCCCCTACAACCAGAATAGGGGCCACAAAGGTCATCGTTTCTGTGTAATTTTCGGGTACAACATTGTTTCGTGGGTTGTTTCACTCTAGGCATACTACTTTACCTTAAAATTTTAAGACTTGTGTGTGAAGTAGTGATTAAACCACCTACGAAACTTCAAAAGACTGTAGAAATACACCAATCGATATCATAGAAAAAGTTTCATTTGCACAAGACTTTACCAACTTAACCAAATTTATAGGACTGCTCAATTTTTTGGCAGCATGATGTTTATTTTCAAATCTTCCATCTCTTTTGTAAAGAGTTAAACAGATTAGTCGGATTTGTTGAAACGAAAAAATATCAAAATTACCAAGAAGTTGCGGTATTACTGTAGATGTACTCGGAAAATGAAATTAAAACTACTTGTGAAAATAGGAAATAATTTCTTCAGTTCTGAAGTAGTGTATAGATGTTAGCCACTTAAATACTATTGTAGTGTCAATTAAAAAGTAATAAATGACAAGACAAATACATAACCTAAGCTATTGAACTTGAATCTAAAACATAAAGATGTTTAAATAAAGGATTTCTTCCTTCATCTTTAGTTTCATACATAAATTGCATTTGGGGGAAGAAAATGCCACCAATTTGCCATTTTTAAAGCAGGAAATTAAGTTTTGAATACAACTGTTGTTTTATTTTTTGCAGTGAAAAGTATGTTGTTAAACACAAAATTAGGTCAAGTTTTTAATATATACAAACTGTTTTTTATTTTTTTGTCTGTAAAATGATATGCCACAAAACTACTTTTGTACGTTTTTTTATCAAGAAGAAATTATGCTACTTAACTTTTTTTTTGTATTGTTATCAGTAGAAAATACTGACTGTAAATTTTTTGTAATATTAAGGTGAATGTTATACAAAGTACAGCATTGCTGTTATCTCGCTCATCCTTACTGACATACTATGTTTATTTACATAGGAATGCAACGGGGAAAGTGAGGTTAGATTTGTCATAATAATTTTGTTTCTAAAAATACAATTTTCTTGACTGTATTGTAATTTCAGGAACATTAACCAAATCTTTGATTAACCTTCTTTGTTGTGTGTATTTTTTGTTTTTGGTGGCAGTGTTAACCTCCTTAAGCTTGTGTACAGTAGATTTGCATTTATTGTTTTCCCTAGAAAGGAATTCCGAGAGAAAACCAAAGCAGGAATTTTATATATATATGTTTTCCGCTTCAAGTTCCCTTAGCTTTTATCATATATGGCTTTTTTTGTCCATATCGCGTCTATATATACGTTATATTATTTACAGTCAATAGAATTGTTTTTGTTTTTTTTTCAATTTGGCTTTTTATTAATTGAAATTTGTAAAAGTATATCAAGTTGTAAAAAAAACGACAAATTTACAAACTTTGTTAGAGTTATCTCACCCTGCTCTGGTTTTCTCTGTTGACAGGGCCAAATGTTTTCCTCGATGTCAAACTCATGGGGATGCCGTGCATAACAGAACAGTCCAGTGAGGGGACTATCCAGACTTATGCAAGTTTACTATGGTGCCTAGTCTACACAATACGCAGTAGAAGATGCTGGACCCTGTGATACAGACACCAGTTAAGGAGAAGACAACTCTTGGTGGACTTTAAATTGACAGAATCTCATTATGTCGTTGTTCTGTGTAATGTTAATGAATTGGAACATTAATTTACATAATGTTTTTAATGATGTTGAAAAAGATTTTTTTTTTTCAAGTTTGATCCTGAAAATTGTATTTTTCTAATTTTAAGTCTGCACCACATTTTCCTATTATGTCATTTGACGCAACGACTATCATTAATATAGATTAATTTTAATTACTGGAACAATTTTGTTTTCAAATGGAGCCTGTTTATCTTTTATTAAATTAACATGAGGCACACACCTTCAGTTAGATGAGATCCAAATTTAATATAGAAACTAGTCAGAGAAGATTGTTTCAATTTATCACCTAGATTTCCTATTATCTTGCCAAGACGATAGTCTTCATGTATAGAATCTGACATCAAGTAGAGTTATTACAGCCCTTGGTCTGCAATTGATTGTTGCTGATTGTCACACGGAAATATTGCAGTTATGCATTATTTTTATTTGTAAAGAGTTCATTTATTCTTAATAAATATTATCAATCAAGGTAAGGGTTATTTTCGTAACACCATTGGTTTAATGGCCCAGGTATAGAATTCTATTTTTCTTGTAACTTAAAGGGTGGAGTTTCCTTGATAATAAATAAATGAAATTCGATTTCTGAATCTGAAATTTTTTGCTTTGTTTCTAGTCATTTGGATCTATTTGTAAAATTGATCAAATATTCCGAGAACAAAATTGAAAAAAAATAACACTTTTCTTATGTGCGTGTTTAATTATTTGTATGTTTAATTTTATTAAATAAATTTTGTTAGTTACAATATCTATATGTAGGTTTTGCATGAAAATGCTTTTGGTTATAGGTGCTATTTATATAAATGTTAGTCAGCCCAAGAAAAAATGTTTCTGGTATATGGCAAATTTTACGCTTTTTTTGTTTTGGCAAATTTAATATTTTGGTAAGACAAATTTTATGTTGTGTTTTGGCAAATTTAATCATTTGGTATGACAAATTTAATGTTTTCATAATGGCAGATAAATTGTTAACAGATGATTATCCACAATTAATTCCCTTATATACTGGTATCTAAAAATTGAAAAATAAAAACCAGTTCAAACTTACTGGTTCATTTTATTTTAAGCATTCTGCTGTGTCAATTAAATTCTACATGAGGAGCCAGGACTCACAAACATTTTATCTTGTGGCCTAGGACCAAGTTGACGAGAACTGTTGCGGTACATTCCCTCCATGTAGTACAAGTACAGCAGTATTTGTTATTACATGTAAATATATATTTTATTTTGTCTTGCCTCAGATAATTGTATTTTATGTCAGAACTTCCAAAGTTCCTGTTATCAATGATCAGATTCATGTGGACCAGTTATTTAAACTTCATATAAATATTTCATTTTCTCATGTATATTAATTGATTCATTCAGTTTTAAATAATTTTGTAAGCTTTTCAAAATTTGAGAGGTAATAGATAAGTAAAGTAGGTAGAATTATGATTATTTTATGATAATTCTCTATTTTTATTTTTTTTTTGCTTAGATAAGTTTTAAGGACGCAACAATCGAAGAACATATTCATTTATTATAAATGATGGACCAATGAATCATTGATAATGACAAAATTATGAAAATTTATTAAGCAAAATTTTTTTTTTAATCTTTTTTAAATGTTTACATTTTTGCTAAAGGGAGAGAATTCCATTTAGACCAATTAAAAGTGCTATAAAATTATATGAAATCCATGGTTAAGAATAAGTTTAATGCTTTCTTTATATGTGCCATACATTTTAATTGTCTGATCATTGCATTGTAGAATTATGAAATCTCAAAGTAAACTGGGTGTATTTGGACTATAGTCTGTGTAATCAGACATTTAACAGTGCCATATTGAATAGACCAAACCAAGTTTTGATCCTTGAAAATTCTGACGGACTCAAATTGAAAGCATGAATAGAGTAAATTAAAAACTATTTTTTCTTTTTTTCTTTTTGAATCTAATGTGTTTACTGTATGAATGCAAGGAAATGTGAATGTAAAAATCTGTTAGACAGCAATCCAGCAAAATGTTATATATTTAAACTACTGAAATCAAGATGAAGACTTGGTTTGGTCAGATTTTTTAGGATTTTGTTATGTTGTAAAATTTTGTATATCATTATTATAATGACTCTGTTATATATGTATCATGAAGTAAGAATAAATCTAATCATTGTTAAAAATTATATTTTTATTGAAAGTGGCATAATTTTTTTACAGACAGAAATAAGTGTATTTTTGTGGACCAGCATTTTTTTGTTGTTTTGCTAAGTCAAAATCTGTCAGACAAATTTGAATGGATTTTAATCAACAATTTGTCAAAGGTATAATTTTGATGGATATATACACAAATTTCAGCCGTATTAAGAATGCCCCCCAGCCATTGACTTGATATATTTTTGTGTAGTATCATCTTTCACATTGGTATATAATGGCAGAGCTATGGTTTAAAACCACACAAGTCAATTTGTAAACACAACAACATGAATCATTGAGAAAGTTTTGAGAATATCACCACTTTAAAAATTTTGAGGGCCATAACTGACTCAGGATGAGAAAAAAAGTTACCAAGTTTTTCAGGATCTTTAACTTTGACCTTTGAGACTGACATTCTATTTAAATGGCCGTTTTAGGTTAAGACAGGTCTTATGGATTAACGTTTTCAATTTACATAAGCTTCTAAAAGCTATAATAATAATTGTTAAATAAAAATGACACATTCACAGGCAAGTTAATTGTAGCTTTAAGTACCAAGTTTACATGTTATTGAGGCTCTAGTAGTAAAATTAAAAGTTATGTGTATTTACCACAGATCTTAATACATGCATTGCCAACTTGGCACTTTTATGTGAAGACATATAATACAGATGGGGAAATAAGTATCTGACAGAGGATTGTTAACTAAAAAAAGAAGTGAAACATAAAATAGCAGGGGCAATAAACTTAGGTAGTAAACCTTACACCACGTTAATTTCATCTGCCTTGTGGTGAATATCAACATACACTGTCAATAAACCGAAACTGCTTCTCCTCAAAACATTTAACTAGAATTATAACATTTAATGCACGATTTTTATTGTTTGTGGATTTTACGAATAATTCTTAAGTGTCTAATGCAGGTATGAAACAAAACTTAAAACTGAAAAAGGATGATAATTATGTATACAGTGATAAAGCAAAAAAAACACTATACAGATGTGTTTGATTATGAGTTAGGCAGCTGGTGTGTATAGCCACTATAAACTTCTCCCGGAATATAATCGTCAGAGGATACAAAATCTTTCCTTGTTTTGTTAGCTTTTCTTACAATAGGCGAAGATGTTTTCTTTTTTAAAATCTCCTTAATACAATGTGTCCCAGATGTTGCTCAGATTAAGGGTTAAAGCCTTGGTCACTTTTCATTCTTTTACTACAAATAGATTGGGTGGTCGGTCTTTGTTATGTTAACAAGGCCATTTAATGCTCTAAAAATGTCAAAAATTTTAACAAATTGATAAAATTTGTTAAAAAAAGCAATGATTTTTAAAAGCTGACACGAATCCTTATCCCATGACATAAAAAAGTTATTGTGATATAATGTCCATAAATTTAATGTCCATAACCTAATTTTATGTTTCATATATTCGATATAGAAATGCCAAACTGATTTAACATGGTATTTGCAATTTTTACCGGACCCATCCATCATGTTTTTCTGATAAGACGAGAGGAAAGTTCCGCATTACAAACACAATTATTATTTTGCCCTCAGATTTCTATCGTCTTATTGTTTGTATGCTTTAATGAAAATGTTATTATTGCTGCGGATCAGTTGTTCTAACGGAGGTCAAGTTAATTTAGAGTTAGACTCCTTGCCATCGACCATTATGAATTCGGAGCATTTGCAGTCAGTGTTGGGTAATCTGGACAACATATTGATTTTCAGTAGTTGGATAACGTTGATTTTTTTAAATATAATAGGAGAGTCGAGTCACATTGTGACATATTGGGTTTTCTGGATGTTTTGAATTAGTTGTTTCCCAAACATTCAAAGATATCGCTTTTCATAGATATTGTATTAGAATATGAAAGCAAAGGCTTTCGAGAGATTGACAATTTCAATATTTAGATTGAATCAGAGATAAATTCAATTTTCCATTTTGGTATATTTGCATTAATTGTATAGAAACATTTTACTCTTGAAAGTTAGTTCTTTGCAAGGGAACTGTTATCACAAATGGATAAACTATATTGAAATGGAAGCAATGCTAGGACATTAGCTAAAATTGAATTCTTTTTTGATGAAATTATGCGATATAAAACCACTTATGTAGCATAATTATATCAAACATAGGCAGATCAAATGTTATCTGAGAGAGCTGAGGTCTCTCAGCCTTTTACTGTCTGCACTTTAGATAGCCATTCTCCTGCTTTATTGAGGCTCAACAAGGGGTTAGAGTGGTCAAAATCAAATCTTTCTGTAGTATTGCAAACAGATTTGTGCATTTTGTTTAACTAGATGGAAAAAGTGATAAAATGTCGTGTTGTTTGTTTTGGGGGTTTATTTTGGACTGAAATAGAAACGGAAAAAGATATTGCACTGAAAGTAAACAGATTGATGATAGAGTGTAGATAATGTCAGTCTGTTCAATATAGTTGCATTCCCACATTTCTGCTCAGTACGATATATACTATGGAATGGACAGTGAAATAGCAGATCTTGAGAATTAAAGGACTGTGGATTCATTATTATCGGTGGAGTTCTATTTTTGTGGATTTTGTTGGTATATGTAAATCATGAATTTCAGTGTTCAATGAAATACAAATTTTGTATTGGCTTAGTTGTATGTTGACTTTGTAAAACCATGAAAAATCAAAATATCCCCGAAAATAAAATTTTTCTTCATTCCGCAAAAATTGTTATCCACGTGAATGAATAAATCCTCAGAACTCATGTAATTGTTTTCTTATATAAGGTCTATGTCGTCCTCAATATTAATGAAATATTTGCCACTGGAAATTAAGCAAACAGCAATCAATCAATCAGGATCGAGATCTTTCAATAATTGCAACTGATGACATTGGTTTGTTTAATAATTGTGAAGTAAAAGATAAGCTCTTAAAGATCAGTGAAAAAGGTTAATTTATTAATTTAAGTCAATACCAATTCAAGCAATACCAGTATGATTTCTTTGAATGAAATTTATTTATTCCCTCGTCATCTTAAAAAAACTGTTTCCATGATATATTATCTCATTAATAATAGTACAGGAAAAAAAAAACAACTATTCTGTATCGTTATATTGAAATATATAGCACTAAGAGTATTAATCGAGTTCAGTTTCTCCTAGCTGTATATACATATGATGCCATTTTTACATCAGTTATATTAAATATTGGAAAACGTCCAGATTGATATTGTGTGATGTATCGTCCAGGGTATAGAGTTTGTCAATAATTGTGATTCACAAGCTCTTCTAGTGCCATCTTCCACAGCTTCTACAGGGCTTTAATATCACATGGCTATAAATCTACGTAGGACCAGGAGTTAATGACGAGGATGGTAATCTTAATCGCATAATGACCGTTAAATACTTATCTGCTTTTCTACCATGTTGGTCTATCTATGAAACACTGGAGAATGTTTTAGGTTGCTTTTATGTGGTTTAAGAGAGTTCATTTAGAATTACTATGTAAAGTTTTTTGAAACTGGGGGAGTAAGTTTGCTTAGACATATGATAGTATGCGGTTGTTTGCTTTAGATAAATGTGCTCATCAATTTTGGAATCTTGTTCAGTTGTAAAAAATGAAGGTTTAAATACTGGAGCTTTAGGTTGCTTTGATGTGGTTTAAGAGAGTGAGTTTAAACTTACAATGTATAAGTTTTGAAACTGGGGGAGTAAGTTTACTTAGACATAGTATGGGGAAGTTTGCTAATCAGTAACATAGGATTCCAATTGAATTTAGATACTACAATTTTGGTTAAGAAGGAATCTTTTATTTAGGTTCTTGTCATTCCGTTTGAAACTATAAGCATGATTGTTCTTGTCAGCCAGCAATGATAAAAATAGTATATCTGTTTTTCAGACAGTGCAAAAAATTAGAATACTCTATTTATTAATTGTAGAATTATTAATCAGATCAGTTCGCTGTATTGGCACAGTGTGGGATTTGTATATTATTATGACTGAATGAATTCTTATGTTGGATTGTTTTTGTTCCACTTAATCAGCAAATATGGTGAGATTAAGATCAATTAAGTATTTAATAGAAGATAGTTAAAGATCTGCCCATAGTTGTATTATTGCCAAATTAGATACGATGACAAGAAGTTACATTATCGCCTGATCGTTTAGAGACGGACATGAGATAGTTGTACACCTCGACAATCAACCTGTCCTAGTTCTCTGATTATCAGAAAATCGCCTGATAATCAGATCAAATATTGTCAAATTATCGTGACGATAGATCACAATAAACATGAATATTCTTCAAGTTTTAAATGATCCTCTTTTCCAAAATGGGATTTATATCTGGCGTATAAAATAATAGCTGTATGAAAGATCAAGATCGTTTCCCGATAGCATTTTTGATGGGCAAAGATATTTACCTTCTTATTAATCGATTAGTTAAAATCAAGTATGTAGACACATATCTTAACTCGATCTCCATACAAACACCTTGGAGAACGTCTTTAAAAATTACCTACAAATATTTTGTACAATTCATGCTTAAGTATTCATGAATTCTGTGTTTATTCATTGTACGCTATGAAGATTAAATGCAAGTCACATCTTCTGCCACGTAAAGTGTTCGTTAAGGACAAGATAGTAATTATAAAGTATTATTTCTTTGTTCAATCAGAAATATACCAGAATATATATGGAAGTTATTCTAAGGTCAGTTTTCCATCAAGGTCATATGATATTGGGTTAAAATTTTATTAGTCCATTATGACTCTAAGGTTTAAAAATAAATAAAAGAGGAGATATTGAGGGTGCAATAAAAAAACAAAAAAATCAGACACAACCATGATAGAAAAGAAAATCATGATAGAAAAGAAAATAACGAAAACTATGCATCAAGCCATTTTAAGCCTAGGAATACAGGAAGACTTGAGATACCCATTTGAGGAATTTTGTATGAATATGTCATAGAGATTTGATCACCTCAGACTATCCTTAGGCAATATAGAACATTTCTTACATGGTCTATTTCGCTGGTGAGTTCATACTTGGATGGAGAGTTGTCTCATTGGCACTACGACATCTTCTTATATCTATGTACCATGAATTTTACAATTAGACAGTTTCACTGTGTTAGATTTACATGTATCTGTACATCACAATTTGATATCTTGTCCTGCACGTTTATGAATTAGTTGAGCCTCAGACTTCCTTACTTTGTTAAATCAATGACTCCACAAATCAATTATGAAATTACTATGTAGCAAATCCCATGATAAAACTGCTATTTTGTTAACAGTTTCTAGCTGTAGTAGACCCCTGTTTTAGGATATTAATCACTTGGTTCAGAGAATTTTTCCACAATATTTTTTATGGGGATTAGTACCAGTTTAGTAAAAGGAGGGCGAAACTTAAGAAGAAAAAAATGGTCAAACGTTAGTGGTTGCACAATATTAAGTAGGTAATAGCAAAAGAGCATCTGATGACAGGAGGTTTGATACTCGGCTGGTCAAACCAAAACTTCAAAAGTGGTATTTCCTACTTCTCCCCCAAGCTCATGGTAGTTTATGATTTAGAACCAGAGCAACGACTGGTATGAATAATGTTTATGGGTATGGTGAAATATCTGACCCAGTGTGTCAAGAAAGTAGAAAACAGAGTTTATGTATATTTCATTAGCATGTTATCATCATGAATATGCATGTTATACATGTCACTGGACATTAAATGGCCATCAATCAGTCAATCAGTTTAAATTATGCCATTGACAATGTGCTAAGGAACTTCCATAGTTCAACATGATGGAATTAATTAATAGGTAAAACTTCTTTAAAAAATTCACTAATAACCAACATGAAAGTTCTGCTTTTCTCAGAATACCAAAAGTATCTAAAAACAAGTAAGCTTGCCATGTGATACATTTAACACATAACAAAAAGAGCTTCGGAAAAAAATAATAAATTGGTGCATTTATAGATTTATACAAGCTATAAGTGATGTAAGAAAATCAAATATACGTAGTATTTGGAAGGAATCAATGATTAAAAAAAGGGTGCTTTAATTGCTGCTCTTCATCATAATAAACTTTCTTGTTATTTGAGGTCTTTAAAATGATTCAAAGATAAACTGATGATTTTTTTACGTGTTTACCTTTTATGAAGGAGATATATAGCATACAAGAGTAAGACAGCAACTTTTCAACAGAACACGACAAAATAATTACATTTGGAGGTACAATACAATGTCGAACAATACACATGTGTCCATAGAAATGTGTTAAGTTTTAGGTTGGGTCCTTGGAACCACAATTATCCTGATAACACCCACAGCCATAGGATCCTGCAAAAACAAAAATGAGTGTAACCTTATACTAATAGACTTTACTGGAAATATCCTTCATGTCCTGAGTGGAAGCAATTTTTCTAAGAGTTGATTGGGTTCTTTATTGATTAACAAGAAAAACAAATCATTATTTGAAAATAAAAAAAATTATTTTCAGGTTTTTATTTCAACATTAATTTTGAAGGAACAGTAACATATATGATTACCAGGGTGTAAAGAAACTTGTTTAATTATTTATATTTAACCAGACTGAATGTAACGTGAATAATCTATACATCGTAGTTTGATTACAGGCATTTCTTAAATTTTCCAAGCTATTTCTATTTTTGCCGTTATCTTTATACATTGTAAAAGCTCTTAGTTCGTGACATGAGGAAAGTTCATATTAACTCTAATTTTAATAGATCTAAAAATCTTTTGCCATTTCACTGCACATTTAATGGAGAGGTACTAAGATTTTAACATTTAGACCGAAAAGAAATTATTGATCTTCTTAAAATAATCTTGAATTTTAAAGAGAATGATAAGATTTTGTCTGACCTCCCACTGTTAATTTATAGTATTTATAACAAATCAGCAGGATTTTGTCTTTGTAAATTAATTTTAAGCTGATTCCCTTCCCCTTTGATTGTAAAACACTAGAAATATAGAATAAGATGATCTTAAATCAATTTAAAATCGTTAGGGTAAAAATAAAGAGCATTTTAAAATTTTACTTGATTTAATTTACATAATTTTTCAATTAGAATCTTATCCTTGATAGAATTTTTGGGAGGATATCCGTAATAATACACACAGTACCCTAATTTTATTGTTTAATGATCTATATCCAAACAAAAATAAAAACCTGTCTGTCGAAGATTTTCCTCTATGTAGAACCATACTTTTACAATGAACAATTCTTGTTAAGAATTGAGGCAGAAATATTAAGTTTCATGTTTGAGTAATTTGGCATTATGGCGAGGTAATTTGGGCTGAGTGCTCGTTGACATGACAGGATTCATGTCCCCAAAGTTAATTCATGTTTTACACCATTGGAAAACTTGCTGATTTGTTAGAGAAGGTCTGTTAGTTTTCTGACCATATTTCACCATCGAGGTAATTAAGGCGAATCCAATACACCTATGTCATCTTTAGTTTCTGCAATAAGTCAAAGGAGATGAAGTTTAACACGTAATGGGATATCAGATATGTTTTGATTAAGTTTTAGGCCTTTTATGACCAGTTGAAAAATGTACTTTAACATTTATCAAATTTAAATCTGGAATTTATACGGAACTCAAGTTTTAGAAACATACAAGTTATTTATGAGATATATGAAACTTGAAAATAGAAATTTTTCATCCACTGACCAAGAGACACCCAAAAATAAAGTGTAATATTTATAATTAACCTATGAGTTGCCAACTGTGTTACTTCTTTGTATGAGTTGTCTACCCTTCTGAAAACAATCCAACCATTTCATTGTCAATTTCAAAGCATGCCCATTAAACATTTTCTGCAAAAAACATGTTTTAGATAATGGAATATTTTTTTATAAACATAATTGTATCAATTTTTTTTTTGCATGAACATGTTAGTGCTACCACATGGAAGTACTAACGGCACATGTTCCCATTAAAAAGGGGTCAATACCTCGATTTTTAGCAGTTTCATTACTCTTTATGTAATAATGATACACTCTATTGTATAACAGAATGAGGGTTACTAGTTGTTATACACATTTTGGTTTACAAGAATATGATAATTGAAAACACTATAGAAATTCAAATGTTTGCACCTGGTATCAAGTTTTAATTTTTTTATTTTTGGAGCACATGTTATGAAATATGAATATTTCATCAAGTATCCAACTTGGAGGTCATTATACCAGAGGAAGGCATTTGTAAGAGTTTTTAGTATACTTCAAGATCACGCAGCTGTCTGGTTAAAAAAAAGTTTCTATTTATTCGTCTTCTCTTTATGGGAGATATTTTTCAATTTATCTGTGACTGTGAAATTCACAGGTACAATTGTGTATATACGAAGTATGCACAGTCTGCAAATATTGGCCGTGAGTAAATGCTAATGAATTTATCGTTACAATAGCAAGACTTGGTACTTCACCAGAATGAAGAATTAATCTGAAAACATTAGCGACTTTTGAATTGCAAATCACAAACATTTAAGAGTATCCCTTACAAAATCTGTTGACAGAAGAAAACTTCAAATCCGGCTATTCATCCAATGGCACACTACACATGAATACCTTATATTTATATGCATTCTTAACACTTGTTGGTATAAATTTGTTCATTGATCCCAGGTCTAACAGGCACAATTTGTGTCAAACCCCCCTCATTATCTTCGCTGTGCTGGTTTTATTTTTATTTTAGTTTAATATAAGATGTTATTAATAGGCCATGAATAGGTTGTGAAAACCTGAGGGCCCTAAACTGTTTAAATCAAACTACATATTAAAATGTAAGAGTCCTAGCTCACCTCACACATTTTAATAAAATGATAGGACTTTTTAAAATATTTACATTAAACAAACATTGATAGTCAATTTTATTTCATTATAACCGACAATTGAGCATAAAAGTCTGTCAGAGGCAAATAAGTCGTAGAATTTATGACAGCTAAAATGCCTGGATGTGCAAGGTTGAAAAAGTCTATATAAAAAATTATCAGAATTATAATTTGGATCATTACGTCAACTTTAACGAGAATATGATAGTTTCTGATTATTTTTTTATGCATATCTTTTTTTGTTCAAGCAACTACGTGATTCATCTGTGCTATAACTGAGAGAAATCAAGAAAAAATTATTGAATATGGATTTCAACCTGATATGATGAACATAAAACTACGCTTCAAGAACTTAATTGATTAACGACCTTCATTTTGAATGCATTTTTCTAATTGATATTTTCATAGATATTTTTTTATTTCTGTTACAGCGACCTCCCTCAACGAATATGTTTAACCAAACAGATGATACCCAGTCCTCACGGTCTGGTGACACGCCCATAACCACTAGTCAGTCCAATACAAATTCCTCACAGATTGCAGATAATACAAGTGAGATAGGTAAGTTGATCTTAACATGCTAAGTTATCTCCTGAAATGTGGCTTAGAATATTTTTTGTACCTGCTACAAATTTTTTAAGCAAATTTGGTCTAGTCATCTCAGGACTACCCAAAATTCTACAGCGTCATTGCTTCAACTCTTCCAGCTTCACAATCCTGTCATGTGGTTTACTTTTGCCCTGGTACCAGTTGATCCATGTTAACCTCAAATGAAAGATTTTTGCATTAGACTCTTAGACCCTAAATCAACAAATTTTGCTAAAAGGACTCATAACTTTGAGGACATTAACTCGATCATGACTCTGGTTCCAACAACTTTCATGTGATATATGAAAAGTTCTTTATGTTAAATAGATGGGCAACTCTTGTCTCAACTATCTTCATAAAAGTGCATTTTTTTCTTTGGGACAGTTCTTGACATTGGTCATAGCAAATAATTGAATCATCCACAAAAATATGTCTTCTGTCTAGGCCAGGTTGTGTATTGGTATATATTGATTGGTTAAACATATGGCATTCCATGCAGCATGTTACTAACACGTTGAATTTGTTTTTACATTCATTAAATTTAATTTGAACCTGCATTAGAGCATAATTTGAAACCTTGATTAATATTTTTTTTTATAAATCTATCATGCAGAGTCATTTTAACTGCTTCAATATTTTAATTTTTGATAACGTTTTAAAATTATCAGTGTTAAATGAAGTATGGTTTGCAGTTTTAGCAATTCTAGTAGTCTAATTAATTAAAACCAAGTTGGCCTCGAGTTTTGTTTAGGTTTTTGGTTCTGACAGATCATACTAATGGCCTAGCATTCTCAATCGAACATCATATCCAAATAGCTTTGCACTCTGTTTGAGTGGGTCATATTGAAATTAATTTTCGTAACTTCCTAAAAACATTTGCAGTGCCATGAAATGGGGAGGAATTCAGAATCTTAATAATCTCAGTTAATAAGAAAAAAATCATTAACTTAATTGGTAAATAGTAATTGGCCGTGGAAAGAATTGAAGACGCTCTCAGTGACAGCCGTCTTTAGTTTTATCTAGTTGGTAATAGTAATTCTGCTTTTAGTTGCAGACAGGTGCTAGAAATAGGTATTACCGAGGCACTTTTCCTCTCAAAACAATTTATACGTGGATCAAATTGAATCGGCCTCACATGTTTACAAGTAATATGTAGTGCATATTCACTAAGTAATGTTATATAATATGTAGCTAAATGTACCCACATGAAAAAGATAGCATTCTATTTCATCTTGCCACCCAAGATACTGGGTTAAAAGTCTTACTTGCTCATTTTCTCAATGGATTTTAAATGAAACCCACAACTTTTCATCTCCATTTTTCGGTAATGGATAATTTTTTCTTATATATAACAAATGGGTTGGGAAAGGTGGTCTGTTCTATGTTTTTAGCGTAAAACCTTAAAATACTTCAAAATTTTGGTTCAACTTTATGAAGAAATGAAAAGTTTTTCTTCTGAAATCGACTTCCAGTTGTTTTATCTTTTCTTCTTAATATCTATTCAATCTATGAACAAGTGACCCGTTAGTCTGATACAACTACAATCTGGTATCGACATAAGGAAATTGTGTCATTAACCCCCAGAAAAGGGTATAGAATTCATTGATTGTGCCGAGATTTTCCAAATGAGTTTGCCGGGTTAGAACATAATTTCTTAAGAGATAATTAGAGAGGAATTAATCCAGGAGCTAATTAAATTTTGTCTGTAAGCTGTTGACATTGATCTTCAATATTAGCTTTTTACATATTAGGCGATAACAATAGCCATTGTTAGTTCTAATTTTATTTCACCACTCAGTGATTTAATTTTCTCATTTAACTCCCTAGCTCTTTGAAATTAGACTTTCTATATTACAATACTGTTTAGTGAATATAAGAAATTCAATAGACGTTTCCACTCAATGGTTACAGAATAGCGATTTCTATCCCCAACTGGTAACAATTGTTTCTATTACAGCATATTCTTACTGCAGCAACCGTTTATGACGATTACATTCAAATTGGTGTATTACAACTTAATTTTCCTTTCGCCAAACATAGAAATTTGTCAGGGATATTTTTACATTGACTTGGTTAATGTCTTTATCGGTCCAGTTAGTCTGTAAATTGTGTTTTTTGTTGCGACGTTTTCTGGAAGAATGACCACATAGCATTATTGACGGTGCCTCCTTATGCTTGGAGTATGTCCTGTACGAATTAAAGCTAATTTGGTATTGTGTGTAAATGCTTAATCTATAAAGATTGAGATCGGCAGGCGGAAATGTAAGCTGCAGGTCCACATTAACAGGGGGAAGTGAGCTGAAGAATGCCAATAAGTAGCAAACACAGCAGAGAAAAAGTAAATGTGCTATTTAATACAATCGGCAGATTGGAAATAAACATAATGATTTCTTGGCGTGTGATTAGAAAATGTTCAATATCGTCTCAACAATTGTAATAACATTGTCTTTTCTTTTGCAATAATGAAGGCGGCATATCTTTAATCAAATCATTTGGAAAAGATCTAGATTTGTTAATTTGTTTGGTATTATAACAGGGGGCACATGTTTCATTCCGAGTTTAGAATCCTAATAATAGCCGACTATTAAACCTCTGTGTTAAGCCAGGGGTAGATATGAATGATATCAGATTGAATAGGCTACGATTTTTTGCTTTATTTAACTATTACATATTTGAAAAGGTTCATAAATTGAAGACCCTTACTTTGGTGACACTGCCCATCCTTCTTTTGACTTTATATGTATGGTGTTATTGTTCGTGTGTAATCATCTACGTACTGAGCTCTATCTGATATCTATCTATAAAAAATAATAAAGTATTTCACGACCCAGAACCTAACACCGTTCTCAATTAATTAGAATATTTCTCAATAAGAGATCCGAGGTCTTTTCGGTGACGGAAAATTTTAATATTCCTTTTATGAATTAAGTGAAAATAACTTGCGTTCAATTAATTCTACCCCATTATGTTTCAAATTATCCTTGAACTAGCTAAAAAAAGGGTATTTTGCTTTTATGGATATTTAAAAGAGTTCATTAAATATGGAGTCTGTTGGTCGTTTATCATTCATACTGAACCTTATTGTATTTCTTCAGAATTGTCTAACTATATCAATTAAGGTTATAACCATCCATATTATTATACTTTTTCGGAAAAATCTTTGTCCAAATTTTTTGAAGTTGTACCTCCCAAGTTGTGAGAATATGCAGGGTCTGTCATAAGAGATCTATCTTTGTTCATCGAAGGCTTTAGACTACTCAAAATTTGGTGAGCCTGTGAATAAGTCCAGTATGAGATACCACAAGTGTCATTTAGATCCTTATTCCCTTTAAAATCGATTAGAGATTTTACAAAATCGGTTGTAATAGACATCTAAGAAAGTCCAAAAATTTAGTTTGTCAAGATGCCCATTTTATATGATAAAGCGCTTTTTATCTTTTTCTAAGGCTTAAATGGATTTATATTTAGATTACGCTTTTCTCGGCCATAGGATTAAAGACTACATGATTGTTATTTCTTCGAGTTTTTGTCGTGTTTACTTTAGGTTTTGATTTCCATCGTCCTTTCCATAGATAAACGTCGTCATATTTCTGCCGGCTTTGAAGTTGTAACTGTGGCAATGGAATTTCAGTCCCGTCCAATTGTTTTGGAGAAGGAAAGGATCATAATACCATTTTTGTCTACGTTATTAAGGGTGGGATATATCCATTGTGCATTAAATGCATAACAGCAAATCATTTCATATTTTGATAGCTAAGAAAATAAAAATATCTGTCAATGAGAACGATTATGTGATAATAAGGCTAATATTTGCATGCACTAGCCTACGGGACAGGGTTTATTCTATTATTAAACTCAAGATAACTGTACTTAGGCAGTGAACAATATTCAACAAATAGTATTATAATACTTGACTATAGTTTTAAACAAAAATATATTGATATATTACTATGTTTGCACATTTATGTTTTGTTTAAAAGATTTTGTTTAGTTGCTCAGTTGCTGTCTCATGGATGTTTTATACTTATCTTTATAAATAGTCGGAATATGTTGGTCTAGAAATTTACATGTTAGTTATACCCTCCATCCCATCTAATCTTGAAATCTAGGCCTGGATACTCATTGTGATAGTTACACATAGAAATCTATGTTCCTTTCCTAATGTAAAGTATATTCTCTCACGCTTCTCATTCAGAAATAGGGGTATTTAGTAGTAAACTTGTAATTTCCATTCATAATTTTGTCTGCATATTTATGCATGCTGATCGTACAAAAACAGCTGTGATCTGGTTCCTGTGTCTGAAGGAATCTTCTACTATAACTATGCTTTGTAGTAAAATTTACACCTTTATACAGTTGTTAACCAACAGGACTATAAAACATTAATAATATTTAACTTTTATATTGAATAAAATGTTCAATTCATAATACTTCATTCACGACTTAAAAAAATCTCACATTTATGTATAGAAATGGAAAATTTAATTTCTGGACTATTAAAGTGTCTTCAGTGGATGGGTTCTTTGTTTGTTTTCTGCTAATGTTTGACATTTTTATGCCATATTATCTCTTTTTGTCATCAAATCAGAAAATAATGTAAAAACATTTTAACCTTCCACCCCATGATTCTTAATCCAACTTTGACAAATAGCAAATATTTGAAAATGTAATTCTTTTGGCTATGGAAGTTAAATCTCCTCATTCATATTCATGGCAGTCACACATTTTAAAGCCAGTTAAGGGATTTTTGTTAAGTTCGTCTTTTTTAGTATGCACACTTTCAACGCCATAAAAGCAGGATTTAGTTGGCTATTCAATGAAATGTTTGTGTATAAAATAAAATTAATGCCCAAGTGAAAACTAACATTGCTTGTTACTCAATGGTAAATGGGTCTGAAATTGCCCAAGAGGAATTAATTATACCGCATCCGTAAGGGATTTACTTCCAACCCTCCAATGTATGCTTCATTTCACCATCCTTTAATGGCTGAATTATTTCGGTAAACAAAGTTTTATGCCGATGATTTATCATCAATGAAAATGACAACTCGTAAAATTTTATTTCTTGTCCTATAAAATAAGTATTATTTTATTATGATGCTAGTTACATTTTCTCCCCGACTTGCAGTTTCATGCAATGGATTTACTTCTTTATTATTTTCCATGTGTATTTTTTGTACATTTTATATTTTATCGAATGGAAGTTTAAACAGCAGCTGTTGTTTGTGTCCGACTGGAGTGTCCATGGTTTTCACATGTGTTTACGTTCCCTAAAAAAAATTTGGTGATGTGTGTAGGATCCTTTTAAGTATTTTTTTCCAAGACATTTGTTAAACACTATGATTTCCTTGAAAGGTGACTGTAAGGATTGTCCTGAATAGCTTTAGGAAGTAATATATACAGAAATTCAGTGAACATGTTGGACTATTGGGTCCTGTCAGGACTTTCTTGGACTATTGGGTCCTGTCAGGACTTTGCCATGGAATATCATGGAACGCATAGTTTTTTTTGTAGACTGAACATGGTCTGTTTGTGAATTGTCAAAAGAGAAAAAACAAGACATATTGAAAGGCCTTTAACTGCATGCATATAAAATTCCAAATTTAGATTGAACAAAAACAAAATTATTCATAGGTATGAAAAATCATCAAGTGTATTTATTATTCACATCAGCTCTCTAACTAAACATGTTTTCATGGTCTCATTTATTTCAAAATACTAATTTTCAACAGACTGATCATGAGGTTAAATAGCTTCCAAAAAAAATAGTGAAGGTACAAAAATATAGCTTCAAGTTTCTTAAATTTAAAACTGGTAAAAGTTGTAACTGGGTGGTTTCAGTTGACATCATGTTATGTGAAACAGCTAGGTTACTATTTTTGGTCCTGTCATTTTTTTTTTCATTGATGAGTCAACAATATTTTTGGGTGACCTATTATGTTTCTGTGAAATATGATGAGTGAAATGTACACTGTGATTAAAACCTTACACAGCTACATTCAATTTGTGTGTTTATTGTCCATAGTGTATCCCATTAGCGTCCCACTGTGTTTATAACTGGATCGGCCACAGTCATAATTAAACCCTGGAATTTTACTTGTTTTCTCTATAATAACAGCCAAAATTGCCCATTGATTTCTGCAAATTAAAGACATTTTAGCAAATTTAATAGGAAACTGAGCTGTTCAGATTTCCTACTTGGTTAAAGATAGGAATTTATCTAAAGTGTTCAAAATTCTAGAATAGAATAATTAGAAAAGTCTTGCCGAAATTAAATCAGTATGTTTCTGAAAAGAAGAAAAATTATTGAACAGAGATTTATCAAAACTATGCACTTCAAGTAAAGTTCAGAAGTATGTGATAATGAACTCGAAGGAATAGTCAAGCCTAATTTATTTTGCAGAAGTAAACCTCTTTGAATATAATGCAGCTAAAAGATAGGCGAAAAGATAGGAAAAGTTCAGATATGTCATTAACTGGTATAGATTACAGCTTAATGGCATTGTTTGCAGTCTATGCATTACTCTGGCCAGCTCTGCTAACAACTGACCATGCATGTTTTCCTTATACACAGTCTGATGATCTAGAAATCTGAGAAACTTAATGACTTTATCAAAAAGTATGTTTGGGGGTATTCAATGCCAAAAATATAACATTTCTGTCTTCTGACAGAATATAATTATTCTTTTTTGTTATTTATCTTTCAACGCAAAATTTGATCAGAGATCTATTTTCAAGTTAAAGGGGAGATAACTTACTTGGACTTAATCAAGTTATCCCCTAACAAAACAGTTTTTGTAAAATATGAAATTAAATATGTTTTATTAAATTTGTTTAACTGCAGATGGCAGTAATTGAATTTTGTCCAATTTATCATCGACTTTTCATTTAAGATAAAAGATGCGTTTTCCTACTTATAAGCTCAGCACGTTGGACTTGACTGAATTGAATTGCACTCAAGTTTTCTTCCATATTTTCAAGTATCATAATTTCCTCATAGCATAAAGCAAGGACCGTATATTGATTACATCTTAGCAACCCATGGTAGTTAGATATGGCATTTAGAATAGCCCTTGCCGTGGCGTGATTGGCACAAATCAATGCAATTGTTCATTTCAGGAACTAGGGAAAATTATTTTTGTTCAAGAATTGTTTATTCATAAAACAAAATGGTAGATTGTCAGAGATAAGAAAATTGGTTTATACAAGAAAAAAAATAATCAAATATAATATTTACAGAAAAAATGTCTCCAAATTTTTTTCTATGCAAATGATATTTTATTTTTCAAAAAAACCACCACAAGAGATAATACCGACTTTTTTTTATACAAATATTAAAGCCTGAGCTCCTTCAAATTGGCAATGTACTGAATAAGTTCTAAATCTGTTGATTTTTCACAAGTAATAAAGTTATAAAAATTAAAATAATAAAGCAAGGTAAATGTTGTAAACAATGTAATTTGGGTCAGGTATTATGTTTTATTGACTTAGCAAAACACACCTCTTAAACTAAATATACATCCTGCATTCAAATGATGGAATGGAATGAACTGCATTATTATTCTTCCATCATAGTCTTAGAGAATAAGGAATTCGTCACTGGCCCCATCCTAAAGTTTAAAAGCAGGTTAGATGCATGAGTAAACAGCATTAAACTTAAAAGGTTTTGGAGCATGCCAAGTGTGTGGAGAAGTGATTTGTTTAAATAAAAATAAAGAAATTTGTTGAAAGCTTTTCTCATAGGATTAACTTCTTGGTCTTCCAGTAATTTCTGATGACAAACTTTTTTTGTCCTGTCACTTAATTATAAATAAAAATTGCATAGGTTTATATTGTTTTGAATGTTCAATGTGGATTTGACTTATGATATATTTGTTTTACATGTTTGTAAAAATGGTAATTTATGGAAAGCCTCGTAAATCATTTTTTCATCCATTCTTAAAATAAAATTGTAACATATATAATTTGTATAATATTTGTACTAAATCCTACAATTACATGAAACATGTTACTAAAATTAGCACAAATAATCATGCTTTACTTGCATAAATATTACTTCTTTATATATAAAAAGAATTGAAAAAAAATTGGATAGGAAAATTAATTATTAGGGTTATAAAGGGTTTAGAACAATTTGAAAAAAAAAAATTGGATAAGAAAATTAATTATTAGGGTTAGAAAGGGTTTAGAACAATTTGTTGTATTGTTACACAATGTACGAATATGACAAGCCATGGCATAACAAGAACACAGTGTGAGACAAATGAAATGGACATCTGTTAGTGACAGCTCCAGTGATATATATTATTCTGCTTGTGACACATATCAAACTTATGATGAAATATTAGCATAATAAATAGCCTGGCTACATAAGTAACAGTACATAAATGAAAACCATTTATAACTGTTTAGTACATGGTCCGTGACACTACACCTTAAAAACAATGGATATTAATGGAAGGCCTCTTTATAACACAGGTCAGTCATATTTAAATGAAAAAATCTGTTTTGTGTTTCGTGTATGTTTTATTTTTGGCCAGAAGAAAGATTGGACCATAGTTTAGGGGTCAGAGGTTAATTTTTCTTAAAAGATCATGGTCAGGGATGGATCAGTGGGAGATAGAGATACATAAGCAAAAGCTTTCTCTGTTCTCCAAAGCAAATTTCCTGTTATTTATTAGAGAAAAAATTCAGTAAATTACAGCATACTCAGTTAAAATAAGTGACATTTATCATATAGCTAATTTTGATCAAGCAGAGACCTCTATCCAAACTAAAAACAAATTTGTCTAATAGCTTGAGGGATTAGTTTGAGTATGCTAGCTCTCTGACAACTTTTGATTGATGGCAAAAGAAATCTTCTCTGACAATCACTATATATTCTGCTGCTTTAAGAAATTACACATTCCCGATAACAAATTTTATCTTTGTGAAATCGGCCTTCCCTACAGTTTGGAGGGTGTTATAGTTTCTCAGTCATATAATTTAATCTCAGGAATATTTTCTGCTATAATGCATTTCCTTTCTGGAGAGTTTTTTTTCCTTCCCACATCATAGCCATTTCCTACCATCTTAAAGTTTTACATTAACAGTTCAGGCTGAGGAAACGTTTGTCATTTTTTTTTTTCATTTCATGCCCATTGTTATAATTATTGTCTTGTGTTGGTCTTTAGATGGTATCATTGTTTTTTCTTTCATACCCATTGTCATAACTATTGTCTTGTGTTGGTCTTTAGATGGTATCAGTATCGTCTGTATTTGCCAAGCTGTTCAAGCAATTCTTTATCATCGTTCTATCATTTTGTTGTAGAAAACTTTTATTTTGATTGGATTATTCTGAAAAATTGTAGCTAGACTTTGGAGAAGCCTCTATCCAATTTATTTTGATTAGAAATGGATTCCAATTAATTTGTGATCATTCATACACTGCTTGTGCTTATAATTAAATTGGCGGCCTGATGTGGAAAATATGATTATTGAATCTAAAACTTTCTGGCATTACTGTCATCTAATGTGCAAAATAGTCTCTTATCTAAATTTTCAGAACTATCTATTCTTCCAAAAATAAATTAAGCATCTATTGTTGAAAGCAGCATGTACTTGATATTTGAAATATTTAGTGTTTACATTCCTCTGTGAGTTTACAGATGTTTTGGAGTGATGTTGAAATATTTCCTTTTTAATTGTATATATATATCTATATCTTATAATAAATAAAAGGTTTACCATTTGGGAAAAAAGGGCAAGTGCCTAGGTAAAAATAAAAAGCCCACTTTTTGCTCAACCTTCTAGCAAGTAGTTAGTTGTTTATTTGTTATAAGTAGTTAGTTGTTATGCAGAGCCATGCATTGTTACTAAAATGTGGTTTGCCTAATGAGTAATTAGACCTTTTTATAGAAAGTAAATTTGCATATTTGTTTTGAGAAATAGAATGTTTTAAAAGCAATTAAATGTTAAATAAGGTGGGACATCTTGACACAATATATTATAGACATAAGATTAATTCATTGATTGTCATTTATTTAATGTCCAGTGGCAAATAGTTCAATTATTTTCAGGAAAGTGAGATAAAAAAAATTATAAGTAATAGTAGTCTCAATCAAAATCATTTGAAATTGGAAAGCAAACCAGTTGACCTTTTTAAATTGTGGGAAATTTAGAAGTAATGAAATTAAATTTTTGTAAGGACCTGCAATTAAAACTGATCAAGAAATCAACACTTCTGGCATGGTTTGTTTAATGGTGGCTCATTATATTTCATTCACAATGATGTTTAAGGGAGTTATGTTTTATTTAAGACCGATAGAGATCTTTTTTTAAACAGATTGAGTGGTTTTATGTGGGCTTCCATTAATTTAATTCCAGTTATCTATGTTGCAAAAATTTTTGTAATTTTCATAGCTTATAATCGGTGTAGTTAAGAGCATTTAATGAAGTAATTTAGGTATGGTTTTGTTGCTGAAATATCGGGTGTCGTTATCCTTGGTTTTCATATCTGATGGTTTGATAAAAAAACATCACAGGTGAGGTGTTGAAAAATATATTTTTCTTTTCAAATATTTTCATTAAAATAACCAAGGATGGTATATTATATGTGCGGTAGAGTACTTTATATGCAAATTCAAAGTGAAAATTACACCATGTTCTCTTTTGAATAAATGTTTTTTTTGTCCTTTTTTGAAAATTATAATATTTTGTACTGATATTACTTCACTTATAAATGTGAATTAATAGGTTGTCAAAATTAATGTTGTCATACTAGAGTAATTTCCCCTGAATAACAATGACCACCCAATATCATCTTTTGATTTAGTGTTTTATGGTGTAAAATCAAAAATATTGATGTACAATTATAATTCACATTCCGTGAAAATTGGAAAGATATTAGTTGTATGTCAGCAATTAGCTGTCATTATTTAACAGTTTCATTGGAAGGGGAGATAACTCTTAATAATTTTGCATCAACCAGCTGGATAGCCTAATTGACCTAATTAATAAATTGGTCATTGTATATTTGTAGGTGATGGTTTAGACAATAGTGTAGGGTCAGGAGAGGGTACAGCAGATGAAGAATTAGAAGACAGAACGGGGTCAAAACGACAGAAAAAAAGAGGAATATTTCCCAAAGCTGCTACAAATGTCATGAGAGCATGGTTATTTCATCATTTAACTGTAAGTAGCCTCCCTTAGTGTACAATAGACTTTAACTAGTTGATAAGTAGTAAATATAAGTAATTAACGTCAGTAGATTGCTTGTATATTTTAATAGGTCTGCAAAGTAAAGTCAGATACTGTTGATTAATTTCTATTCCTCGTGCACTGCTATTTACAGTTTTTATGAAATTTGGTAAAAATAGTCAAAATGAACTCCTTTGCCAGGGCACATCTAAATGAAGAAAAGGATTTTGAAATATCCTGCTTAATACAAACTTTTTCTAATTATTTTAAAATTAAAGATCTGTCTGCAAAATATAAGTTCCCCAAAAACAACACTAACACTATTCCATCTCAACCAAAACAGAGACCATTGTAATACATTACTGCATTCAATAAATTCTTAAAACTATGGTTTTAAGAGATTTGGGATGATTTCAGCTACAGAAATATTTAGTCAATGATAATAATAAATTAATCTGCAGTATTATAGACTTAGTCATAGATAAAGTACAATAGAAAAGTACATGCAGTAACTGTCAGGCTTTATTACAGGGGAAGTAATTATATTGCGAAAAAATGTATAGATAAAAACAAATCCATCGTAGTGCATACTTGTGTGATTTGATCAGAATTTACCATCTATTGGCCAAGGCAGGAATGAGATGTACTAAAAAACATATCAAATTATGATGTGTAATTAACATACTCAAGAATCTCAGCACGTTTTCGACATGTATTTCATAACATCATCGTAAAAAGACGGCATCCTCCTCATCCATTAGAAATGATGTGTTTTTTTGTTGTATGAGTTTTGACAAATGAGCAAGTGAAATAAGGGGGTAATCCTTGCCAGCTATCAAGTCTCACATCTATCTGAGGAGGGCTTGCAGATATTTTGATGAAAGCAGAGGTATTTAACAATGATTAGAAGCCTTCATCCCCCAGATATTTACGCTAATGAATCTTGTCATAACGGTGATGAACGGAAATGTGTGTGTATTGATGGATGGATATACGGTTATAATTGAATGATATCATATCATATCATATGTAATCCTCTAATAACAAATTTCTCTTATTGGTTCCCATGTAAAAAATAACTTTCTGACATATGTTAATTTGGAGTTACTGATCCTCATCTTAACATAGCTAGGCCTCGTCAAAAAATACAGGGAAAAAATTAAACATTGGCAACTTATCTATCTGGATAATGGAGATTTCGACTAAGACCTAAACAAAAATGAGCTACCTAATCATATCTCAAAACTGTCATTGCGATCGGTAAGATTTGGACGTTTTCATCAACCCCCTAACAATTGACAAACAAAAGTATTAACCTTTTAATCCAGAAGAAAATTGATGCAAAATCAGACTTGAAATTGATGTATTATTTTCTCTATTTATTCAAGAGGCAAAATGAATATTCTTGTTCGTTGTTTAAGGAGAAATCTTCATTTTCTAATAATTACCATTTTGAACAAAAGGAACGATATCTGATTTCTCATGGTATGGAGCATTTTACACTGAGACGAGAAACTATTCAATATGCATTGCTATGTCCGTATCAAAATTCACACATGAAATTCTGTCTTTTATGACTTTGTACCATTGGGTGACAGACCATATAAAGACTAACGATTTAAACCATTGTGTCCTAAATGGTGATATCCCGTCCCCCAAAAGTGTGAGAGACAAAGGTTAATGAGAAACGGAGGTTAAATGTAGAATGGGTTAATAGTACTACATAAATTAATCTGTTATTTTGTAATGGTATACGCCATACCCTGTAGGATCACTTTATTTTTACCGTGTTTTAATTGCTCTAAGTTATTTATATTACCACAAATTGAGATTCTTGTTGACAAAAGAGAAGAAAAAAACAGGTGATGAAAAGTAGAACATTGGTTCTGGAATTGAAATTTGATTACAATTGAAATATGAATTTAATCAAACAATATTCACTAATTTTCAAATTCATTAATATAGTTTTCGTCTAGATTGAAACCCAGTGGAGATTTAATTTACCCACTTAACTAGTTTTCATACGAAATGGATATTTATTTATCAAGAAATAATTCAATCAGCGAATTTGTGGCTGATCTAAAACGATAGGTGACTCCGCAAGCATCCGATTCATCATATGATCAATTCTACATGGGTGATCTATAGAACTTAATAAAGCAAATTTCCAAATTTTCCAATTAAGTATGGTTATTTTGCAAACCAGCTGATTAGGTTAGCCTCAACAAAAATTGATTCAATATGATGTTTTCTTATTTGACTTGATTTCAGCTGTCATTTTTGTCTACTTTTTCAGAAAAGTTACTCTCTCGTTTCCTTTATTACATCAGTGGGAGGAAAATTGCTCAGATATCTCTGCAGCGTTATCAAGATGGGGGCAATAAAAACGTTCTGCAGAAACCTGATTTTACCTTAAAAATTTTTTTTACCTCACTTTTATTAAAATTAATACATATATATTGATAGCAGATTAATAAAATTAACTGGATTTTTCAGAATTCAATTTTTTTTTTTAATTTTAATTTTTTTTTATAAATGCTTTATTTGCCTGAAATTAAAACTAATTTCTCAAAAAAGACAAGTTGGACTGATAAATTGATTTTAATAAAAATTCAATTGGAATTAGAATTTGATGGATCAGTTTTAATTTCATCTGTTGGAAATGACCAGTTTTTAACAGTGAAATACCAGGTTTAATTTAATTTGTTGCTCTAATTAACTTCATTGAAGCATTTTGTACTGGGGGACATTAGGAAGCAGGCGTGAATTCCCTTGCCTATCTTGATGGGTCTCTTTTGTAATGTTCTGTAAAATTGGTTACAAAACATCAGTCCTGACACTTGAATTAAAATCCACTGATCTTTAGAAATGTCCAAATCTGTTGGTTTCCACAAGTGTTGACCATTGTAACTGACCATTGTCTATGGTGATCATGGGTCATTTGACACCAGACCCACAGCTTTGTGTTGATAAATGATCAGACACTTGACCGTGACAGCTTCGGTATTGATATTAGATTAGCATGGCTCTTTGTTTATGGGCCAAAGAAAAACTCATTTATGGGACAGCATATGCGCTGAAGTAATGCACATGCTTTTACTTTCAAACAGGACTACCTTAGAATGTAAATTAGTTCTAAATGTAGACATTTCTTTAGAAGTGTACATAAACCTTAATATAAGCTCTGCTGTCGACTTTTATTGATGTAAAATTTTACCCACTTTCTCAGGATGATCTTTTGTTTGTTAGATTTTAGGTGATCAGTTACAACAGAAGAATTATCCATTTAACAATTGATTTACCTTCTAACTAAATTATAGAATGGGAAAATAATTGTATATTTTGTAAAATTCTTTTGGTGTTATTGATGAATTGCCTAATTACATAAGGTCCTGTTAAAATACAGTGTCTTATACCTAATGGAAGGGTCAGGAGGCTGGCTTAGACACTGTAAATTAAGGTTTTGACAAGGGGAAGTAAATCATGTCGGTCTGACAGGGGTGTCATTAAGCCAAGAATATGAGACATTCTCGTATTATTAACACCATTCTCAAGTCATTGGTGTCCAAATTGGCATGAAAATCGCAACAAAATTACATGTTTTTCTACCAAATTGTTTCCCTTTTGTGCTAGACTTTTACCAATTGGTCATAATTAGCAATAGATTCATCCAAACTTTTAAACATTCATTTATCAAACTGACATTTTAAACATTCCATTTTCTGAAGTCTGAAGTTCCAGAGCTGCAATTTTCATTAAATAAGTATGGTTCACGTTAGAAACAAATATTGCTCCTCTAATTGAAAAATTTGCCGAATTCCAATTTCAGTATTGAAAGGCATCTTTCTACAAGCAACAAACAAGCTTATCAAAAAACTAACAATAATGTTGGTACTGAAAGACATTAAAAATAGTTATGAATTTTTATCATTAGGGGATAAAAAATAAATCTTAAACAACTATTTTAAAACTTTCACCGATCGGAGACATAAAGTCAGTTATTTTAGGGAAGATCAGAGTCTGATAAGAATTTTTAAGTTGAAGACTTGGGACCTTCTAACCTTCAGATCAACACATATAGATCAATTTCCATTTAAATAAGTGTAGTTAGATTTGAACATTGTCAAAGGTTTAATATAATTACCATTCATTTTAAAATGAGTCCCAGTGTATGTGCCGGATAATGGTGTTTTGCTAACTTGGTGAAGAGCTCCCAAAGGACAGGTTCAGTCTAGTACAGAATTTATTTTGTTTCAATTGCAGTTGAATTGACATGTTTTGGAACAGTGATATTCCAGTGGGACAAACATTGGGGTCAGAGGTCACATGATGGGTACTCCATCATGCCTGCAGTCTATACTGCCATTAACCTGAATACATGTCGTTGTCATTAATCATATGTTGCAATATTGTGCCAATTAAACTGCTAAGTTTTGGGATATAACTGACATTTTCCCAACTTTTTAGTCACGTTTTATGAGGGTTTCTGTTATATTTTTGATTGATAGGTGTATGCAATGAAAAACACTGTACATTTTATTTTTAATGAGTTTTTGGTTTTGTTTATTTTTATCATGACAATTGCAATGTTTTCTATCATTTTAGGAATTGGTTTTTATTCGGCATGTATTTAAGCACATTGAATCTGACATGTGTTTTAAGTTTATTAATTTATTTCATAAATGATAATGCTTTTTTTGTTGTAATGTTAAGAAACCTAATTTTTTAAAGAATTTATTTGAGAAATGTATAACATATCTTTTTTTTCATTATTTTCTAGCATCCCTACCCATCAGAAGAACAAAAGAAACAATTAGCTCAAGAAACAGGGCTGACAATTTTACAAGTAAATAATTGGTAAGTCAACTCATAAATCTTGATATGAAACAGAATTTAGGTTCAAACTCACAATTGTCCTAATTTCTTGTTAACATTGACAGCCATTTGATTTTTTTCAAAATAAATGTGGCAAATTTAAGAAAAAAAAAATTATACATAAAACTGAATTTTCTAAAATTCTCTATTAATAATACAAAGTGTAAAAAAAAAAATCAAAAGTTAAAAGGTTGTCTCCCTTGATGTTTGTTTTGTTTTGGAGTAGAAAATTGTATTAATGAATGATAGTAATGTGTAAGTACTTAAGAGTTGTCTTGTACTTTCATCATTCATTGTAGTTTTGACATTTTTTTTTGTCTCCAAACATTTTACCCCCTACCGTAGATTATCATTAGTTAATAGGTTATAGATTTATTACGAGGTATTTTGATATGTCTGTCAGTTGATGTGGTAAAGCATTTTATTTCTATTGGGCCTGTTACTTTGGCAGCAGTTGCATTACTAGTTGATCTCAAGCATGAAATTGCTGTTTTCTACCAGGTGACATCCTGATCGAAGCTCCGTTCACCCAGGTTAACCTTGTGCTAAACATCAGCTTCATGATGGACTTTTAACATGTTGGCAAATGGCAGCAAATTACCTTGTAAAAAAGAATTTTGGAGGTGTTAAGAATTGCCAACTTGAAGCTATCATGTCTCCTAAGCATGCTGTGAAAGACACAGCCGTCTGCCTTCTCAAAACATCTTCAAGTTTTCACCCTGTCAGTTAAGCCCCTATCAATGGTATTAACAACATAAGTTGTCAAAACTTTTGTTGGTTAAATGTTTTCTTGTCAAATTTGAGGTGAATGAGACAATCTATTTGTTGTAAGGTATGATAGGGGGTATATATAATCCTATCAGAACTAATAAGATTAATCGTTACCGTGATGGGTGGTTTATCTCCCTTTAGTCAAGCGTACAAATTATGCTCATTTTCATTGAAAATTTAAATGAAAATCACAAGCTTGTACGATTTGTTGATTTTGGGGTTTGTAGCTATTTTCTACTAAATAGGATTATCTTGGCACAAAGACTTCATAAAAAAATGGCGAACGTGATTAGAGATTTTTACCTGTATCGGATCATGTTCACTGGGTTTTCTTGATGGTGGTAACTGGTCACACATAGTGTGGGAGATAGCTATCACCTACTGAAAGCTATCTCGATCAGGATCTCTCAAGTTTTTCAATCTTGGCTGGGGCTGAATTTCTGTACCCCATTAACCTTACCATCGTGATACTATCTCTAAACTATTTATTTTTCATCTCCTTTTTTCAGCTGTCTATTTAAAGATCTAAATTTAACCCAAACAAAATTTATAAACATGGGATATCCGAGTGAACATGTTCTCAAATATTACTGTAGAGATAGGTATTAAGACAGATTTACATATTATATTTGGATGACTGGAAGTTGGAACGCTAATTTTATTTTTAAGATTTTTAACGATAAAATGAATTGCTTGTGGATGTGTTTAGATACAAATTTGGAGAAAGAAGCATTCAGACTATTTCGAAAGGAAAGTTGAAAGTCATTGTTTGGAATTCTTGAAATGATTTATTAAATATAAGTAAAATGAGTATAATATTTGAAAGGCAAAACAGCTATCAAATGACACTACTATTGTGTGTTACAATAAATTTCACTTTTTGACTTTTCAATAGAGGTGGGAAATGGAAGACATAAATATGACAATTCTTTAAGACACGTCCCATAGGTTTTGTATAGTATTAACAAAAAAATTCTAACCCTTGGCCCTCAATGTGGGTTGAATATCGTGTGAAAGCCCCGGCAGAGCAGTCATTGTTTTCTTTACCAATGTAAGAAGTAAATGAAAGTTTGATCAGATTATGCCAGTCGGATTGTACTAAAGCAGGTATAATATTTCACGATAAAATCTCTGTATTAAACTCCGATTTTGATTATTGACTGACCCTAAAACTGACGCCACTATCACGATATTTAATCATTTGGCGGGACTCTATCACCCAAACAAATAATATGAGTTGCATAAATTCAATAATAATTGTTATTTTTAAATATTGATTATTATGAAAATGTTGATGATATCTGCCTATTTTTCAAATCCAAAGTGCATGAAAGTAATTGAATAATGTATAGAAAATTTAGAGTTTTATTGGAAAATGGTACCGGGTAGAGAAGAAAAGAGAAATAGGAAAAGTGAATGGGTTTTTGATACTGTTGTACATTATATAAGCACAATTCTCCAGGGTGATCTGATTTATAATTCAGCAGACGAGATAAAAATCGGCAGAATAGGGTATCTTGGCACTTATCAATTTACAATCTCATCCATGTATGGCCATTTATGCAAGTTCTTTTGTTGCGGAAATCAATGAGCCATGCCAGTGATTATTCTAAAAATTCATGGCAGAAAATACTAACAAAGGCTAACTTCCTTACTCAGCAGTACCATAATAATGTAGTATAGTGTTTAAACATTCATAGCTAGACCCGATCTGAAGAAAGAATACTCCGAGCTAACCTATTATGTGTATTTTGAATAAATGTTATGGTCTAGTAAAGTAATTATAGAAATACTGCCTTGGGTTAAAAAAAACAAGCTTTTTCGGAGTTTGTTAACTGGCTGACTTCCTTTTCATGTGGAGGCCATAACGTTAGTTATGTTTAGGGTTATCATGATTAGCCATAAAGTGGATCTCTACCTTTCCTGTTCATTTCCCTTTAGAAATGTGTTCCGAATTAAAGTGTAATCAAGCACGAACTGCCTCAAATCTCTTTCTATTCATTTGTGTATCTATATTTTCCTCAGATTTTTTTAAATGCCATGTATTTGGCTGTTACTTAAACATAACACAAAGGCCAATGTTTACCAATTATTCAAAACATATATACACAGCTCTGTAATTTCTGTAATAAGTAAAGGGATCTGTTTAAACAGTCTATTAAAGCAACCACACCCTCTCTGTGCACGACTCCTCCCATTCATTTCTACTTTCTTTTGATAAAAGAGATTGATTTAAAGGTTTCCGCCTTTGTTCAGTTTAGATATGGATTTCAAATTTAAACTTTGTAAACTTTAATGAGATTAAATACGGATATTAGATGTTCAGATTTTAAATATTCATCAGTGTAATTTTTTTTTTCTTTCACCGACACTGGCTTTTATTTAGATCATATGAAAGGCAGGATAGAATTACTCACAACACAGAAATTGCATAATATCTGCTAAATAGTTATTTCCCTTGATCCTTTTCCTCTTTTTGACCTATCCGTAGAGGTTGGAATCGTATGTCTCTGAATTTGAAAAAAATGACTTGTTATTTTCAACATTTCAATATTTTAAAAATAACACTGAATTTTGAATTTATGCAATTCATGTTATTTGTTTTAGTGACAGCTTTTTGACCTAATTCTGCATTCATGTAGTGATAAATTAGGTCACTGAAGCCTATTTTTAGTGTTTTCAGAATATTAGTGTTGGCCTCCATAATGTTCTGCAGTCATGATAAAGGCATGTATATCTAATGTTGTCTGTTGATAAATCTTGTGGAACAAAAGGGATATTTAGCAGATGGATGTTTTCAATGGCTGTGGAATAAACTAAATATTACATTACACAACACTGGGAGGGGAGATATAAAGCCATCCATCATAGGGACTGTGTAAGTGGAACATCTGCAGCAACTAAATGTTTTGACAAATAGTATAGTTAATTAAGATAAGTTTGCTATGCCTACACAGTTAATTTTACCTACAGGAAAACATCAAAACTAATTTTCTAGCACCGATAACGGTATAACTTGTATATAATAACCTAAGTATCCATTAATTTCGAGGATTTGATGTCTTTTATAACTGAAACATTTGATTCCCTTCTACATTTATCATGCCGTATTATATTTCAGATAAATTACTTATTTCTAAACAATTTCCTACATCTCGGTATTTGCAGTATTTAATTTGTTTCAAGAGCCTTCCCTAACTTAAGTAATTTATTTTGTCTAATCAGTTACTTGGTAATTATTTTTTTTTTGTGCCCCCTGTCTTTTGGTGCAAACAGCCATGAAATCGTAAGTAGGTATATACTTTGCAGTATACATAAAACGGCCAGAAATACAATATTTATCAAAAAAGAATTCTGTACATTAAACAAGACCTAGGTTGGGTACCTGCCCAACTGATACTTACCATATAATTGCTTTGTCTATGTTCTGAACAGGCTTAAACTTTGAGTTCCGCGGTTGATATAAGAATCTGGTACAGTTTTAATTTGGGTTTTTATAAATGACTATTTGATAGCATTTTGGTGTGCATAGATGTTATTCAAATTTCAATAAGTGAAAGACATAAAATCTTTTTAACCCAACCTAGATTTACAGGGGTATTAATAACCCTATAATTATCTACGTCAATTAAGTAATTTTCAGCTCCGATTTTTTTTTTAGCTTGAAATTTGATTCATTGATAAAATAGTGAAATTATATCTCAACTAGGTTTATCAGATTGTACCGGTTCTCCAATGTAACATTTTAAATGTAAATATGAGAAATGAAATCCATCACCACATGACATGCTGTCATAAGAAAACAAAGAAATTCTCTTCTCCTTTACCCGTTTAGAAACAGATAACTTTTTGTCGAGTTACATAAGATTTGTGCAGTTTTGTTTTAAATGATGTAGTGTATACATGTATTAAACAATATATGCTCTTTCCAACAAGCCGAGGAAAAACATACGGCTTTACCGTGATTATTCAGTTCACGTTTTACGCTAGGCTAATTTGTAAAACAAATTTTATAAATATCTTTAAGTTGAGATGTTTTCCCCGAGGCCATTGATGCATACCTAACTGTTTGAATGTAAAATTTTATCTTTTACAAGATTTTCTAACCTTTTTGGTCAATACAGGGAAAAAAAAACAAATAGGAAAAGATCAACATAAAATCCTATGAATATATTCTTTCACTAACAATTTGTAGTACAGTATAAATAATACTTGTCAGTGAATCTTTTGTCATACATGGTATATATGTAATAATTTGTCTTTCAAATTTAATTTTTATGACAACATCATGCATTAGAAATATTTGAACAAATTTATTAAAAGAATAATTTCAAATTTCATAAAGGTTTTATTAAAATTAAAGTAAAAACATTTTTAGAATATTTTTGGCAACTATAGTAACAAACAATCAGATTTTAGATATTAACCTATAGATCACTGTATACAGACGTAGAGATATTTATTAAGTGTTTCTTCGAACAGAGATATTACACACTTGTGGTCATAGATTTGGCCATAATCATGATCACGAAGAAATTTCTAGGGGACTACAAAATTGAAAATCCATAATCCGTCAAGATAGAGAGAAACAATGGCTACCTAACCTATACCAAGGATGTCTGAATGCGTTAAACTAAGCAGAAAATCTGTCATTTATCCCCACAAAAACACCAGAAAAGACATTATCGCTGTATTGTAATCTTCATATGGAGACGGAATATTATAAAATCTCCGAGAATGAAATTAGTGAGATTTAATCCACAGCAATAAGATTTTTCCAGTATAACTGAGTTTAAGAAGCAGGCCAATAATTGCCTTTGTTTGAAGCGAGAGGTAATCTGGATCCCAACGGACTCTAATAGGATTCACTAGCTATTTTCCACATATTTCTCATTTTAACAACATTTAATAGGACATTTTGTAAGAAAAAAAGGTTGATAAGTTTTACACAGCAATGATTAATGTCCATTGGAGAAAGTTAAAGCTAAGGACAGTACAGATCGAGATTGACATTTGGTTAAACATGGCGGGTGGCGAGTGTATACAATGATGTAGATAGACTTTGCAGTTGTATACTATTGTTTCTCTCTCTGTACTATTGTTATTCTACCTTGTGTCTTGATGATTTAAAAAGGCGTGTGGAGTTATGACGATCATGTATCAGTTATTGTATCCAGAGATGATCGTGATGATAGGGGAAATACGGGAACAAAACCATGATTATCATATCAAATATAATTCTATTGTGTATATTCTTCTCAAGGTGTCTCTATTTGATGCCATGTCATTCATAAAATTGACGATTGAAATTCTCTACACCATGTGATCCTCTTAAATGTTGAAAAGACGGAATTGTCGTATGTATTCACAAGTATTAGCTGGATAGCCGGTGATTGTGCCACAGCACGCAATCGTCTCATTAAATAACACACGCATGTCTTGGAAATTCTCATCTAGTCAGATTAAGTATTTTCAAATCAGTTTAATAATCTTTTGGATCAAGCTCTCTGCTCCATATGGACTTATACTAATGTTTACACTCTCTCTCAATACCACTGCATTCATCAGTAATAAACAGTTGTTTTTCTCGCTCATTATTTTCCCATATTTCAAAAATGCTAAAAGGTTGAGTGGCTTTGTTACATATGATATTTTGACTTTTGTGATGGGGTTAAGACTGACAGGGTCTTTAATGAATAGGGGAGATGCTTGGCCTACTAACAAGCCAGCCATAAAATCATTATTTTCAATTTTTCTCTTCAACAGTTGTCAAATTAATACAGTTGAAGTCCCTTAATGTATATCACAAGTTTATTTAATTTCTAGGAGTTGATCAGTGTTTTGAAAAGTAAATGATTTAAAGAAAAGAAAAACATTTATTAACCAAGAAAACGCATTTTAAACAGGGTAGTGTTCAGTCAGCCGTACTCTCGAAATTTGAAAGTAAGAATTTGATTGTGCTTGCTCCAGCCCTCTCATTTATGAATTTATTCATGTTGTCATTTATATTGAAGTTTTAAGATGATGAATTATTAAAATATATTTCATATTACCCTCAAGTGGAACCTATAGACTAAATGGAAATTAGGAAACCGCCATTGAAAAATACCTTTTCATATCATTGACCCATTATAAAACCATAAAAATTGCACCAAACAAAATTACAATATAGTTTTTTCCTAAATTACGACCTACTTAATTGCTAATATTTGTGAAATTTAATCACAACTTGTATTGAATTGGTAATACTATGAAAGACTTGATCGAAGAAGTTTGATATTTGCGTCGGAAGAATGACATGAACAAATGAAGGTAATTTCCTTTTGTAACGTAACCCGATTGTATCGAAAAAGAAAATTATGGAGAAGGTGAGAAGAAAAGAGGAAACCTGCAGCTTTTTCAGAGATTGTAACTTTAAATGGCCAGCTATTGACTTTTCTTTATACGGGAATGTTTTTAAGATGACCAAGTTAATTGTTAGTCTGATGCTTGTAGTTTTTGGGACAAAAAGTGGCTATTTGTCACTTGTCATTTTAATATATTTTGGCTGACCCTCCCCCTCTGCAAGAGATAATTAGGCCTCTTTTATCATTGTCCATTTTCCAGGCGTGATAATCACGGCTTTTGTAATACAAATGCTCATTTAAAGAAGACAATTTTGATATCAATACTAACAACAGGGTATTTTTCTTTAATGTTTAGCCTAAAGTCCTTTGCTGGCCAAGTCATTTGGATAACAAGCACTCGGAAATTGTATTTTCTCAATAGCATACGATTTGGACAGCTGGAGAAAACGAGACTAGCGCTTGGATTAGATCTTGCTTTTATTAGATAAAAATTCCTGTTATTTCTTGATGAAGTAATGAGAATTTAATGGCATCTTAGAGGGAAATTACACCCACTTTTTGAACTTATAAAAACCGACTACTTAATTGAAAAATTATATTAAATTCATTAATGTGTGCAAGCTTTTCCACTTAGATTGCAGAAGTTTGCACGACAACCTAGATAGCTAACTGAATATCCATAGTAAAATACATAATTACCACAGAAACACTCCAACCATACTTTTATTCTGTCTTCAGAAATAAGAAATTATATAATCAAAATTCAGGTAACATTTACCTGCAAGTGCCATGATTTAATACGTTTTGTAAGAGCACTTTTTATTTCATAAACTAACAATTTAAATAATAAAAAAAAAAATACATAGCTCCATAAATTAACAATTTAAATAATAAAAAAAATACATAGGTCCAGTTTTATAAAAAAAGGTATAAAGTTCAAGTGTTTCCACTATAAAAAGTGTAAAAATTTTTTTATTTTGAGAAGATTAATGTTTGAATGGAGAAGGCATATAGATTATGACATGCCTAAGACAAGTTTTGCAGAAATGTGTTATCTATGTAGCTAATGGTTCAGAAAATATTGTGTTATGTGGATCTAGTCGACATGATGTTGATTATTTTGCCAGAGCTTACAAATCTTGATACTTAGCACATTCCGACACACAATTTTATTTTCTTCAATCATTTCGGCAGTTGATGATGTGCCTGGCTCCAGGATATTTCAACAGGAAGTTGATAAAACACATGGAAACATGAATGTGTTATAGAAAGTCATCATAGTTCACTTAGGTGTTAATTCTGTAGTTCTGAATGACGAAAATGGCTGCGTACTAATTGAATCATATTTTTTAAAATGTTTTTTAACCTTAAAATTTCCTAAGAGTGAATAAAAGCATGGCTTAATTTGCATCATGAATGCAGTCTTTTAATGATTGCCATCAAGTTTGATGGTAATGAAAATGTGTTTTAATACAGAACTTGAGACAATACTGTCAAGTTTGTAAAATTTAACCATCACTTTAATGTCAATTTTATTTTCTGAATCTACGTTAATCATGGAGGAGGAGGAAATTGTATTTTTAAGTTGAAATAAAAAAATGTTTTTGGTATATGAAGGGAAGTAACTCTGTTTGTCTTGCACTTAAATCAGGTTTTATCTGTTTGTTAGGAGATTTTATCATGACTTTTGTATGTAATAAAATTTATTTTTGGAAATATATAGATTTGAAAAACGTTTAATTGCCACAGGTGAAGAGGGGCAGTGCGAAGAAAAAAATACATCTTCAAATTTATTTTTATAAATTTAAATAGGAGTATGATAAATGAGTCAGCCATTGTGGGCCACCCCTAAAGTCAGAATATATATGTGAATTTGGAAGTGAATAAATCAAATCTGCCATCACTTATATGTCAGATATAATGGTAGAAGCAAAGTGCTGCTAGAAAGTGCAGTGAAGTCTTATCACTTTATAGATACAGTCAGGGCAGCAGGGGCCGTCTCCAGCTGTTAGCTATACCACTATGGCTTTTTTTAAGCAATGTTACAATAGTATGAATCATATTGCTTCCATCTATGATATGAAGAGTCTGCCAGCATTTGATACAGATGTGGGGTTTGATAATCATCTTTATAAGACAAATATTAATGGTATGTCAGAATTATCTAGCAAAAAATGCATAATCCTGCCAGAAGAACTCAAACACTCCAAATTGGCAGTTTAAAAACATATATTTGATAATTCATTTATCGCTTGTCATAGTATTGTATCAAGGGTGGGTAATTCTAAACAAAAGATAAAATTCTTCGCTTTAATTGCAAAATAATACATTAAAGGTCAAAGGTGAAATCTCGCCAATCATTATAGTAATTTGTTGTCCAATTATATATAATGAAATGTAAATATCTAAATGAGACAAGAAGTCTATTGAAAAGTAAAATTGTTGATTTAATGATAAAATGACTGCCTTGTTAATATATTGATGTCTTGATTTAAGTATCCAGTTTCAGGATCCAGGAAGCAGCACCCTTATGTGGTTCTAAGGTCTACCTGTAGGAACTTGTTCTATTCCATTTCCGATAAAATCAAAGATAGAAAAAAAATTCTGCAAATTAAAGGAAATCAAGATCTGACTGAGATAAACAAGAGAATTACATGTAACATACAAAGGCTTTAAACCATTAGTTACAATTCCTCTAAGGGAGAAATCTGACAATCGATACATAGCCAGCGGAGAATCTTAACCCCAATTTTTGAATTATCAAGAAGATTAGATATGCATTAAGTTTGATTAAAAACACAATAGATAGAGGTAAATTGATAATGACATGGGTTATAGCATTAGGCCTAGTCTGTTGTCTTCCTCTCTAAATGGATAGCAGCATGCTGTAAGGGGAGAAAATCTGATATTAACACATGACTGGGCATTCTGACGAGATCTATTTAGACATTAGCTCCGTGTAGAATGAAGAGGAGAAAATCTTCTATCGAGCATTTATGGAGAAATGACCTTTTTGTTGTGGTAAATTGTCTTATTTGGTGATATGAACATGTGAAATTGACAGGGTATTCCCACCTTCTTTATTCATTAAGCGGTAATTGATTTCATCTGCTCATTAAGCCCATTAAATATTCCCTCCGTAATATTCTAGATTTATGGGTTTCTATTCTATGAAAATTAATAAAATTTGATTTTTTTTTTCGCTGTGCTCTGTAAAATGTACATTGCATTTTGAAAAGATTGATCAATCCATAATTTGTCAGCTATTATGTACTCAAATTATTTCAGGTAAATTAAACTGAGTTGTCACAAATTATGATTAATTGCTTTTGAATGATCACAAAAATTGTGATTGTCTCCCCTACCTGGTCGAACAAAAATATACATAAGGTTTGTTATGGATCTGATTTCTAAACTTTTCACCTGTTAATTGAAATTGTTCAAAGAATAAATTCTGCCAGGTATTAATCACGTCTATCTTGATCGAGAACTGTACTGTTAAATATTTCATGTAGTGTCTTTTTCAGAGGTCACCCTACCAAGTTTGATAACAATAGTATGAGTAACCCACAAGTGTAACTAAATTGTCCCCAAGTTAAAATATTGCTAGTATACACAACAAAATAAAAGGTTAACATTCTTTAGATAGGTAATTTAAACTTGTGCAAATGTAATGTAGTGTAAAACGGGTCATTGAAATATCTATAACAGGGGCATTGTAATCCGTTGATTATAATAGCCATTTACCTGCCCAAAAGTGTCACAAAAACAATCAAGTTCTTGGTTTCAGGTAATCTGTCACTGAAACTGATCATTTTGTCATTCACAAGATATTTCTACCATCAATCAGACAAATCCAGAGTGTTAAATTTCTAAATAACACAAGTTTGTGGTGCAGGATACCAAGAAATGTCCAACAAAACAAGACTTTGATGAAGGTGTCGTATTATTGACATTTGTTATCCAGTCAATGGAGAAAGTGATCCCAAACTATTTAATAATATTAATCTATTTTGACTGTTTTACCACAAGTTTAAAATATCTGTCTATTTTTAAGTGGTAGTTTTGATACTCTTGTGATGCAATGCAATCATCCTTCGAAATAATTGCCAAAAATTGTTGGGTTTATTATTCTGTGTAAGTTAATCTGGCATGATTTGAACTAAATGACTTTTAAATTAGAAAATTACTTATCTGCTTCTTTTAATGGTGCAAAAAAGCTGCATTGTGTGTGCAGATGTCTGACGTTAACCATAACATAGTTGTTGATTGAAAGTCGGGTTCACACAACCATGGGTCATCTCCCCCTTGATATCCATAGTTTACAGTCTTATCATCCATCAGATTTAACTTTAAAACATTTTTTTCTTACTTTTGTAATTATGAAGAAAGTTCTTGACTGGAGTAACAGATGTAGATAATAGATACTAATTTGAGAAAGAAAACGAAAAAAAAAATGTTTCTTTTATTGCAAAACAAACATGGATCTGATTAAACTATTAAAACAACAAACTCAATATGAAAAAAAACAAGTTCAATATACTTTTTTACAAAACATTCTGTTCCCATAGTTACACAATTAGTTCATTTGATTGGTGGAAATGAAAGGTACTGTGACGATAATATCATTTGTCATTTGGCTCTTGTAGAACTTAAGTGAAGATCACACCAACTCCGAGAGTTTAATCTGGCATCAGACTTTAATAATTTAACAAAACACAAAAATAACTATTTTTCTGACTTTTCCATCAAAACCTTGCTCCGGTAATAAGTACGGAAGAAAATTCACAAGGGACAAACAGATACTGCTAATTTTGAAGAAAACTTCTAATGGCAGGACCTGGTTGCAGGCTGGCAGCCATTTTATTAATTAAGACTCCATTAGTTGAAATGATTATTGGAATACAAGAAGTTACAAGTGTCTCAATGGCTAGCTGGTGTCCATTTTCTCCTAGTGAAGCCGTGAAGTAGCCCATTTTATCATAGCTAACAATGTAAGCTTAAATGTCCAAATCTGATTTGAGTTCTGACAGAACACATTAAGAGAAATTGGTATCAAATTGGGGATCGACATTTACACTAAGGATTGAACATTGCTTTTTCAGTGTTCTAGGGTGTCGTGTACCATGAATTAATTACATTATATGTATGACTCTATTAAATTTATATCTAAATTACAGTTTAAAATTTTCTAAAGAAACCGAAGTAGATATTTTATATAAGGTATAAAATAAACAAAATATTTAGGAGGGCAATTTTTTTTTTTTTTTTTTTAAAGTCGGTACTCAAGAAAGCTTTTACTCTTCTCAAATATCAAATAAAGTGGAAATTTCTTAAGAAAACAAAGACGTAGGAGATTATATTGGAAGTTTGGACAAGATAATATTTAGATTTAATCAGCTTCCTCAAATTCATTAAGGCATTCTCATACTAGTGTTGACTCTGAATCTGATTGTGTAAACATACAGTATTGACTTTGTTACAACCAGAAAGCAAGCAGTCTGTTTGCACATTAAGCAACCATTTAAATTGCCCTCTGTGATACAATTAATCTGGAATGCAACATGCATAAGTTCAAAAGGCAAACTTTCACTGCTATTTGAGTAATTGCTTGAATTGTTTGATGTAATATGTATGGGTTATTAAATGAAGATTCAACTTGTATCTGTGTAAAAGTTTTGAAGATTTCGAATCATTGCAGCTATTTAAGTAATTGGAGAATCTGTTTGAAGTTAATTTCTTTGATATCTATCACACATACAAATGAGCAGAGAATCAACTTGGGTGTGAAAAACTTCAAATCAAGTTGAAAATTTCAAAACATTTTGTAAACATGTGAGGGTTTTCTTCACAGTTAGGCTACATCAAAATTTGTTTGTGGTTCTTCTTATATGATGGTTTGGAAAATGGGGAGTTCAGAGACTAATATTATTTTTTTTGCATTTAATTTTTTTTATTGTCCAATAAGATGTGGAATTTTCTTGTTTTTGTTGTTTATTTTGTATTGAAATTTCAAGAATTTGTAGGAAAAGTTTGGTTATTATTGAAAGTAGAACCATATGTGTATATCAACCTTGCCTTATTACATATTAAAGTGACTAACAGTGTTTGCTTTTGTATACAACATGTTACTTAGCATTTTGTTCCCCATGAATTCTATATTTACATCTGGGAATTGGAATAATTAGCAAAAATAAATAAAAATGAGAAGAATAATATCATTAGGGTTGTCTGCAGGGTGATGAGGAATTTAATGGCATAGGAATCCGAAAGGCTCATCAACTTGTAACTTAATCCCCTGAAAAACTTTTAATGGCTCTAAAGAAGTAATTTAGGGCAAAAGATGTTTTCACCAGCCTTCTCCCTGATCCATTTCATTTCTCAACAAACATTTATCATGAATTAAATGCATTTTTGAATGGTTTAAAGACTTTTGTCAACAATTTGAAGATAAACTGTGAAATTTGGCTAAGTTTTGGTTGTAATTTAGAAGTAAATATCTGTACTGAGGTTGATAGGGGAGGTCAGAGGTCATCTTAGTAATGAGAATTTGTCTAAATCTTGGCAAATGATGATCTAGACTCTGGGTTTTGTGTGGCGCCTCACTTGTATATCAGTCATTAATCATTCTTTAGTGACAGTTTGTCCACAATTAGGCCAAACTCAAATTATTTTGTTGATAATTAGAAAAGGCCAATGGAAAAGTAAAATTGGTTAAATGGTTAATTTTTTTATTTTTTTTCCCAGGTTTATTAATGCAAGGCGAAGAATAGTACAACCAATGATTGACCAATCAAATAGAGCAGGTAAGATTGAATATGGTTGTAATATTTGCCACCGCACATTTCAGCGAACAACAATTAGTAGTTATTATTTCCCTTTAAATACAAAGTTTTGGTTTTTTATTCCAAAATTTTGTTTATGGAATTTATTTTCTAATTATAGATGTCTATTAAATTTTTTTCACTGATAACGAAAACATTTTTACTGACTTAATATAAAATTCATTTGATGCTTGTTTTAAATTTTAGAATGACTTAAAATGTAAAAATTTCATTCACACTTCTCCCTCTGTCTGGATTCAAACTTTTTGATACCTAAATACATCAAGAATTTCTATTTTCATCCTAATGGCCATTTAATTGCCTAGCTTTAAGGATTAAAAATTATTGTGACTTGCAGAATTCCAACTTGACAAAAGAATATGAAAAAAAATAAACACGAAAATTATGATTTCCTTTTCTTAATTAAAATCTAATGTATATTGTTTAGTAGGTATAAAAATGACGGAAATGAAATGAAGACATTTGTCATTATTACCACATTACCAACATATTCTCTGTAAAATTCATGACACGGTCATTTTGGCATGTTGCAAGCGAAACAATAAACCATTGTATTCTTACATAATATCAAACCCATAAAAACATCAACTGTCAAAAATATGCAAATAAGAGAAAAGTATTAACTAATTTACTTCCTCCTGCATGTTCCAGTTATATTTATTTAAAAACCTTAAATATTTAATACATAATTCATAAAGCATTTAGTGCCTTCTAGTATAGTGCAGTTTGATGCCTTTTATTGAGGAACAAAACTTTTTAATGCCGTAATAAAAATATTCATTTTTGTGGTATTTGTTTCTGCGGAACTTCAACAGTTTATTGCATAATAATTAGTAGCTAAGTGTTTTATAAATATATGCAAACTTGCTTTTTATTTTCCTTTCTATCATTTTCTCACTTGTACACTGATATTTTTTATCTACAAGGCTATTTTCGCCTCGGTATTCTGATATTTTAAAAAGCTATTTAACACAAAATTGGCATATATCATCAGCAATTTAGTTTTCATCTGCGGGTTGTTGTTAATTAGCTCTCTGTGAGCAGTCTAAAGGTAAAACTCTGAGATGAAACTTTTATCTTTGGTGGCATGGCTCTTATGCAAATTGCATTTCTTTTAAGCTTGTTATTCTTGACAGAATCTCACATCTCCTGAGGAGCGAAAATCTTTCCAATTGAAATTCCTCTTCCTTCATAACGAGGGTCTATAAGTGTGTACTAAATGGTTTAAATGTGATCTAGATGTACCTCTAAGTGTTCCCTATCTGTTTTCAGTTTATACAAGGCCGTTCTTTGTTTCACATGCTGTTAGTAAGATATTCTCAAAAAACCTATGTATAAGCACCATTGTTCGGCAATAAAAGTTTTTTTGTTAATAGCACTTAAGGTTCAAAACAATAATGTTATTTTGTAGAATTTCGAAAAAATTACTAGGATCTGTAAAGTTTCTGACCACAAATATTTGATCGATTGAATTTTTAAGTACAAAATAATTATACTGCATTTATTTTCTTTACAAAACAGCTGTTTATAAAGATAAATACAATAAAAAGCATAATCATTGTCTTTATCTTTTCAGCACCAGGAGGTCATGGGTATAGTCCAGAGAGTATGGGTTGGGATAGCCAGGCCATGGCACATATGAGTCCTCACAGTAAGTAGTTATAAGTTCATTGTAAATATTTTGTACTCTGATAAATTTAATCCTCACAGTAAGTAGTTATAAGTTCATTGTAAATATTTTGTACTCTGATAAATTTAAAGATCAGTAGAATCTTAATTTGTTCATCTCAAGTTAAAATTAATTTGTTAATCACGGATTAGGCTTAATGGTTCATCACAGGTTAAGTTGATTTGTTTACAGCTTAATTTTGTTCAGTTCACAGGTAAAGTGTAATTTGTTCACAGCTTAATTTTGATCAGTTCACAGGTAAAGCGTAATTTGTTCACAGGTTAAAGATAATGTTAAGCTTAATTCGTTCAATGGATAAGCTTATAGAAAACCAACAATGTATATAATGGTAAAAAAAGGAAATCTTCTGAGATTGAATTTGAAGGAGACAGCAAACCTTAAGGCATGAAATAAAAAGAAGTCATTTTGTCGAAGTTATACTTGCGAAAAAAAATGAACAAGTTGTGTTTCATATTTGCCTCAAAAAAGCAAATCCAAAATATATAGCAATGCATAGACATATAGTGCTTAATTTAGTTTTTTTTTTTTAAACGATGAATTACATTATAAAGAATATTTAATATTTATATTCCATTTTTAATTTCAGTGTTCCAAGGAAGACATGGTAGTGAAATGTATGATCAAATGAAGGGATATTCTCATATGGATGGACAAAGATACGATATGCTTGGAGTTCAGGGTATGCATAGTAGTGACATGTTTGGAAGTACTGCCGTCACTGGAAGTAGTTCATATTCTCAGATGTCACAATTACGACCACCAGTTCATTCGCAAGCAATGCTAATACCAGGGCATCCGCATCATATGATGATGGGACACGGAGCCCACGGCATGAGTCCCATGTCAATGGGATCTGCTCAAAGTCCTCCATTACATGGCAGCTTGGACAGTATGGGTGCACACATTCAGGATATTCATGCTGGATAAAATCAGGAGTAAACTTTGTGCTTTAAAAAGAACAAGACAATTGACTTGCCTGCGAACATAATTAAGCCAAGGAATAAAGCGTGACTAAAGTATTTGTGGGTACAGTAGTTTAAAACTACAGCCTATTTTATTACAATCACGGTGATCTCTCAATCATTTAGCAGTCACTCATTGTGTGGAATCTAATTCCTAACGGTTGCAGGCTAGCCAATGGAAGTAACTGGTTTGCTAGTCAATCTACAGAGTAAGGGAGTCGACAACTGACTGCAGTTTTAAAACTAGTCTTCACAACTTGTTATAATGGGATATGGGGAAAACTACGCAAAAGTATTATTAAAAAAAAACGCAGTTCATGTTGACAATGAGTTGCCAAGTATTATATATGTATTTTGTTGTCTCTGGACAAGAAACATGTCTTGGTCACATATGTGCCGCATACCTCATGATGATCAAAATAAATGTACATTTGAATGGCCATGACTTTATAAAGCATTCCACGTCAAAGTATGTTCTGTCAAACATCAACTCTTCAGTTGAAGGAATATGTTTTTGTGCCATGGAATATTTGAATTTTTTGTCACATGACATTGTTAACCAATCAGAAGAGTTGCCCTGTAGTGGGGTGACCAATTAAATTAAAGCTTTAAGATTTACCTCATTATTATTCCTTTGTAATTATAGCCAGTTCCATTGTGTTGAAGTGGACATTTTATTAATGGTGCATGTTAAAAAAGTATTTGGTGCATATTATTTGTATAGTAAAGATGTTTGTTGAATGTATGTTATATATGTTATTGTGTATGAAAGTGAAAATCATTATTTGGAGAGTTTTTCTTTGTGTGACATTTTATACTTTCTGGCCAGGCTGTTTAGATCTACTTGCAGTTTAATTTGTAAATGTTTTGTTGTTTTGTTGAAGTTTGTTTGAATATTTTTTAGATTGAACAAATTTTAAGCTTGATATTTATTCGACCTGCCAGATTTTTTTTTTTTGATAATTAACCAATTTGTTTTGGTTTGTGATTTGTTACAGAATGATTTTTTTTTTTTTTTTATCTAAAACAAGTACTAAGTTATTTCTAAGTGCTGACCGTTTATTTATGTTTTAAAAATGTTAAAGTGCAGATTTTAAACTGGCATGTAATTACTACATGTGTATTTAATTGTAAAGTAATATTAATGTCAGAGACTGCTGAAATCTTTCCTTTATCTTTTGTACTGATTTTAACTAGAGAAAGACATATTTATATGTATATCTGTAGCAATTATTTTAGATTGTTTCAAGATGTCCGATATTACATTTCTTAACTATACTTCTTTTATGATTCCCCAATAAATATATATTTACATTTTTTATCATTTCAATGCCAGAATGAACAAAAAATAACTGAAAAAGATGTATCAAATTTTCAGAAAATCTTAGACAATCATGCACGAGTTTACCAAAAATACACTGAAATTGATTATTGTCTGAATGTGTCTGATTATGAGGAAATGTAAGATTGCAATGATGTGTGTGGTGATGTGTGGAGCTGAGCTTGATGCTTAGGGACTTGTGAAAAATTTTAGGGAATTTTAATACGAGATTGTCAAATATTTTGAGCAAAATTCCAGAGAAATAAAAATTGTTGTAATAAACTAAATGCTTGTGTTTTATTGTGTTTTTTGTCCAATATTTTCCTGTCATAAAAAGAGGCCGAAGTTACTAAACTTGTAAGTCGAAGAGAAATTAACAATGACATGGGAAAAAAAAAACAACAACAAACAAATAAAAGACATACAAGTCAACAAAAAACATCATAGAAAAATAGATTGGCCTTTAGTATCAAAATCATACTTGGTTGAAATGAAAAGGAAAAAAGAATTCATGTCGACAAATTTTCCTTCATAGATAAAATTTCAAATCATAAAAAACAGATTCGCACTTGTAGAAACTGAAGATTGAAGATTTGAAAGATGATAAAAATGATCAGTCAGATATTTGATTTTTCCATGATTCATATGGTACCAAAACTAGTTCAGTGAAAACTTTCCGAGTTCGATTTTTCTTCATGGTTTCTTTTATCATATAGATATATAAAGTACATGAAAAAGAGGCAAAGAAAATATGAATTTAAGGATGTACTTAGGTGAGGTTTAGGAATTTTTGTCAAATGTTCAGACTCCTTTGCTTTTTTCCTACAATACATGGTAAAATATTTTGCCCCTTAAGACCCATTTTTCTTTAAATATAAGACTTCAATAGCTCATAAAAGTCATTTACCAAAATTAAAGCATTTCTTTCAATTTGAGACCCAAATATTATCCATGCAAATATAAGGTAAAAGTCAGAGTCCGCCTTTTCCCGCCATTTTAAAAAAGTGAAATATCTTGAAAAGGAGCTCCATAACCTATCAATATTTTTAGCTTATTTTGTTTCTTAACTTTCTGACTTATGGTATCAATTTTAAATTCTAGATTTTTTTTAATTTCACCTAAGTACATCCTTAAGTCTCTAAAATTTAGATTTATTCTGAGGATTAATTATGAGTTTGTATAAAATCACGTAGACAGACATGTGTCAAATAACTGGAGAAAAAAGGTTTTTTCTTATATAATTTCATGTAATTTGCATTTTTGGCCCTGAAATTTTATGACAGAAAATTTTTTTTTCCCTACTCATTCTCTTAGTACATAGCAATAACTGTTATCTCCCATTTCTTGCCAATGAATTTTAGAAAAGAAGATCTATGGTTGTTAGATTTTAAGAATATGTTGACATAAATATATTTTTAATTTTCATTTCGACTAAGTTAGAATTGAGTTTTTAGAATGAACAATTATACTTAAGAAATTAAGATAGAAAAAATACTGTGATTTAATTGTTCCATCCATCAACAAAATTAAGTACCTAATGAAAAACATATTTCCACTGAGTCAAAAAGTGTTCATTTTACATTTACCAATTTAAAACATCACAAACCAACAATGGTTACACAACTATAAAAATTGATACCCATGAAGAAAAGCTTATCCCTAGTAGCACTTTTAACCACCGTACATTCAGTATATACCTTGTATATACAACTGAACTAAAACAAAATGAAGGAACAAATAATATACAAATAGAAAAATATATACCAAAAAAGAAAAAAAACAATCTATTCATATTTGATATTTGCAATCTTGTTCTTGTTTATTCCTCCTTGGATAATGAAGCACCCTGTTTTAAATGGTCAAAACAGGGTGCTTCATTATCCAAGGAGGAATAAACAAGAACAAGATTGCAAATATCAAATATGAATAGAAGATCAAAGGAGCATTTCACAAAAACAAACTTATATCAAGTGTAAAACTACAAAATAGGTAGTAACCTTGATGCACTAAATGCCTGTTTGAAAATTTGTTTTATTAGTGTGTGCCACTAAATATTGAGATTATCAAAGAGCAGTAAAATCAGAATAACACTTTTTAAAACAACAAAAACTTGCTAGAAAATTCAGCAGGATTACTAGAATTGAACAAAATTTTACATCTTTTTTTGGTAAAACCAAAATTTCTCAGCTATACTATGTAATACAATTAAGGTACAAAAGGATTTACAGAAGGCTCTACATTGACCTATAGTCGTTAACTTTTGCGTCATTTGGTCTTTGGTGGAGAGTTGTCTCATTGGCAATCATACCACATCTTCAGATTTTTATATTGATGTCTTTTTTGTTGTCATTTGTTCCAAATCTGCTTATTCATGACTACCAGGAAAATGAAATTCCATATCACAAATGTTCATTGAACACTTTTCTTGAAAACAAACTATATATCATAATCTACATCAGGCTTATATCCTTGAATAAGGACAAGTTTTCAACAAGACAGCGATCTTAAATTTGATAACAGTCCATCATAAAAAAGATACTTTCTTAAAAGTGATTATTGTTAGTACTCAAATTCTACAACCATATGAGACAACATAACTTTAAATTGTAGGAAATGTATCATAGGAAACGATTTTTTGCTGCTCTTCATCTTGTCACTAGCTAGAAGGTTTAAAAAAAAAGATCAAGATGGCTCTATGACACAATGTTGCTTGCAGATTTTAAAAATCGACTGAGAGCTTAGTAATTATCTGCAGCTTTTCAGAATATCTAATACGTGCTACATGTTCATTCTAATAAAAATTCGAATAAACCCTTTAAAAAAAATTACAGGTATAAGTATGTGTTTGCCATTATACTGACATCTGCAGAGGAATGCCTTTCCCCAACGGAAATGAGTACTTTTGCTGTTTAGATTAAACTTTTTAGTTTAAATAGAGATTATTTATGGATAGAGAGGAAATAAAAAAGAAAAAAAGCTTGTTGCAATTCTAAGAATATCTGAAATGTTCACTGCTGATTTTCTGGCCAATGTCAATATTTACTATAAACATTTAAGGCCTTTAGAAAACTATATCTATTAGTAGTTAACCCTGAAAAATCTTAAAACAGTTGATCGTCTCCTGTTTTATTGACGAGTTTGTGTTTCTTGTTGCCACTGGTGACTTTTTTAGTTGTCACTTTGGTGTTTTCTAATTTCACTTTAGTGTTTTTGTTGTCATTTTGGTTTTTTCTAATTTCATTTTAGTGTTTTTGTTGTCAGTTTGATGTTTTCTGTAGTCACTTTGGTATAATTGGTTGTCACTTTGGTGTTGTCTAGTCAATCAGGTGTTTTGTATAGTTCCTCTGATCTTTTCTGTACTCCCTTATTTCTTTCTGTAGTCACTCTGATGTATTCGTCGTCACTTTAGTGTATCCTGTAGTCACTTTGGTGTTTTCTGCAGTCACTCTGGTGTTATCTGTTGTCATTCTATTGTTTTTTGCCGTCACTCTGGTATAATTTTTTGTCATTCTATTGTTTTTCGTCGTCACTTTGGTGTTTTCTATAATTACCCTGGTGATAATTTTCTGTAATCACTGTGATATATCTGATCTTTCAGCAGTCATACTGATCTTCATGTAGACGCTTTTGACATTTTTTTGTCATCATTCTTGTGTTTCTGTCAACACTGGCGTGTCCTATGGCCACTTGGATTGTTATCTTTAGTTCTCATAGTGTTTCCTGTAGTCACTCTGACCTTTTTTTTTAACTGTCTGTAGTCATTCTGTTGTTTTTTGTTGTCAGTCTAGTGTTTGTCGGCAAACTAGTGTTTTCTTTAATGTTTTCTATCGGTGCCCTGATGTTTTGTTGGTAGGTTGGCTGAAGATACAATAGTGCATAGTTGCCAGTGTTCTATTACGTTTTGGTGGCTTTTCTATGTAAATTGTTGTTTAAATTTGTTATTATAAGTTCATGTTTTGTTTAATCTATTACTGCATACCGTTGTGTTGAAATGTTGTCATTTATCCATTTCGATTCATAGAGTTTGTCGGAGTTCTCTCAACCATAAGTGTTGTTGTTTGTAAAACATTGATCACAGAATTTTTGGATGACCATTGTGGTGTTGCAAGATTGTTTTTGTGTCAACCCAGGTAAATAGTTTTTTAACATCCACTGCAGTTTCTTGTATTGTGCTCTATTGTACACTTTATTGTTGGTGAATATATTCGTATGTATCGTGAATTTATATTTCATTAGTGGTAAAGCTTTATCAGATTTGTCAGTGTCTACTATATAATTATGAGATTTGTCACTATCCATTATAGTTTAACGGATTTCCCAGCATTCACTGTAGAGTTATTAGAATTGTTAGTATCTGCTGTAGTGTTATGAGATTTTGTCGGTACCCACTGCAGTGTTATCAGATTTGTTAATTCCACTGTAGCATTATGAACATTCTAAGTATCCACTGTAATAGTATAAATAATGTTATTATCCACTGCAGTGTTATAAGATTTGTCAGCATAAACTGCAGTTTTCAAGGGTTGTCAGTATCAAATGTAGTGTTATCATACTTGTCAGTATCCTCTGTAGGGTTATCACATTTGTCAGTATCTACTAGAGTGTAATCAGAGTTGTGAGTATACTGCAGTGTTATCAGAGTTGTCAGTATTTACTGTAGTGTTATCAGAGTTGTCAGTATATACTGTAGGGTTATCAGAGTTGTTAGTATTTACTGTAGTGTTTTCAGAGCTGGCAATATCTACTGTAGTGTTTTAGAGTAATCAGTTTCCCCTGTAGTGTTATCTGAGTTGTAGGTATCTATTATAATGTTATCAAAGTTGTCAATATCAACTGTACTGTCATCAGAGTTGTCAGTATATACTGTAGTGTTATCACGGTTGTCAGTTTCCACTGAAGTGTTATTAGAGTTGACAATATCCACTGAAGGAAGTGTTCTCAGAGTTGTCAGAATCCTCTGTAGTGTTATCAGAGTTGTCAGTATCCTCTGTAGTGTTATCAGAGTTGTCAGTATCCACTGAAGTGTTATCAGAGTTATCAGTATCCACTGTAGGGTTATCAGAGTTGTAGGTATCTACTGTAGTGCTACAAGAGTTGTCAGTATCCAGTGTAGTTTTATCACTATTGTCAGTATCTTCTGTAGTTTTATCATAATTGTTAGTATCTACTGTAGTGTTATCAGAGTTGTCAATATCCACAGTAATGTTATCAGAGTTGTCAGTATCCACTGTAGGGTTATCAGAGTTGTAGATATCTACTATAGTGCTATCAGAGTTGTAGATATCTACTATAGTGCTATCAGAGTTGTCAGTATCCACTGTCGTTTTACCACAATTGTCAGTATCTACTGTAGTTTTATTATAATTGTCAGTATCTACTGTAGTGTTATAAGAGTTGTCAATATCCACGGTAATGTTATCAGAGTTGTCAGTATCCACTGTAGGGTTATCAGAGTTGTAGGTATCTACTATAGTGCTATCAGAGTTGTCAGTATCCACTGTAGTTTTATCACAATTGTCAGAATCTACTGTAGTTTTATCATAATTGTCAGTATCTACTGTAGTGTTATTAGAGTTGTCAATATCGACGGTAATGTTATCAGAGTTGTCAGTATATAATGTAGGGTTATCAGAGTTGTAGGTATTAAGTATCTACTATAGAGTTATCAGAGTTGTCAGTATCCACTGTAGGTTTATCAGATTTGTCGGTATCTACTGTGGTGTTATCAGGGTTGTCAATATCCACTGTAGTGTTATTAGAGTTGTCAGGATATACTGGAGTGTTATGATGGTTGTCAGTTTCCACTGAAGTGTTATCAGAGTTATCAGTATCCTCTGTAGTGATTTCAGAGTTGTCAGTATATACTGTAGTGTTAGCATAGTTGTTCAGATCAACTACAGTGTTATCAGAGTTGTCAGTATATACTGTAGTGTTATCAGAGTTATCAGTATCCACTGAAGTGTTATCAGAGTTGTCAGTATCCTCTGTAGTGTTGTCAGAGTTGTCACGACCTACTGTAGTGTTATCAGAGTTGTCAGAATCCTTTGAAGTGTTTTCACAGTTGTCAATATCCCAGTAATGTTATCAGATTTGTCACACCTTTAACCCAACTTTCATGTCTATTTTTCATGTTATGTCATATAAGTGACTTTCTCATTTATAAATATATGTATTGAATAGAGTACTTGCAATTATATAATTTTATAAATAGCTACAATTAAACACATAGTAATGACAAAAGAAAATAATAAAGGTATCCACAGATACCAGTATATATATATATATAAAGGGCAAATTATTTACTATCAAATCTATCATTCAATCGTATATTTATTTCAACATAACAATAACCAGTCCTTGTGTTATTGACACAATCGATTATCGACTGTTACGTTAGTCTAAGGATTATCGCCAGATAAATTCAACATCGGTCATTGTGTATTTGACAGATATCGCCGTAGATCACGGTGTTATTTTCTTTCAGATTCAGCATTGTTTATCCTGTTAAGATAAGACAAATCTGTGATAATGGTATTTCCCCTTGTAACGTTGATCATCGTGTTATTGTCTTTTATCGTTAATCATCGTGTTATTGTCAAAGTCATCATTGGTTATTGTGATTTTGTCAAAAATATCTTTAGGTATTAATTCATTGTCATATTTATATTTCGTTTTTTGTGTTATTTTCAGAATAACATCGTTCGTATTTGCTTTTTAGTAAGATCTTTAACGAGTCAATGTTTTATTGTCAGATGTATCAGTCGTCATCGTGTTATCTGGTTATTGTTATTATCTTGTTTAGTAATTGCTAAATCTCACAATTATAGGTTGTCATTTTGACATTGTTATAATTATGATATTAGTCAGTGTGTTATTGTTGTTATAGTTATGATATTAGTCAATGTGTTATTGTCAGATATATCGTTCGTTAATATTATATTGCTGGAATCATGAAGTGTAAATGACAATTGTATTGTTCGTTGTTATGTTATTGTTAGAATTATAATTAGTCAATTTGTTAGTGTTAGAATCATGAGTAGCCAATGTGTTATTGTCATACATTTTGTGAGTCATAATATTATTGTTAGAATCATGATTGGTCAACGCGTTATTGTCAGATTATTGTTCGTTATTATGTCATTGTAATAATTATAATAAGTCAATGTTTTATTGTTATAATCATGATTAGTCAATGTGTTTATTGTTAGAATGATGATTTGTCAATGTGTTATTGTTAGAATAATGATTAGTCAATGTGTTATTGTCAAGTATATAGTGCGTCATTTTGTTATGGTTAGAACCAGCATCAGTCATTGATTATTGTCAGACATATTGTTCGTCATAACGTTTTTGTTAAAATCATGATTATTCACTTATTATTGTAATAATGATGAAAATAATAGTGAAACAGTAAAATTGGTATCGTAAATGTTATAACAACCACTCTGCCGATACCTCTGCTGGTAGACTGTTAGTCCCCGATGGTATCGCCAGAACAATAGTCAGTACTTTGGTACTGGCTAAGTGTTATTATGATTTGCTGTTTCAAAATATTGGATATTATTAAGAATTAAGGAATATATCTCCCTAATGCAAAATTCTGATTCGTTGCCTGGCTTTGGCTATACGTTTTGTCTATTTTTGGTTTATAAGCTCGTAATTTTCTTTAAGTTTCGGAATTTCAAATAGCTTGGCCTCTAGTATCACTGAAGAGAAAATTGTTGTTGAAATGCGCATCTGGTGCAGTAAAATTTGTACCGTGAATGTTCGTCAATATGTTATTATTAGAATTACGAAACTGTTCAAATATTGATAAGTTTATTTGCTATTGTCAGATATATCGTTCTTCAATATATTATTGTTCGAATCATTATTAGTCAATGTGTTATTGTTAGAACCATGATATTAGACAATGTGTAATTGTTACAATCATAATATTAGTCAAAGTTCTATTGTTACATCCACGATATTAGTCAATGTGTTATTGTAAGAATCATGATATTAATCAACGTGTTATATACAAATATATTGTTCGTCACAATGTTATTGTCAAATTCATGTGTTATTAGTTGGGTCATAATATTGGTTCATATATTATTGTTTAAGATATGACATTAGTCCATGTGGTATTGTTAGAATCATGATTTAAGTCCATTTGTTAGTGTTAGAGAATCATGATATTAGCCAATATGTTTTTGTAAGAATCATGATATTAATCAACGTGTTATATACAGATATATTGTTCGTCACAATGTTATTGTCAAATTCATAGTTATTTCATGTGTGATCAGTTGGCTCATAATATTAGTTCATATATTATTGTTTAAGTTATGACATAAGTCCATGTAGTATTGTTAGAATCATGATTTAAGTCAATTTGTTAGTGTTAGAGAATCATGATATTAGTCAATATGCTATTGTTTGAACTATAATATTAATCAAAGTGTTATTGTTATAATCAAAATATCAGGTCATGTGGTATTGTTAAAATCATGATATTATTCCATGTGTTATAATTAGAATCACCATATGAGTCCATTTTTAGTATTAGAATCATGATATTAGTTCATGTGGTATTATCAAAATTCTAATATTAGTTCATGTTTAATTGTTATAATCATGACATTAGTTCATGTGTTATTGTTTGAATAATGATATTAGTTCGTGTGTAATTTTAAAATCATGATATAAGTCAATGTGTTATTGTTAAAACCATGCTATAAGTCAATATGTAATTGTTAGAATCATGATGTTAGTCAATGTGTTATTGTTTAAACCATGCTATTAGTCAATGTGTTATTGTTAGAATCATGATATAATTCAATGTGTTATTGTAAGAATCATGATATTAGTCGTGTTATCTACAGATAAATTCTTGTAATAATGTTAATGTTATTCTCATTATTAGTTGATGTGTTATTGTTTTTATCATAATATAAGTTCAGGTGTTATTGTTAGAATCATGATATTAGTCCATGTTCTGTTGTTATAATCATGATATTAGTTCATGTTCTGTTGTTAGAATCATTCTATTAGTTCATCTGTTACTGTTCGAATCATGATATAAGTCAACATGTTATTGTTAGAATCATGCTCTTACATAATATTAGTCAAACGACGAGGGGGGGTTTTAACGACCTTGATTACCCATGAGGGTCTCGCACGGTCGGTTATATTAGCCAATGCGTTATTGTTAGATTGATGATGTAAGGCATTATGTTATTATAAGAGTCACGATTAGTCAATGTGTTGTTGTCAGATATATCGATTGTCATTATGTTATTGTTAGAGATATGATTAGTCAATATGTTATGGTCAGATATGTTGTTCGTCATTATGTTTTTTTTTTCTCATGATTAGTTTGTCATTTTGTCTTTGTCATAATTGTCGTTGCTCTGTGTGTTTTCGTTATTCCAATTCATTACATTATTTACTATGAATTAATATAATTGTGCAATTCCAAGTATCGGTATACATTTTGTTCAAGTATCGGTGGTTATCGGATTTATCATAGTCATTGGGTAATTGAAAGATAAATAGATAGATATCGCGTTATAATGTGACTATTCTGTTGTTGTTAAGGTATATCGATTGTCATTACATTTTATTGTCAGATTAGTCGTTTTGTTATTGTCAGATTTTTATCGCTAGGCAATGCGCAAGATGAATCGTTATTCATGTTCTTATTATGAAATATATAATGATATAACCATATAATCGATCAGTCAGTTGTTGTCACATGTATCGTCAGCCAATATATAAAACTTTGGACATTCAACACTGGTTATTGCATAATTGTAAAGTTATAACATTTTTCTGTTGACCATTAAAGATAATCGCTGTGTATTATACTACGGATAGATTCATCGCCACCAGTTAAAGGGGTATTGTCAGAATTTTAATTGGTCATTGTGTTATTTTCAAATTTATAATCAGTAACTGTGTTATGGTCAGTTTTAGAATTATCGTGATGTGACTTTCGGTTAATCAAATAGTATTATCATATTGTAAGATTTGTTTTTGTTACGTCATTATCATTATCAGTGGTTAATATGTTACTGTAAGATATATCGTTGGTCATTCTGTTATTGTCAGATTTATAATTGATTATCGCCCTATTGTCAGATTGATAACTGATTATCGCCCTATTGTCAGATTGATAACTGATTATCGCCCTATTGTCAGATTGATAACTGATTGTGGTCCTATTGTCAGATTTATAACGGATTATCTTCCTATTGTCAGATTTATAACGGATTATCGTCCACTGTCAGATTTATAACCTTTCGTTAGGTTATTGTCAGATCTATGCTTGAGTATTTTGGTAAGTCAAATTTATCGTTGGTTAATGTATATCGTTCGTCAATATGTTATTGTCAGATTTATAACTTCTTGTAAGGTTATTGTCTGATTTATAACTTCTTGTAAGGTTATTGTCTGATTTATAACTTCTTGTAAGGTTATTGTCAGATTTATGCTTGCGTATTTTGGTACGTCAAATTTATCGTTGGTTAATGTAATGCTGTCAGGTATGTCGTTCGTCGATATATTATTGTCAAATACTAACTGGTCATTGTGCGTGTGTTCGACTTATAATCCTTCACTATGTTGTTGTAAAGTTTACTTTGGTGTGTCAAATTCATTGTTGGTCATAGTGTTGTTGTCAGATATATCGCTGGCCATTATGTGCTATTGTCAAGTTGGTGGTTGCTTATTGTACTATTATCAGAATTATAACCACTTTTTATGTTATTTTTGGTACGTCGTATGTCAGTCGTTGTTTCTTACTTTTTTTTTTAAATATATCGGTGTCGATTGCGCTTTATTGACCATTATGTTATTGGTAGATTTATAATTCGTCATTATAACTTTGACATATATAAGTTGGTCATGGTTTTAATATCAGATTTAAGTTAATTATTGTGTTAATGTCAGAATTAAGTTGGTCATTGTGTTTATGTTAACTTTAAGTTAGTCATTGTGTTAATGCTTTAAGTTTGTCATTGTGTTAATGTCAGATTGAAGTTATCCATTGTGTTAATGCTTTAAGTTTTTTATTGTCTTAATGTCAGATTTAAGTTAGTCACTGTGTTAATGCTTTATGTTGGTCATTGTGTTGAAGGCAGAATCATGTTGGTCATTGTTCTGATGAAAGATTTAAAACTACTTAAAGTATCATCGCTAGATTTACCAATGATCATTGTTTTGATTTGTTATATTAATCGTAGGTCATTTTTGTTATTGTTCGATTTAACGATGTAATTGTAAAATTTCAGATAAGAGGTTGTAAATTGTATCATCGGTTGTTTTCATTTGTTTATGTCTTGGAAGCATGTTTCTTATATCTCTATTGGTTATAAATTGATTTTATTCATTGTCTTTTCCGGAACTATCATCGTGTGCTGTGTAGATTTGATATCATTTGATATTCATAATATTTTCTTTATAGAAATCAATTTTAAATGAGGTGGATTGTAGTTCAACGATATAATTTTTTTATAGATTATTGACGAATATATAGTTGCAAATTTTATTTTGGCTGTTTCCATGGACCACTGCGTCGTTGTGTTATTTGCAACTGTACCATTGCTCATTTTATGTTGGCAGCATTATCATTGCTCATTGTGTTGTTTGCAGCTGTACCATTGCCCGTTATGTAATGGCAGCTTTAACATTGCTCATTGTGTTGTTTGCAGCTGTGACATTGCTCATTTTGTGTTGGCAGCATAATCATTGCTCATTGTGTTGATTGCAGTTGTACCAGTGCTTATTTTATGTTACCAGCTTTATCATTGCTCATTGTGTTGTTTGCAACTATACTAGTGCTCATTATAAAATTGAATTGGCAGTTTGATCATTGCTCATTGTGCTGTTTGCAGCTGTACCATTGCTCATTATGTAATGACAGCTTTAGCATTGATCTTTTTATTTTATTTTCGGCAGTTCCATTGCTTAGTATGTTTTGGCAGCTTTATCATTGTTTATTATGTTATTTGCAACTGTTCCATTGCTTATTTTGTGTTGGCAGTCTTATCATTGCTCTCTTTGTTGTTTGTAGCTGTACCATTGCTCATTATGACTTTGATTTAGGAGCTTGATCATTGCTCATTGTGCTGTTTCCATTTGTACCATTGCTCATTATGTAACGGCAGTCTTATCATTGCGCATTGTGTTGTGTGCAGCTGTACCATTGCTCATTATGTAATGGCAGCTTTATCATTACTCATTTTGTAACTTCGACTGTACCATTGCTTAGTATGTTATGGCAGCTTTATCAATGCTTATTATGTTATTTGCAACTGTTCCATTGCTTATTTTGTGTTGGCAGTCATATTATTGCTCATTGTGTTGTGTGCAGCTGTATCATTGCTCATTATGTGACTACAGCTTTATCATTGTTCATTGTGTTGTTTGCAGCTGTATCATTGCTCATTTTGTGTTGACAGCTTTATCATTATTCATTGTTTTGTGTGCAGCAATACCATTGTTCATTTTGTGTTTGCAGCTTTATCATTGCTCATTGTATTGTGTACAGCTGTACCTTTGCTCATTGAGTAATTGCAGCTTTATCATAGCACATTGTGTTGTTTACAGTTGTAAAATTGCTCATTTGGTGTTGGCAGCCTTGTCATTGCTTATTGTGTTGTTGGCAGTTTTATCATTTCCCATTTTGCTGATGTCGTTTATAGTATCGCTCATCGTGCATTGTTTTGTTAGCAGCTGTACCATTGCACATTTTGAATTGGCAGTTTTATCATTGCTGACTGTGTTGTTTGCAGCGGTACTATTGCTCATTATGTTATGACAGCTTTTTAATTGCTCATTGCGTTGTTTGCAGCGGAACCATTGCTCCTTTTGTGTTGGCAGCTTTGTCATTGGTCGTTGTATTATTTGCAGGTGTACCATTGCTCTTTGTGTGTTGGCAGCTTGATCATTGTTCATTGTGTTGTGGGCAGTTCTATCATTGCTCATTTTGTGTTGGCAGCTTAAGCATTGTTCATTGTGTTGTTTGCGGTTGTCAGTGGTATCAAATCTCATCTTGTCAAAAAAGACATCTATTTAATTGCTTATTGCGATGTTGGTAAATACAACAATGTTTATTGCTTCAGAGCTAATTATTGTGTTGTTTATCAGCTGTATCATTGATCCTATCATTGTTCAATATGCTTTTTGCAGCTTTTCAAATGATCGTTTTGCTGTTGTTAGATTTATATGTACTCATTACTATGTTAGCACCTTTATCCGTGCTCATTGAGTTGTTTACAGCAATGACTTTGCTCATTATGTTGCTAGCACATATATCATACTAATTTTGCTAATAAAACCAGCTTTAATCCACCATTTTTTACATAAGGAAATGCCTGTACCAAGTCAAGAATATGACAGTTGTTTTCCATAAGTTTGATATGTTTGAGCTTTTAATTTTGCCATTTGATAAGGGACTTTCCGTTTTGAATTTTCCTTAGAGTTTGGTATTTTTGTGATTTTACTTTTTTTTGCAGTTCTATAATTGATCGTTGTGTTGTTGGCATATTTAATGTTGCTCATTTTTTGAAAGTTTTATCCTTATTTGCTGCATCATTGAAGTGTTATTACTGATTACTGGTTCTATTGCATGTTGTTTTATCCTTCTTGGTCATTGTGTGTTGTAGATCAAATATATTCTAAAATAGTGTTGTCAGTTTTGTATTCAGTGAAATCATGCATCGACTTTTGTGTTTTAGAGGCACGGGGCAGTTTCTGAGAGACGGATCTGTTCTTTCTGTTTTCGAAGGTTATAATTATTCATCTTTTATTTTTCGATTTATCTTTGCTCATAGTATTGTTAGCAGATTTGTCTTTGTTCGTTTGATTATTTGGCAGATTCTGTTTTGTTTGTTGAGTAAATAGCAGATTTATCTTTCTTCAGTAAGTTGTTAGCAGATTAATCGTTGCTTATAGGTCATTGGCAGATTTATATTTGTTCATTGTGTTGCGTGTATGTCCACACAATAAACGTTTCTATGTATGTTGGCGTTTGCTTTTGTTGTAGTTCAGTGTTTCTGTTGTTCCGTTGTTTTCCTCTTATAGTTGATGTGTTTTAATTTGTTACCCGGATTTGTTTTTGCTTAATCGAATTATGACTATTGAACAGCGGTATAATACTGTTGCCTTTATTAACCGTTTGTTGTTTTTTTTCAGGATTTATAAGATAAGAAGATGTGGTATATACTGTTGCCTTTATTAACCGTTTGTTGTTTTTTCAGGATTTATAAGATAAGAAGATGTGGTATGTTGTTCATATGACAACTATCCACCATTTACATTTTGTTGCTTTCTTGCTGTTCATTTTGTTACGAAAAAAATGAAATGAACAAAATGAAAATGTGTTTGCTTAGGGCCAGCTCAAGCCCGCCTCCGGGTAAGGGATTCTCTCGCTGTGTTGAAGACCCATTGGTGGCCTTGGGCTGTTTTCTGCTCTTTGGTCGGGTTGTTGTCTCTTTGACACATTCTCCGTTTCCTTTCTCATTTTTATTGGACTGCCAATGGCATCGTGCATTATATTAGCAGATTTGTCAACTGTGCTTCGTTTCTTAGAACCTTTGTATTAACTATGCCATTAAAAGCATAATCTCGGCTAACGGCATCGTCAGCAAATTTGCCATTTCTTGTGTTGCTATGTATATAGATCTGTTTTCTTCATGTTTTCCCTCTTGTCAAAAGCGGAGTGTAACTCATTGCTTTCATTTACTTGAAATAATTTTAGTTTGATTAATTTTTATATAATCATAAAAATTACAATTATTTAGGGGGATGGGGTGTGTGTGGATGTCGGAGCAAAACTACTGTTAACCAGGGTTTTAGATAGTTTGCTGCTCTTCATTGCATATTTTTGTAGACTTCGAATGACATTGGAAAATCCTTCAAGAGTTTATTCCATGAACGATTTCAAATCAGACTGAGTTATCTATTTATCCAGAAAAGTGTATAGCATTGAAAGACTAGAATTCCTCAAACGAAATCAACAAACATAAATTAGAAAAGAAATACAAAAGCAAAATAATAATAATAATGAAATAATGAAGAGAAACATTGAGACACGTCGAAACACAACATCAGATTCTTGCGAGACAATATTCGCTTGCTGAAACCAATGCGTCCACTTTATCAAAACTTCCCCATAAAACCAAAAACTTTGCCATAACAATTACAAATCGAACAAACCCATTGGTTTTGAATCAAATGTGGTTGGTAGAGCAAATATGTATATCCAAAGATTATTTTGGCCTAGCATCCTTCTGGTATCTTTATATCTTGATATCGCGTTAAATCTTTAGATACGTGTTTCCTTGTTCGTCTTTACGTAAGCTTTGGTTGATATTAGGTCAGACTTGTGCTTCGGTCTCAAACGAGGTCTCAAACGAGGTCGTACACAAGTAGTTCATATTCTAATTGGTTTAAGGTTTTTTCTGGACCAACGTTTTCAGCTAGTCAGTGATGCCAGTGATGTTGTTTCGCATCCAGCACCAGTCAATTCCTTCTGTTCTGAAATTCAAGTCTTATCATATGCCAAAAAAGTCATTTCAGGGTCTGTAATCCAAATTTATTTATTATTTTTTTTTATTTATTTATTTATTTATTTATTTATTGAATGATTTATTGATTGGTTGATTGATTGATTATTTATTTATTAATTTATTAGGTAATTTATTTATTTATAAATCTATTAATTAATTAATTAATTAATTTAATTTATTTATTTATTTATTTATTTATTTTGATGTTCAATCATTCCTGTAATGTATATGTTTGGACGTTAGCGTTAAATAATAAATTATCTTTTCAATATGGTGTAACCTCCGTTTAATTTAGACATCAAAGTGTCGTCTGTTCAATGGTGTTCAGTTCTTAAACGTCAACAAATCTTTTTTTTAAATCTAAATCTTTTTTAATTTGATGACGTTGTATCATAAGCATTTAATTTAATCAGATAGTTTAATGTGATAAAAGAACCAAGAAAAGGCCCGATTCAAATCGGAAGTTTATAAATACTACTTTGAATTGTGATATTTCAAGTTTGGCTAGTGTAAAGCGGGTGCAGACGGGCTATAAAAATACCTAGCCGTTTATAATTAGTTCTGCTGCATGACGATGACTGAATGTGCTTAGCACCATTTTTAATTTTCAATGCAAATGACCACTTTCATAAAGAGATTTTTATCATATAACGATACGCGATAAGGTGTATCATTTTCAAAGCTTCGATTTAAAAACGCTATTAACGAAAGGTTTTAATTTTCACTGCTTCGGGTCTTTTTTTTTTTAATTATTTGATCAAATCTATAATTAGTTTTTGGAAAATAAAGTTTGTATATGATTTTGATAAGAGATCAATCATCGACGCTTTTTGATTCTTTGAGAAGGGTACCGAAAGTAAAGTAAATAAACATTCTGGACTGATTTACTCAGTAAGGCCAAAAGTGTGTTTTTCTTTGTTTTGAGTCAGGTTTTTGATGGGCTCAGAAAAATATAAATGAATAACGGAATTTTCAGAAAAAGTTAAAAGTTTTTTAAGGAGATATTTGAACTTTTATAGTCATACTTGTATGTCCTAGAAAATATATAATATTATTTAATTTCCAGGCGCAAGTCATCACGTGGTTTTAAATAAAAAAAGTATAATCTGAAGTTTATTTTGTTAGATAAAATTATTGAGCAAGACAGATTTTGACATTAAAACATATTGTCAACTAGTATGACATGTTTTAGTTTGTATGTTTATTTTTATTCCTGGATGGCAGTTTGGTTTTGAAAATTTGACTTCAAGCAAAAACAATTAAAAAAACAGACATTATCTTTTGGTGGATCCCAATTACCGATGGATGTAAGTAACCGACATCATGAGAAAAAGCCAACTGCTCTTGCTGAAAATGCTCGATAGAATAAAATACAAAATGTTTGCCAGAGTAAAATATATAGTCTTATCTTCAAACACTTTTACATCATCGAACGTTAATATAAAACATACTTTAATACTTTTTAGATGGAAACTTTTTACAATTCTAAGTTAGGAACATCACAAAACCAGGATGATAATAATATTGAGAATACTGATAATAAATCAATTTTATTTATAAATTATATATGAATTAAGAAAAAAATAATGTCATCTATAAATTTGACATTTATTGTGTTTAAGGGTTACCGTCTTTTTTTACGACCTTATTGTTATAGACCTTATTGATATTTGGGAATATGCGACACTTGACCCGAGAATTTGCGACACTTGACCTGGTGATGTCATACAATTTGTGGCGTCAGAAATGTTCGCTAGTGACGTCAAAATATTACGGAAACGTCTGCAATGTCCAGTAATGGCGAACAAATAGTAATAAGGTCTATTAAACTCGTTCCTCGATCACGTCCAATTTCATTCAAATTGATAACATAACTCATACAAAACAAAACAAAAAACTGGTAGTATTTCATATAGGTAAACAAGTATACCTGGTGTCTGTATCACTATCATTCGTTTTAGTAAAGTTTTTATTTACTACTAGAAAGACCCGTTGATTAACTAGGGCTGGCAAATTTACTAGAAAGACTGGTCAATTTATTAATGTTCTAGCCAGAATTTCCCTTTTACTATTGTACTAAAATAAGCAGACAAAAATACATGAAATTAAACTTGAATTAATAGCTCTAAACTGTTTTCTACAGTCATATAAAAACAAAAATAAACCCATAGGACTACATATTAAAAGATAAAACATATAGTTTTGAAATAGACACTTACTATAAAAAATCGTGTCGGTGTTCATACCATAAACATAGATACATAGCAACAGGATAATATAGAAACAATTTCCAAGTGAACACAGATATGTTATATAGCTGTGATGAGGTGGAAGATATACATCATTTTTTTCTTCATTGTCATTCTAATAAACAATTAAGAGAATGAAAAGATATTTTTCGAGAACTTTAAAGAATGATAATAATAAATAACAATTTTGACGCAAGTTGTCCAATATACAAATACATAAAACTCTTTACCCCAAATAAAAACCCTTTCTAGCTGTCTGTAATTTTATAAATCAATCAATCATCCACGTCATTTGGACTTTGGTGGATAGTTGTGTCATTGGCAATCATACCACTTCTCCTTTTCTTATAGTAGCATTGCCATAATAGTGTTCACATCTGCCAACAGTTTATTCTTCTCATATACACTTTATAAAATAAAAAAGAAGATGTGGTATGATTGCCAATGAGACAACTGTCCACAAGAGACCAAAATGACACAGAAATTAACAACTATAGGTCACCGTACTTTATAAGTTTGTTTGTGTGTGTGTGTGTGTGTGTGCTTGTTTGTTTATGTTATTATTTCCTTGTGATCGTGCAGTTTTTGCCTTGGCCAATATAGGGGTAAATGCAGGAATATAAATAAATAGAATTTTATTTTCTTTATATATACGTACATGATTATAAAGTGTAATGAATAAAAGATCTTATGTTTCGGTATACATAAAAAATAGTTATACATAACGGTGAATGTTTTTACTACAGCAAACATAGAAAAGAATGAAAACAATACTTTATAAATTTCATGCATCCGAAGCGCTTTGCTGGATTCACCTTCATCATGAACGCTTAAACCAAGCTAAATATATATATAAAGAAATGTATATAAAATGAATTGTATGTTAATTTTGATAATTAAAAAAAAAAAAACAACAAATAAATAAATACATTATATATTTTTCATTGCGTATGTTTAATAAAAATGTTTTATTTTATAATAAAAATTGTAAGCACGTTCTGTCATGTACTTTAAATATATTAACTGAGTTTAATTTAATAGAAGACAATGTTGCCTCGAGAACAAAGGAAAGAATTTACAATTTACATTTTTGGTATTTTATATTAAAATAAATATTTTATTGGAAACATTTGTATGCTTTAATCCTCCAAACAATATCCTGTCTGTTCGGTATTATTCTGTTACAAGAAAATTTACTTTGCAAATTGTCACTCATAATTATCTTCCAACCCTTCTCTTCTTTTCATTCCCATGTGCGTGTGTGTTGTATCCTATTAGATGTTTTCCATAAGAAATTCACTTTGTATTTTGTTTTCGATCCGGTTTCATTTTAGGAACAAAAGTGATTACAGGTCCGTGGTCGGTGTTTAAAGTAATAAGAATACATTTGTCATGGAAAGTTAAGATGACCAAAAACGGATCATCGCTATATTGATTCATTCGAATTTGTAAGAAACGAATCTTTGGGATACTCCTTTCTGGATTTTTGTATTTTTATGCTTTTATTTTTAGCAGAAAAAGTAACATATGCCATGAATTTTATCCCCAAATTTGCTAATTAAATCTTCTAGGCTATATTTATTTTCAGTAATCTGTCAAATAGGCTCAAATCACTAAGAACAATTTACAGACGCCTTTTTGCAGTTGGATTTGAAGGAACCAAATTTTTCGGTTTGATGAAGTTTAATTATCTCTCTATATTAGAAGCTATAATTTCCCAGCTTCAGCTTGTTACCGATACAATTAAATTATATCTTTGAATGTAAAACACATCAAAACTTGACAACGTACATGTGAACATTTTTACAGTCGACTGAGCGCGTTCGGAGATGGAATATTTAACTTGACATGTCCTTGTCCAAGAGAACAAGACATACTTCTGCAAAATACTAGGTCCATTTTCTTCGTCTTGATTTGCAATTTTACAAATTGCTACGAAGAATAGATAAAAAATTAGCGCCCATGGTCAATATGTTAATTTTAAGCAAAAATTATAAGACTTGTCTGATGAAATTAACGACATTTTGAGGTACATGACAGCTGTATCTTCTTCATTTTTCAATGCATTAAAATGTTGCGCTTTTTTTTACAGATTTTATTTATTTTTGAACATTTATAAATTATTACTCCGTTATCGAAAATTAAATTAAAACTTTTTAAGTGTTGTCATTACCATCCCATTAGATAATTTAACTTATTGCAAACCTGTTACCAAAGTTCAAATTTGAGAATTAAAAAATGCCTGATATTCAACATAAAAGATAATTTAATTATAAAATGAGATAAAATATTTGGTCACGGTCGTTTTTGACATGGGAGTCACCGATTATGTCCTCGTTAGTGGGATCTTTGCAGGAAATTACAGATATATCTCTGATAAGACCACGACAATGTGTTGATAAGAATTTGAAGCAAGAAATTAAAGGGTCACAAAATGTCATCCTGCCTCAGAAAATTGCCTCCGTGTAATATTTATGTTGCACTGGCTGATAGCCATGGACATTATTCTGTTTCATTACATATTGGTCATGGACAATATACTAAGGGAGGTAACACACTATATTATCGTGGAAGTTACAGTTGATAGATACGCTGGAGTTGTCTCTGATAAATAGGCTGTAAAAATATTATTTCTTCTAAATAATAAAAGATACTAGAAAACAGAAATAGGGAATTAAATGCTTAATAATATGAGAAGCTTATATATGAATATGTCATTATATGGAACATTTCAGTTTGATATTAGACAAGGGATGTTTTGTTTTGAAATAGTGTAAGATAATCTAAGGAAATAGAAGTCCCTAAGATATGGGGTTCAGATACTTCACAAACTTGCCAACATATATGCATTATAATATATTGCTATTATTTTGTTGTGTGTGTTTTTTGTTGTTTTTTTATTATTATACATGTTACATATCTATTGTCTAGATTGCATTGCATATGTTATTAGATATAAGAAGATGTGGTATGAGTGCCAATGAGACAACTCTCCATCCAAGTCAAAATTTATAAATGTAAACCATTATAGGTCAAAGTGCGGTCTTCAACACGGAGCCTAGGCTCACACCGAACAGTAAGCTATAAAGGGCCCCAAAAATTACTAGTGTAAAACCATTCAAACGGGAAAACCAACGGTCTAATCTATATAAAAACGAAAACGAGAAACGAGAAACACTTATGAACCACATCAACAAACGACAACTACTGAACATCAGATTCCTGACTTAGGACAGGTGCAAACAAATGCAGCGGGTTTAAACGTTTTAATGGTACCAAACCTTCACCCTTTTTCCTGAAACAATAGTGTAACATCACAACATAGAAACACACACTATAAAATATCAACTGAAATAGCTTAACTCAATCAAAGGACATAGTAACACCATTGAACATACACTGAACAAATAAATTTGACCTATGATACAATGTAAATTCAAAATAAATAAACTAAGGGAAGAATAATAAAAGTAACATGTTATATCGGTATGAAATGTTAAACAATTTAAGAAAAACAATATGCTCGAACAAAAATATCAGCCATTTGCAATAACTTAAAACACAGGTAAATAAAATAATTTTGTTGTTAGGTATACGTATACAGTTACAATAGAGAAAGGAAGTATTTTAACAAAATAAAAATTTTTTTTGATGTTCATAGTACGAATTGGAAATTTATATTAGTACCAAACACTTATCAAAGCTGGTATATAGACCAGATATAACCCTGAATAACATTAAATAACAAAAAAAGCATTACAATTAGTATCAACAGGTCGTTTATAATCATATTGTTTATATGCTATATGCCCTCCTGGGGCCCTAATTTGGTGAAATAAAATATTCTATTCTATTCTATTCTATACTTTTAGCTAATTCTAAAGTAAAGCCCAACACCCTTCCCATTTTCTAATCGATCGTTGTTAAAAAGGTTCTTAATTTTAACCCCGAAGCTTATGAAAATACACGCAATCGAAATGTGTGGCAGAAACTTTTCAATTTTCTGGTACATTTCCAAGAAATTTTTATATTGATGCAAAAGACAAAACTTCAAATTTGGTTCGAAAATTTTATTCGTTTATAAGCAGAAAACACTTATTAATAAACACATGACTTTCGAATTTTACTTGATAATGTGTCAATGAATAAAAGGAGATGTGGGTAAACGTCAATGAGACAGCAACCCATCAAAACAAAAAGGCATCTAGACGACAAGTCAGTCTTTAACAATATATCCACGTGTCTGTACAATATCACTAGCTCTAAATCGTCCCAATCAAAGATCTGGAATTCGCACATCCATGCGGTTTTGATATTCGATAACAGTTGTACTCATTCACACGATGGATTTTATTAGTGAAGCAGGAACTGTTGACTCTTCTGCAGCACACGACTTCACTACACCCCACAAAAAAGCCACACCACATATTCAGCTATAGGTCCCGAAATTACAAATGTAAAACAATTAAAACGAGAAAACTAACGGCCTGATTATGAACAAAACAATGAACGAAAGCAGATATGATATACAGCAGCAAACGACAACCACTGAATTACAGGATTCTGAATTGGGACAAGCACATATAGAATGTGGTGGGGTTAAACATGTTTGAAGGCGCCAACCATCTACCTAACCTTGGACAGTAGTGTAACAGTACAACATAAGAACAAAGTATAAAAATCAGTTGAAAAGGGCTCAACTCATCAGATCGATACAAAGCAGAAACACATCTAAATTCGCACAGACCGGACGTGACAGGGTATTTATACATCCCTAAAAACAAAAAAGACACAAAGTACAGATCTGAGGGTACTCGCAGTAACTAAGCATGTTTAATATTGCAACATTCTATATGTGTATTTCCAAAGTCATTACCCTGTAATTCAGTGGTTGTCGTTGGTTTCTGTCTGTTTGATCTGTTTTTCGTTAACTGTTTCGTTTTCATACACGAGGCCGATGTGTTTTGTTGTTGTTTTAATTCATTCGCATTTTTAACATATCGGGGTCTTTTATAGCTGACTATATAATAGTATACGATATGGATTTTGCGTTTTGTTGAAGGCTTTACGGTGACCTTTAATTGATTAAATCCACGTCATTTGGACTGTTGGCTAGTTGTCTCATTGGCAATCATACCACATCTCCTTATTTTATATCAAACCCGAAGAAAATTTTATATATATAAATAAGAAGATGTGGTATAATTGCCATGCAATGCGACAACTCTTCACCAGAAACCAAATTACATAGAAGTTAACAACTATATGTCACCGTACGGCCTTCAACAATATCGCATAGTCAGCTATATAAGGTCCCGAAATGACAAATGTAAAACAATTTAAACGAGAAAATTAACGGCCTGATTTATGTACAAAATAATGAACGAAAAACAAATATAATATACAGCAACAAACGACAACCACTAAATTACAGACTCCTGGCTTGAAACAGGCACATACAGAATGTGGCGCCTATCCCCCTAACCTGGGACTGTAGTGTAACAGTACAACATAAGAACAAACTATAAAAATCAGTTGAAAAAGGATTACCTCATCAGATAGAAACAAAGCAGAAATACATTTAACATAAAACACAGCCGACCGGGCGTGGCAGGGTACTTATACATCCCAACAACAAAAAAAGACACCAAGTACTGATCGATCTGAGAGTACTCGCAGTTACTGACAGCTAGTTCAAAGCCAAAAACAACTACTAAAAAATCATGCATCTAAGAATAAAATGTACATGTATGTTTTGAGATTCTTTAAATGAATATGCGTTATTGTCTTCACTATGTTACAGTACTTAAATAAAGAAAAGTCAGTTTTAAATGTCCGGAAAGTGTTATTCTATGAAAACATTTTTTTTATAAAGCTGGAAAATATATGAACATTTTTGGACAATATGAATGTAGTACTAAAAAAAAGTTTGATCTTTAATGAAAAAGACGACAATAAGTAAATGCTAATAATGAGACTCCCTCCCAACTAAAAAGAGAAAATAGTTAGTAATGACAGAAAATTGATACTTACAGAAATGGGACGAACAAATGAAAAATAAACAAGGAATATTTTTTTCCCAAGATTTATAATTCTCCCGAAAGGTTAAACCATAGACAGAGAAAGACTCGACTAAAAGAGGGGGGCACAAAACTATATCATATTTTACCAGAGACTTTTTACCCAATTAAAAGTGAATTAAAGATTTAAAATGCTGTGTTTTCACCTTAAAGGTAGATGGGTGCCTAATGTTCGACGATAGACATAGAGGATCACGGACCTTACTTTCTTGAAAAATTAAAAAAAAAACACACATGCACACAAATTGTCCAGTGGCGGATCCAGGGGGGGGGGGGGGTTATTCCGGGGTTGGAACTCCCCCTTTTTTTTATGATCAATGTATTTGAATGGGGACATATAGTTGGAACCCCCCTTTATCCTGGGTTAGGAACCCCCCTTTTATAAATGGCTGGATCCGCCCCTGTTGTCCTATGAAATCAGTTCAATATAATTAACAGACTTTCATTTCAAAAGGATGTTTTTTATACTTAAATAAATCTGGCACTTAAGTTTTTGATAGTTTAATCTTTAAATTTCAAGTTTTGGATGTTTCTGTTGTACTGTATATTAAGGAGCTACCATTTGATTTTAATGGGGGGGGGGGGGCTAGGATGAAATTTGAAAAAAATAGGCAGGATAGGAATTCTGAGTAAAAAAAAGGCAGGATGAGCAACTTGGCAAAAAAAGACAGGATGACAATTTATGTAAAAAAAAGTCAGGATAAACTAGTGAAAAAATAGGCAGGACCTAATAGAGTGAAAAATAAAAGGGCAGGACAGAGATTACGACTTAAAAAAAAGCAGGACAAATTTTTCATCCTAGCCCCCCCCCCCATAAAATCAAATGGTAGCTCCCTAAATGGTGCATGGAAAAATATTTTTAAACCAAAAAAGTTATTTTATTTGAAACGTGCCCAAAATGAGATGCTCAGAAAAAGACACCCGCACATCGATCATCCAGTGCAATAACCCTTTCTGCTTGTTAAAACAAGTCGGTAAAAAAGGATAGACTAGAGTGATTAGACGGGAATTCGCAGTGGGTTTTTAATGAGGTACGAAGTCGGGATTGCTTGATAGTTTTTACCTTCTCACGTAGGTTTCCGGTTCCGATGAACTGATGATGAAACGTTAAAAATGTAAACAACTCATATTTTCAGTGCTATCGAATCCTGAAGATAAAATGCCGTTGAAAGCAGTATTATGCGAGTATAATAGGAGTTTGTGCTATTTATGAAATGGCCGACGACTCTCTCCTTCAGCGACAAGAAGAGGAATGGCAAGTTTTGCAAGCGGTTTACATGGACGATGTTGTCGATCTTAGAAAGAAGGTCGCATGGAAGGTATATTGTACACGACATGGGCTATACATGATATAAATGCATACACGTATTTGTTTATTGCAATTTAAAGTAGTTTTACTTACACACAAACCTCTCCACTTTTCTGTCTAGATCATATGTTCGCCCTGGGTCCGTGCCCTAAGAGCAAGGTTCATTATTAATCCATCAAAACAATAACTAAAACAATCAGTGAGATAAAAGACATTGTTATCATATCTAATCAGCATTCAAAATAACAAAACTTTTAACTTTCGAAATACTAAGGCTTTTCCACCTCAGAAATATATTACCTTACATGTAGCTGTATTTGGCAAAACTTTAAGGAATTTTGGGTCCTCAATGCTCTTCAACTTCGTGCTTTATTTGGCCTTATTAACTTTTTTGATTCGAACGTCACTGATGAGTCTTTTGTAGACGAAACGTGTGTCTGGCGTTTACAATCACAGTCATTAAAAGTAATTCTGAATAAAAAAAAATGGAACAATGAAGCCAATTAGCCTGATTAATGCTCCAAAACAAAAACCTTTTTTTTTATTTCAATGTTTATTCATGAATTTGGAGGTATACATTTATAATATTTACCATTTAAATAACCTGAATAAGATTACAAAACTTTAAATTAAACCATTAATATTATTTTTTTTATGATAATTAGGGCGAACGGACCCAGGGCGAACATGTAATTAGGGTGAACGGACCCGATACCGTTATTACTGAGACTGCGTGTAATTTAGGAAAAAGTAAAACACAGTTACAATGTAGATGGAAATGATTATACAAATAATATTTATGGTCATCAAAAAACAAAAGGTCTAAAAGTAACGTTTCAAATATTCAACATTTACTGCCAAAGCTAGATGAGATAAAATACAATTTTACAAAAATGAAAGATTGGGAAAAACCAACGTACTAGGAATCTATGAAACATTTTTAACTCCAGAAAAATGTCATGACAAGTAAAAAGAACTAGAAATTTCAGGTTTTACACAAATGAAAAGATCGCAAAACAAGTAAAGGTGGAGGTTGGATAATTTATTTTTCTAACAGTATAAAATATACTAGACGATGTGAATTTGAGTCAGAAAATATTGAATCTATGTGGTTTGAAATTTTCCATAAACATTGCAAATCTTTTTTAATATCATTTATTTATAGACCTCCAAATAGTATGACTTCTTGGTATGACTTCTTTGAAAATGAAATAGAAAAGGCTTTCTCTTATAATGACCATATAGTTTTAAGTGGTGATTTCAACATAGATTTTTTACAGCCTTTACACAAGAAATGGGACTGTATTTTGTCAGTTTATAATATTTTTCAATTAGCCAATGAACCAACTAGAGTCACCAAAAACAGTGTCACACTTATAGATCATATATATTCTACAAATCCTGAGGAAATTACAGATGTAAATGTCCCTGCCTATTGTCCGGGAGATCATTACCCTATAAGTTTTATTATTAAAAAGCCTACTTTCAAAACATCAGTAGATAAGCATGTCACAATAAAATATAGAAACTTCACTAAGTTTAATAAAGAAAAATTTATAGAAGATTTAAAGGCTAAAAATTTTAATGAAATACTTTATTTTGATAATCCAGATCATGCATTAGATGCATGGTACTCTACATTATTAAACGTTTTAAATAAACATGCTTCAATAATAACAAAAAGAGTAAAGAAAAAGTCTCAGCCGAAGTGGTTAAATCAGGATATAAATCAACTACGTGCTAAAAGAGACTTTTATCATAAAAAGAGAGATTTCGAAAACTACAAGTTATTTAGAAACAAGCTAACCGCCCAAATAAATAAATGTAAGACTGACTATTTCTCAAAGGCTGTACAGTCTAAAAAAAACTAGTGAAATCTGGAAACATCTAAAAGATTTAAATGCAGAATCAAAACCCAATAACAAGTGTTACATTTCAAGGATCTGATGTCAATGAACCTGAAAAAGTTTGTGAACACGTCAATGAGCATTTTGGTACTGTAGCTGAATCAATTATTCCTAACCCCAAATCAAATTTCGAATCCCCAAAGTTAAAAGAGTTTATTGAAGAAAAAGTTGATGACAACTTTTTAAAATTTTGCTGTTTGTCTCCAGTAGAAGTCTTTAATGAACTATTGAAAGTTAAAATTGATAAATCTACCGGTTTAGATGATGTTGGTCCTAAAATTCTAAAAATAAGTGCTCCATTAATGTATGAATCCGTTGCGCATATTTTTAATTTAAGCCTTTGTACAGGTATATTTCCATCTATCTTTAAGTGTGCAAGAGTATCACTTATCCATAGAAGTGGCGACGTAAAAGATATGAACAACTATAGACCAATATCTGTACTTCCAATTTTATCAAAGATTTTTGAAAAGATTATTTACTCTCAAATTTACAAATATTTGATAGAATTTGATTTGATTTATAAGTACCAGTCTGGGTTTAGACAAGGCCATTCATGTCACTCAGCTCTAATGAAAATTGTTGAAGAATTGTTAATTAATATGGATCAAGGAAACTACACTGGAGTTGTATTCTTGGATTTTAAAAAAGCGTTTGATATTGTAAATCACTCAGTTTTATTATCAAAATTAAAAATGTATAAGTTTGATTCTCTTTCTAAATTTCTTTTGAATGGTTCAAATCATATTTATCAAACAGGTCTCAAAAAGTAAAAATAAATACCAACATATCTTCAGGAAAAAAAGTAATATTTGGTGTACCGCAGGGCAGTATTCTAGGCCCTTTATTATTTCTTTTATATATTAATGATCTCCCACTTCAGCTAAATCATACAAAGCCTGATTTGTATGCAGATGACACAACTCTTAAATACTCTTCAAATTGCGTTGATGATATATGTGATAAACTTAATGATGAAATAGCAACTTTTAAAATATGATGTGAAAATAATGATATGATTCTAAATATTAAAAAATCCAAATCGATTTTAGTTGGTTCACATAGGAAGCTTCAAAGTATACAAGAAACTTTGAAGATAGAATACAGTGGAATTCTTTTACAAAATGTAAACAGTGAAAAATTACTTGGCATTGTCTTTTATGGAATCAACAAATAAACAAAGTATGTACTGTGATTAGTACTAGACTAGGTTTACTAAATCGATTGAAGCATTATATTCCACAAAAGGTTTATGTTTATTTTATAATGGATATGTACTTCCTCTTTTGATTTTTGTATACAAATCCTTGGTAAGAGTATTAAAAACCCAATAGAAAAAATGCATAGTTCAAAAAATTATGCAGAGTTCTTTTACCAACAGGATGACCACCAACCTGAATAAGTGAATACAATGTGAAGGATGGTACATATTTCAAAAAGCAAGCCAAAATGTGCTCCATACATGAAGGTAGTCACACACGTAACTGTTGCAGTGTTGGTTGGATACTGCTGTTAAAAATAAAACCCAATAGGATCAACACTTCTGACATGTTTCAAGATGTCAGCATGTTCAAAATGTATGATATCAATTTCTGGCATTTGCTCCCTAGTTTGTAGTTTCAGAATATTATGCAAGAAATCATGGTTGAAAAAAATCACCTAAACATATATTTACATGTATGACATCACCAACATATCTCTAATGACGCATACATTTTGTTGAAAATCTTCTTTGACTGAAACAATTGGACATTTTAAAATATGTTTTCATAAAATTTTCACAAGTTGTGAGGTTTTTAGTAATGCAAATAATGCAACTGAGTGAGTATTGCAATAAAAAGATGTCTCATTATCTTGTCAACATTATAGCTACATGAAACAAGTTACATGGAAATTACTGGTTTTACTGGTGTTTTAAGTCATACAATCCTGTGATAATGATATATGACCTAAGGAATATACGAAGGGGTATTTCAGAGTGAATCACCAGATTCACAGTGAAAAATCACCACAAAAAGAGTAAATTTTAACCGAAACAATGTTTACTGTCAGTTCCCTTTTGTCATCCAGTAATGTATATATATATATTAATGTGTTTTTTTAGGTTGAGAGACCTTTACATATATGTTTGGTATTGAAACAGCAGCAGTCCGAAAGTGTAGCTGGGACGACTGACAGTGATAGCATGATTCATATGGTTATAAAATGTCCAAATAAGTATCCTGATGAGTAAGTTAAAGAAAAGATTATTTCCAATCAAATTTGCTATTTATATTACTGTAAATTCAGAAATTATTGTGTGCATTTATTCTGATAACAGTCATATGTATCAGATATCAGAATGCAAGATCTTTTTATTGCAATACTCACCCAGTTGCATTATTCACATTAATAAAAACCTCACAATAATTTCTGAATTTACATTGTATAATTTACTGGAGATATGGCAGTCACATGAACTAGACAGCAAGGCAACAAAACAAACAAACAAATTTGTCCAGAAATTATTGAGTATTCAAAATCATGAAATCAAAACAAGTGTATGATATGAGTCAGTGGAACAGCAACCCAACAACAGAAATAAAGAAAACGAAGATATTAAGAGGCATAATACTGTCTTCAGTGAGCACAACTTCTTCAACACCATTCAGTTATAAATTTGCCTAAGACGATTAAATGATATAGGTTAATACAGCAGTTAGGACAAAACTATAGTTCTACAATTTTACATTTTATGGATATTTGTGAAATATGTGTTATGGATCATTACAGGTGTATACAAGGGAGATAATGCAGAGGTTTTTTCATTACAGGTGTATGTAAGGGAGATAATGCACTGGTCAATACTGGCAAATACTGGTCAATTGAAATTTTGATAGGACTTTACTATAAGACTAGTCCCTACCTCAGGTCAATTACTTGGTAAATGGATAGATATAAATATTAAAACATTTCCTGCATTTAGAACATTTTTATCATGCTGTTGAATAGTCAGGAATTAATTCATTGTTTAAAACAATCTTTAGAAATCACTTTATGACTTTTTTCCTGTTATGTCAACATTTATTAGGGGACAGTTGTTATAGTAATTAAACTTTTGACACCTGTTAGCCATATAATAGGTAATGCTCTAATAATCTATATTGCTAGTCATTTGTAATTCTATTTACCTGTAAAATTCAAACCTTTTCAAGAAAAAATATCTTGATTTATACATGTTAAAATAACTGAATTGATATAGCTGCTCAATTTTATATATATAACCAAAAGTATGCAATATCATTACCCTAAGAACTAAATTAGTCAATTTTGATGTTTTAATAATTAATAACATACCAATATCATTCATTTTAATAAACTGAATCGTGCCAAAGGAATAAAGTTTTCCTCATCAACCAATTTTTACTAGAATTGATAGATAAGTCAGTCAAAAGAAGCTACCACTGGTAAATACCGGGGTGGTAAATACCGCCCAACCTTGTAATGCAGAGGTTTTTCATTAGCCTGACATCCTGACCCAATCTAATACTTCGTCGATAGGGCCAGGCGTAATACAATCCATGTGACCAACTATCAGCCCTGAACAGGACTGAATTACTGCGCATGTGCATGTTCTATAAACGAGGAATATATCAATCGGATCGTTAATTAACAGTTGATTCACGATGTAAATGAATAACATTTGAATTATATATGCTAAATTTTTGAAATTTGCATTTCATATGAAATGAAAAATAATTTTCAATAAATTTGTGACAATATAAATATTTCCGCCACAAGAAATGGCGCTATCCCACGATGCATCATTCTAACATCCAATTGACGAAAACATGTCGTTGTATTCCGCCTGGCTCTACTGTCGAGCAGTGAGCCAGGATCCTAGGCTAGTTTTTCATTACAGATGTATACAAGGGAGGTAATAGAGGTTTTTTCATTACAGGTGTATACAAGGGAGATAATGCATTGTTTGATAAATAACAAATCTATATTTAATACTGTTAAAGACATTTTTTTTAAAGGGTACCAGAAATAAGACTAGAAAATGCTAAAGGACTGATAATGCATTGCTTGATAAATAACATATCTGTATTTAATACTGTTAAAGACATTTTTTTAAAGGGTACCAGAAATAAGACTAGAAAATGCTAAAGGACTGATAATGCATTGCTTGATAAATAACATATCTGTATTTTATACTATTAAAGACATTTCTTTTTAAAGGGTACCAGAAATAAGTCTAGAAAATGCCAAAGGACTGTCTAATGAACAAATTGCTGTGTTGAATACAGAACTAATAGAAAGATCCAAATCAATGGTTGGAGAGGTAACTTATGTGCATTGTAAAAAACTTCCATTTTGTACAATAGCCTAGTCATGTGAAAGTAAAATTTTTGTTTAGATTCAATAGATTGACATTTTTAAACTGAAGAGATAGAATATATTTTTTTATTTTATACAATACCCAAACATACACATCACATGCAATCTAACATACATCCTGATAAATAATTGAGAACAAATATAGAAATGTAGGAGAGGAGATAACCAGTACAAAGAGGGATAACTCTGTTTGTTCACTTTAACTTTTATCTCTTTTCTCCTGTCTGATCTGTAAAATTTTATTTAGATACAGACTTAATACTGTACTAAAATCTAAATCTTCAATTATCATGATCCAGATAAAAGATTTTCTAAATTAATGTTTGCCAGGTTTGGAAAATATGGACATTAATTTTCTTAGAATTCTAATCTTAGTGAATTATAAAGAGGGCACTCTTGAAAAAATGCAGTACTTTTTCTATTAAGTTAAGTAAATAGTGGTGACAGAGCCAATCACATCTGGGTAGGGGCTTAAATTTTTCCTGAAATGGTATTTAGAATTCATTAATGTCTCCCAGTTTCTATTCTCAAACTAGTTAATCCGCCTAAATTTAGATGAAGTTATTCTGAATTTGAGAGGCAATAAGCTAAAAAAGTGGAAACAAAAGGACCATTTGAAACAAATAGATGACTAAACAAATAATGGTCCAGGAAACATTGCACTTAAAAATTGGGTTTCCATTATAGAAACTGCACAGAAAATGAAAACTAGGGGGAACGAGTAGCTTTATGAGATTGTTCATAATTTATAAACCAATTCTGGTGGTAAGTTGCATCAAGTAATACATTTTATTTATTGGAAGGGAGGATAAGATTGTGATTAAAAAAAAGAATGAAAGGAATCATTGATTGTCATGCAAAGTTTGACAATTGTGCATACAAATTAATAAGAAAAAAATTCACTGAACATTTAAAATCCCTGTACCCACTTAATCAACGAAAGTAAGGATTGAATGAATAATAATGAATCCACAGTATAGGACCTTAGTACCCTGGTGCTTAAAGTCAATAGGGAAAATATACATTCCCATTCAGTTTGTTACTTTTGAATACTTTAAACTTGTTAAATTTTTCAGAGTCTAAATTTCTGGATTTCAAGGGCCAATATGAAGATAAGGAGATGTGGTATGATTGCCAATGAGACAACTATCCACCAAAGTTCAAATGAAGTAGATGTAACAATCATAGGCATCCGTACGGCCTTCAACAAGAAGAAATACCCAGACCGTATAGTTGGCTATAAAATGCCCACCATGAAAATTGTGAAACAATTAAATTGAGAAAACTAACAGCGTAATTTAAATCAAAATCATTTTAAAAAAAAAAATATGACAGACATGAACCAACGACAACCACTGAACTACAGGCTTCTGACTTGGGACAGGCACATAAAGAATTTGGTGGGGTTAAACATGTTTGTTTTACACTAGTAATTTTGGGGCCCTTTATAGCTTCTTGTTCGGTGTGAGCCAAGGCTCCGTGTTGAAGGACGTACATTGACCTATAATGGTTTACTTTTATAAATTGTTATTTGGATGGAGAGTTGTCTCATTGGCACTCACATCTTCCTATATCTATTGTGAGCACTCAACCCTCCCCTATCCTGAGACATGGATGTTACAGCACAACATAAGAACAAACTATAAAATTCAGTTGCAATTGGCTTAAATCAAAAGATTGGTAAGAGGCACGAAAATAACTCACATAAAAACAATAGACACAAAGCACCAAAAAAACAGTACTCACAGTTACTGGAAGCTGGTTTAAACAACTAATAAATAAATCATGTTTTACCAGACTAAAGTATCATTACACATCCAATGAATTTAGTATAAAGACGTCATAAACAGTCTGAGAAACACATGACCTTGTGCAATGCCAAAATATAAGTTAACATTTTGACAGGATGTAGGATCATTAGTTCTCATAACTGTACATATATAACGATACATATTTAGTTATATTTTATTTTTTTCAAAAACAAAATCAATGTTTATACCAATAAAAACAATATTTAAAGATTTTACTTCAGTGGTAAATTGATATCCTTTAAAAATAAGTTTATTCAAAGGATCAATTAGTTTACATTGATCTTATCTAAATTTATCTAACCTGTTTGCGAGGTTTATTTTTGCACTTTTCATGTTCCTTTCCCCCATCTTTTTTAAACGTCAAATTTACTCAAGGGGGGTATTTTCGTGATTTTTATCTTAATAGCGAAAATAAATCCCATTTGAAATTTTCCACTGTTTTACAGTACATGATATATGATTCAATATTGGTTTTTTTTCATATTCCTATTGTATGAAATAGAATAAATGTAAATTCCATGTTAGCCCTTTTATATAAAATAGATTAACCACATGGAAATATTGTAAATTTTCATTTAAACTGTTTACCATCAAAATAAAATTGATTATGTGACCAACAAGCTCAAATCATCTGTTTACTTCAAATACAAATGTTTAAAATGTTGTTTCAGAATTTCTTTTTTATACCTTTTTCAGGTTATGGTTCTAGAACTAGCTCAGCATGTACAGACATTTCTTCGTGATAATTACAAAGGTCCACAGAAATCTTTTTATGAAGAAATGTTGAGTAACCAATTGAAACAACAAGAAAAACAAAAATTAGAACAACAGAAAAGACTTGATTTTCTAAAAAGAAAAGAAGAAAAAGAGGTTGTTTGATTATTACAGTGATTTGCCCTTGACATTTGACCTTACACCATATAAAACCATGAAGATATCCTCTTCTTAAATAAATTAGAAATTAAAAAAAATGTTTGGTCAGATTGTGTGGACAGATAGTGTTTCCACAGTATTTTTAAATAGGGCTATGGGATCATGGAGATAGTGATATTTCCCTAAAATCATAGCCAAAATTTTACAATACATTCAATTATAAAATTTATTTGGATTACACCATGGTGTCATTTTAAAGATTTTATTTTAAATCTTTATTGTCATATTAACTAAATGAGGTTGTGATTAATTCAAAAACACTAAATATATTTTATGACACACAGTAAAGAAATAAATTAAGAAATCAAGCAATAGTGTCATCAGTTTCAATGGTTCTTTAAAAATATTTTTCAAGTTTGATAGAGCAATAAAAATCAGGTTATAATTTCTTATTCCAATGAAATAAATATTTCTTATTTTTTCATTAATTTTGCAATCTTGCAAAAGTCTTTTTTCCCCCTCTAACAAATCTTTATTATTGGGAAAAAAATCAAGGGAAATAAATAATAATGACATTAAAAAAGCCAAGTGTACAACATTGTGCACCTCTTATAATTGTTGTTTTGATTAATTTTAGGGTAGGCATTTTATATCTGTTACTGCTTCTAAATCAATAGCTAGATTTTCAGATATAGTTGTGGAAGAGATTTGGGGTTGGGGTAGCAATTTGTGAGAACTTCTCACTGTTTTTCTAGTTTATATTTAAGAACATTAACAAATACAAATAATGGATCGCTAAGGTCATTCAAACCACATAACAAAATGAATACATGACTGGATATATAGATTTGAGCATGACACTCGCATTTTTAACAAACAAACAATAATTATCTATGTTAAAAAAAACCTGTTCAGACATGACTCAAATGTTTTCCTTAAAAGGTTTTGAAAAGATTTGATATTCTTTTACTTGAAGTAAATTTGAATATACAAATTGTTTTCATTATCTTCCAGTATATTCTGTTTATCATGAGAAAAAACCTTTCCAGAAGTGTTAGTTAAAGCAATTAAATGTAATTTTCAAATTTGTAAAAGATTTTGTAACTTTTAAGACTAGTAACTAATAAGACTCAGAAACAAAGATGAAATAACATTTTATATGGGAATACAACTGTCAATCCATATGATCATTGCAAAATAATGTGTAAAATTCTGAGAGCTCTACTTTTATTAAATACTGAGAGCTCTACATTTATAAAATACTGAGAGCTCTACATTTAAAAATACTGTGAACTCTACATTAATAAAATACTGTGAACTCTACATTTATAAAATACTGTGAGCTCTACATTTATAAAATACTGAGAGCTCTACATTTATAAAAATTCATATGTCAATGATGTGTAATATATTTATTGAAAGTGAAATAATGATACTGTATAAAAATAAGGAGATGTGGTATAATTGCCAATGAGATAACTATCAAACAGAGTTCAAATGAAGTGGATGTAAGCCATTATAGGTAACCGTATGACCTTCTACAATTAGAAAAACCCATACTGTACAGTCGGCTATAAAAGACTTGGACATGAAAAATATGAAACATTTCAATTGAGAAAATTAACAGCCTAATTTATAAGAAAACAGTTTTCAAAAAATAAATATGACAGACATGAACCAACAACAACCACTGAAATATAGGCTCCTGACTTGGGACAGGCGTATAAAGAATGTGGTGGGGGTTAAAAATGTTTGAATGTGCCTACACCCATGTTCAATTTTTTCTTTAAATTGAATTTAACTGCACAAATATGATTTTTATACATTCACTTGCAAATCTTGTTGTTTTGTTTGTTTCAGAGACAGCTTTTAGAGGATGAAATACAGAAGAGACAACATGCTCTGAAAGAAGAAACAAAGAAAATAAAGGAGACTAAACAGGTAGAATTCAAATATTTATACTTTTTGACTCCCCTATGATAGAAGGGGGGCATTGTTTTCTGGTTTGTGAATCTTTATGTCCCTCCCATATCAGGTTCAATTATTAGTTTAAGGTAGGTTACCGTTTTGGTTGTTTAAGGAGCATTACCATAAAGTTGTGGTCACATCAACTTGAAACTTTGTCCACAGGTTCATTATGATATGAACTTTTTAAAATATATGCCAAAGTAGAGTTTTGACCCAGATACCATGGTTAACTAAACTCTGAAATGTAATAGTGCAAGCAGAGCACGATATCCTATAGGCATATGTTTGTTTATGTCTGCATTCTATAATAGAAAAAGAAAGGATATGGGGTATCCATCCATGACACAAAATCAGTACATGCACAGCAAAAAAACACACAATAAGCAAAGGAACAGCGCTTTTATTGCTGTTTTTCATCTCATGTTCTTATGTTTGTCTTTTGCTATATTTTTTATTACATTGTTTCTAGTTTTCAATCTTCCAACACTATTGAGATTGTCTTGTAAGGATGATATTTTATAAAATTATAAATTGCCTGCTATAGATTTTATCAAGAGCAGATAACCTATGTAAAACATATGATTTCCATTGGAGTAGGTTTTGTTTTTATTGCATCATTTAATTGTATGAATTTACCTAATTCTTTGTTAATATCCACCATGTTTTTCTAAATATAGGTGAAATTAAAAAAGCCCTGAGATTAAGTTACATACAAAACACACATTTTCTCCGTTCTCCGGAAATTGGAATCCACTAAGATAAATGAATCCACAGTATATTTATATTATGCCAGTAATTTCTGTTGTTAGATATCTGTTGAGAAACCAACAGAACAAGAGAAAGCTGTACCAGCTACTCCTATTACTGAAGTACCAACATGTTCCCCAATTGGTACCCCAAGTACTCCTAGAAGACCAAGAATGTCACATTCACCCTCCCCCTTAATCGTGCTTCCAAGTAATGAGAATAAATATAACCAGGACAAGAGAAGAAGGTATGTAGTTGTTATGTTTTTATTTTATGTCTGCTTAACAAAAAGCAATCAAATTGAAATTTGGTTGAGAAAATATGGTTAAATTTAAGTTGTTAAAGACAAAAGTTCAAGTAGATTTATGTCAATCAACATGGAAAACTACACTTACCTTAACATACATATACTTGCACCTAAATTGTCATGTTTCTCAAATTTTCATTTGGTAGATCAAACATACTTCATGGATGCAGAATCAAGATATATTTAATAAAAATAGTCATATTTTTTATTGAAGACAAAGAAAATATAGCTACATTGTACATAATTGTTATTTGATTACAGTAAATGGTAAAAAAGTAATTTTATATAATTGCTCATTGTTTACTTTAAATAAGTACTTGCTAAAAGTTTACTAACAAGGGGAAAACTGATAATTCCTTTATCATTAATTGCCTTACAAGTGAATTTCATATTCATTCAATGTGAGATGGAAGAGAAAAACTTTTTTTATAAGGACATTCTCTGAAACTACATATACATGATTTGCACATACAAATTTAGATATAAAAATGAAGGTCAAGTTGGATATTGATTATTTTCACTTTTACTGTTTAGGAGTGATGGTGCTTGATAGATTGGAAAATGGCACTTTATGTCGTTTCAGTGCAATAACTTATGAATTTTTCATTCAAAACTTTTGTTTTGATATGTTCTTACTGATGACAAAATGGAGGACAAGTTTGATATTTAACTTTTTTTCACTTTTGCTGTTCAGGACATATGCTCCTTGATAGATTGGAAAATAGGCACAGAACATGGCAGGTTAAACAAGCCTGTCATACATGTACATAAGAGTACATCAATCTTATTCATACAAGCTGCCTTCTTAGTTGAACAATAGTCAACTTTAAAATACAGAAAACCCAATGTGACAGCTTATTTCTGTTAGCTCACCTGGCTCAAAAGGGCCAAGTGAGCTTTTCTCATCACTTGGCGTCCGTCGTCCGTTAACTTTTACAAAAATCTTCTCTTCTGAAACTACTGGGCCAAATAAAACCAAACTTAGGGTATCTAGTTTAAAAAATGTATCAGACAACCCCGCCCATCAACTAAGATGGCCACCATGGCTAAAAATAGAACATGGGTGTAAAATGCAGTTTTTGGCTTATATCTCTGAAACTAAAGCATTGAGAGCAAATCTGAGAAGAAGTAAAAATGTTCATCAGGTCAAGATCTATCTGCCCTTAAATTTTCAGACACATCAGACAACCCGTTGTTGGGTTGCTGCCCCTGAATTGGTAATTTTAAGGAAATTTTGCAGTTTTTGGTTATTATCTTGAATATTATAATAGATAGAGATAAACTGTAACAGCAAAATTGTTCAGCAAAGTAAGATCTACAAATTAGTCAACATGACCAAAATTGTCAATTGACCCCTTAAAGAGTTATCGCCCTTTAAAGTCAATTTTTCACAATTTTTCGTAAATTTTTGTAATCTTTTACAAAAATCTTCTCCTCTGAAATTTCTGGGCCAAATTAAACCAAACTTGGCCTAAATCATCCTTAGGGTATCTAGTTTAAAAATGTATCTGATGACCCCGCCCATCAACCAAGATGGCCACCATGGCTAAAAATAGAACATGGGGGTAAAATGCAGTTTTTGGCTTATATCTCTGAAACTAAAGCATTGAGAGCAAATCTGAGAAGAAGTAAAAATGTTCATCAGGTCAAAATCTATCTGCCCTTAAATTTTCAGATGCATCAGACAACCTGATGTTGGGTTGCTGCCCCTGAATTGAAAATTTTAAGGAAATTTTGCAGTTTTTGGTTATCTTGAATATTATAATAGATAGAGATATACTGTACACAGCAAAATTGTTCAGCAAAGTAAGATCTACAAATAAGTCAACATGACCAAAATTGTCAATAGACCCCATAAAGAGTTATTGCCATTTAAAGTCAATTTTTCACAATTTTTCGTAAATTTTTGTAATCTTTTACAAAAATCTTCTCCTCTGAAATTACTGGGCCAAATTAAACCAAACTTGGCCTAAATCATCCTTAGGGTATCTAGTTTAAAAAATGTATCCGATGACCCCGCCCATCAATCAAGATGGCCGCCATGGCTAAAAATAGAACATGGGGGTAAAATGCAGCTTTTGGCTCATATCTCTGAAACTAAAGCATTGAGAGCAAATCTGAGAAGAAGTAAAAATGTTCATCAGGTAAAGATCTATCTGCTCTGAAAATATCAAACGCATCAGACAACCCGTTGTTGGGTTGCTGCCCCTGAATTGGTAATTTTAAGGAAATTTTGCAGTTTTTGGTTATTATCTTGAATATTATAATAGATAGAGATAAACTGTAAACAGCAAAATTGTTCAGCAAAGTAAGATCTACAAATAAGTCAAACCTGACCAAATTTGTCAATTGACCCCATAAGGAGTTATTGCCCTTTAAAGTAAATTTTTCACAATTTTTCGTAAATTTTTGTAAACTTTTACAAAAATCTTCTCCTCTGAAACTACTGAGACAAATTTAACCAAACTTGGCCACAATCATCCTTAGGGTATCTAGTTTAAAAAAATGTGTCTGATGACCCCGGCTGCCAACCAACATGGCCGACATGGCTAAAAATAGAACATAGAGGTAAAATGCAAGTGTATTATTTTGGAAACCGTTATGAATAGAGAAAATCTGACAGGGGGGGGCAAAAATGTTCAGAATGTTGAGCTCTACCTACTGTCCATTTACGTCAAAATTGTCAGACGACTTCTTATAGGAGTTTTTGCCCTTAAATGACAAATTTTACCATTTTTTTTCATTTTTGCCTATTATCTTTAAAACTATAGTAGATACAGAGAAACATTAAATTGCAAAAACGATCAACAAGACAAGTTCTACAAATAAGTTCCATTGTCGAATTCGTCAGCCTACTCCTTATGAGAGTTATTTCCCTTTGATGATGATTTTTACAATATTTTACGTTTTTGCCTTATTTCTTAAAAATTATAATAGATAGATAGAAACTTAAATAGGCAAGACAAGATCTACAATTAAGACAATATAGAGGAAATCGTCCGATCTACTAACAAGTCACATTTTGCTGATAAAGGTAGTAGGCTGTCACTCTTTATAGGAGTGATTGCCCAGCCCCTTAAATAAGGATTTTTTTACCCTCTTTTGTGTTTTGAGCAAAAACTAAAGAAGATAGAGAGAAACTAAACAGACTAAATGATCAGCAATACAAGATCAACAAAACAGAGATTTTTCTTATGAATTCTATTCTTGTCTTCAATGTTGGAGAGTGTCCTTTGTTGAATATGCACATAGACCAAGGTGAGCGACACAGGCTCTTTAGAGCCTCTAGTTTAATTATTTGTTTGAATGACTTATATCCCATTAAATGTTTGCTAATGACCAGGGTTTCCGCTGGCGGTCGCCATTTTCGCATTTTGCGAAAAAATAAAAATTGTGGCGATTAAAATTGTTATTGGCGAAAGAATTTGGCGAAAGAAATATAACTGTTCGACTGCGTCCATCTTGTTTACTTTTTTTCGTGTTTCTGGGACTTTTTCCCTGATCAGACAATACTGGGAATTCACCTTGAACTCGTTACGACAATAATCATCTGATTGCATTTTATAGCCATTGGCAACAAAGGATTATAATTAATAAATGTGTTGATTGTATTGTTTCGTGAAATGGTGCGGTTAAATGGCTTCACATGTCACTTAAAGGATATTTTACAACTTTGAAATAATTGTTTTGAAGTGGGTACTTTACAATCCTTTTAGCGACGCACATTTTACGTCTCCTCTTTTTCTTTTAACGATGGTCTGGAAAAAAATCTGTTGTTATGACAAAAATGTTCAAAAGTAAGAAAAATCTCTGACTTTAAATTTTATCTTATAACTTTTGAGAATAATAATTCTTTTGAAATTGGTAATTAACAATCGTTTTAGCAACGCACGTGTTTGAGGCATAATTTTATGTCCAAACTTTTTTAATGATGGTCCGGAAAAGAAATCTATTGTTAAGAAAAATATTCAAAACTAAAAAAAATCTCTGATTTTATCCTTCAACTAGACGGGAAGTATCTTATAAACTATTATAGATGAATCCTGTGCTCCCTTGCAGAAGTCAACATGATGATTTCATGATCTTATTCTATATTGCAATTTTACAGTATCTTTTAAAAACTAAATGTTTGTTATTATTGAGTGTTTATTTATGACAATGAGATTAAAAAATATATATTTAGACTTATAAAAGACATAGTTAGTTTTCTCGTTTGAATTGTTTCACACTTGTCATTTCGGGGCCTTTTATAGCTGACTATGTGGTATAGGTTTTGCTCATTGTTGAAGGCTGTACGGTGACCTATAGTTTGGTAACTTCTATGTCATTTGGTCTCTTGTGAAGAGTTGTCTCATTGGCAATCATACAACATCTTCTTATTTTCATATACTAGTAGCAATGTGGCAAACTATTTTTTTTTGTTAGAGAAGGAAATTTTAAACGAAAAATATGTTTTTGTTTGTTGGCGAAAAAAAATTGAAAGTGGCGAAAAATATATTGTTTTGGCGAAAGAGATGGCGAAAAAGAAAATTGACCCAGGGGAAACCCTGCTAATGACAATAGTTTCTAGTGAAAAAAGTGGCAAATTTTGAATTTTTTCAGGAGAACCAGTACCCCATTGAGAGATACTGATGATTCTGATCACCAATGTAAAGATCATACAGGAGGGATAGTGGTTATAGCCTTCAATACTAAATCAGAAAGAACAATACATAGAGGCACATGTTTAGGTAATGTTTTATAATACATCACCAGTGTAAAGATCATACAGGAGGGATAGTGGTTATAGCCTTCAATACTAAATCAGAGAGAACAATACACAGAGGTACATGTTTAGGGAATGTTTTATAATACATCACCAATGTAAAGATCATACAGGAGGGATAGTGGTTATAGCCTTCAATACTAAATCAGAGAGAACAATACACAGAGGTACATGTTTAGGTAATGTTTTATAATACATCACCAATGTAAAGATCATACAGGAGGGATAGTGGTTATAGCCTTCAATACTAAATCAGAAAGAACAATACATAGAGGCACATGTTTAGGTAATGTTTTATAATACATCACCAATGTAAAGATCATACAGGAGGGATAGTGGTTATAGCCTTCAATACTAAATCAGAGAGAACAATACATAGAGGCACATGTTTAGGTAATGTTTTATAATACATCACCAATGTAAAGATCATACAGGAGGGATAGTGGTTATAGCCTTCAATACTAAATCAGAAAGAACAATACATAGAGGCACATGTTTAGGTAATGTTTTATGACAGATGTTTAGGTAATGTTTTATAACACGTTTAGGTAGTGTTACTATGAGGAAAATTTGTGTGTGTATAGCTATTCTACAAACTTTGATAGAATAGATGGGGTAGTACATTCACTTTGTCCATTTAATTGTTATGAAGTGTGAAATGGAAAGTTTTTACTAAGCCTCTGTATTGAGAAAGGATTTAATATTTTGTCTGTAGCCTGATACGCTTCGAATGCATGAAATTTATAGGGTGTTGTTTTTATTTTTTATAGCACTGGGTTGATACCTCTGCTGGTGGACTATAAGTCCCCAAGGGTATCATCAACTCAGTAGTCATTACTTCGGTACTGACATGATTTATAACAAATCTTTCTAAAATTGTCCCTTAATAAATTTTGAAATTGTTAGAAACTAAGGTTTCAACTCCCTCAGGCAATGTTGACCTAAGATGGATTTGGCTATTTCTTTAGGTCCTTTTTGGTTATATCCCTCTTCAACTGTTTAGGTTCTTATACATCCTTGGCTTTCAAATATTAGGCTTTGAGCATTCCTGATGAAGATAAATCCAGAAAAGCGCTTCAGACGCATGAAATTTATAACATGTTGTTTTCATTTTCTAATAATGTTGAGAATGTAAGTTTTTCATGATTGCTTTTTGACAGAGGAACTGCTCATGTCAGTATTTCAACTGCTAAAATACTCCCAATGGAACCTACTTGTTTTATGCAAATAAGACTTTTAGCACTATATGGCCCAAGACCACAATTAATGATCCCGCTTTTCGTTGTCCACGAATATAGTTCCTTTTAATTAGAGTATTTTTTCTTAATTTTTTTTCTTTCCCTTCCTCACTCATTTCTTAGATTTTTTTGGATGGAAATGAAAGAAGAGAGGTGAAATAAACTTTTGGATGTTGTATTTTAACTGATTTTGATATGGAAAGAGTGATAAGGCCAGGTGCAAAAGGTGAAATTTACAGTTTTTGAACATCTCTTGACTTGTCCATAGGGGTATGGATGTGTATTGGCTAAATTTGTAAGATGTAAACGTTCAATTTTTCTGAAACTTGGATATATTTTTGGACTTGTACTGTACATTACACACACAAAATATTTGACAAAAGAATAGGTGCGTTTTTTAATGAAACAAAACGTTATAAAGAACTAATAGAGAATTTAATTGTGGTCTTGGGCCTAAGAGGTGAATTCAGGAAATATTGAATTTGTACTTTGACAACTTCCTGAATGATCTATTGGTATTAATTTGTCAAACTACATGAGAATAAATGATTTCCACTTTTATTTGATAGAAATTTTGTAAAAATGACATTTCAGCCTACATGCCCAAAATTGAACTTTTCAGTTGTTTCAATATTTTTACAAAAGTAGCATGCTTACTTTCTCTCTGACAGGTTTTTCTGATTTTCTATTTGTGTTTGTGGTATCTAATGTAGATGTTTAACTCATTTTGAACACTGAACATACAAAAAAGTAGATAAAATCAGAATAAGAGTGCAAAATGTGCTGCTTTAATGGTCTTAGTCTAACGGTCAGTATGAAGCAAGTGAAAAATGAGGTTCTATGCAGTTACAAGTTGAATTCCTTTTAGCAGATTTCAATGAATCTGTATCAAAAGCACTTATTACTGGTTGTTTGACCTTGTCTGTTTCACAGACTACCTTTATTTTCTTTTGTTTGATAGCTAGTGGTTAAAATATTGGCCTTTTGAGGCTGAAATTTCATGCCAGTTTTAAAAAGTAAAGTAAACTAGATTTGCTATTGCAAGCAATAGCGGAGGATGTCACCCTGTACTGGACATTGTCACAGTAGCAGCAACCATTTTGAGTGTACCAAAGTCAAATGGCACATCTATTATACATGCTGGAATTGGCATGTCTTTGATCACCCCTTTTTTTTCTTCCGTAGAATAAGTTTGAGTTCTATACATAGTTTGGGAATTCTTTAGAATCTAAAATTAGACCCACGCATGAGGAAGAACGTGGTGTCACGTGATAAGCAAGTATATTATCATGGACTTAGCATATTTATATTCTTTTTAGAGGGGACCTTGGACAGACAACATGTGTATATATTGACGGAGCGGCATACTAACTGTTCATTTTGTTCTTCAATAGCTTGCGTATCTCACGATACATGTATCTTATCTTGTACAATTAAATTACACGTTCATCGATTGATTTCAGCTAATGTGTATATTTTAGCAGGTGTGTAATTCACGGATGTGTACTGTAATGCAAGTACAGAAATGTCATTAATATGTACTCTTAGTGTTTTTCTCTTTTCTCAACATTTTGAATTGTGTCTTAAATTTACTTGACAGTTCTGAGTTTTACAAATCATGACCAATATTCATGATATAACTTTAATCTTTATTTCTCTTTATATGATATACTGTTGTTCCAAGTTACACTTCTTAAAAAAAAATAAAAGTTGGGCATGTACAATAATTGAAAATTTGGGTATATAAATATTTTACAAATGCAAATATGGCAATGAAATCTAAAGTATCAAATAATTCAAATGAGGGTGTTATTTTTACAAATGCAAATATGGCAATGAAATCTAAAGTATAAAATAATTCAAATGACATGAATGAGGGTGTGTTGATATAAAACAATTTGAATGTGGGTTTTAAATAATTACAAATTTTGATTCCTAAATCTTATAAATTAAATGATTAAAACCAATCATACTGTAGACATATTTCATTCTACATTCATAATATTCAATGTTGATATGGTAAATAATTATTATACCAAAATGTGGTAAATTATGATGATATACAAATCATTCATTTAACAGAAGAAAAATTTGTATAATGTCATCTGTTGGAATATATATATTAAGTATTACACATGGACAGGATGTTCCCCATAAAATTAAGGTATTCCACACCCAAGAGTACACACAACTGTCAAAAGAAATTACTGCTTTACCTGTAATCAGCCATACAACTTATCAGTTGCCACTACAAGTTAAAAAGTTTGTTGATAGATGAAAATGAAAATCATCATTTTGATGAAAAAAATTGAATTAAAATGGATTTTTTCATCAAAATTATGAAGTTAATTATTTTAACATAAAACAAATTGAATAATTCCCAAATATTAAAAGAAAATTATTATCTACTCCAGGAATAATAAAAAATGTATTTATAATGGGTTCCATCAATGATTTCTATAGAAATCATTGGTCTTATGAAATGGATCTGAAACAGACATGCACAATATAGTTCTAAACATTCGTTTTCTTTTCAGGAAGGAGTTATCACAAATATTTATTTTTGATAAAAATTATAAAATTCAACACTAAAATTTGAATAAAAATGTTTTGGGTTGTTCTAAAAATGAATAAGGTTTTGAATCAAGATGGGAACAAATTCTTTGACCTAAACAAAGCCCCCACCCACCTCTTTTTTATCCACATAAACCCAAAAGATGAATTGTGGGGTCCAAAGAGACACATGGTCACATTTTAAAACTGCCTATAAGACACCTATTTTAGTAAAGCAAATTTGACTGGCAGTTTTTGAACGGCAAAAATCTAAATGCTGTTTGTTAGTAACTTTGGCTTATATTCCAAGTGAAAACAATTAATTAAATGTTTAATTAAAATAAATCAAAATTAAACTACATGGGGAATTATTCAGGGTATTCCAACTTAGTTGCACCAAAAGGGTATCTTACTATACCAAATTGATCCTTGATTCTTCAAAGTTTAGTTTAGCCATAATAAAAAGGAGTAAATAACAGCAATGAAATGTCATAAACAGTGCAGAATAAGTCTGTTCACATTTCAGGCCAAATTTATACTGTTGAGATAGTGTCAAGACATATTTAAGACTGTCAAGAATGTGTCAAGACATATTCAGACATTATTTAGAATGTCAAGAATATGTCGAGACATATTCAGACATTATTAAGAATGTCAAGAATATGTCAAGGCAGATCGAGACAAATTTAAGACAGTCAAGAATTGGTCGAGACTAATCCAGACTCTTATCAGATGATACAGGAAGTGTCGAGAAATTTTAAGACAATGTTCATACTGTCAAGACACTTGTCAAGAAAAATCAAGAACCTTCTTAGACAAATTCATACTATGTCAAGAATTTTTAAAATTATTTAGACAAATTAAGAATGTCGAGTAAAATTCATGCAAATTCAGACAAAATTGGTCTTTTCAGACTTTTTGACTTTTGTAGTGTAAATCTGAATAGATCAACCAAACAATGGAATAGTAATTTCCACGCAAAAAATCATCTGTACACATAAATTTGATTTTTAAGTTATATCGAGAGACGAATTGGACTTCTGACAGGTAGTTAGCATAAAGAGTATACATGACTTTGTACTACTTGTGAAGAAATTACATTTAAAAGTTAGAGTTATTTCCCTTTGAATATAAGATTTTCAGTTTGTATATCTTCTGTGTAGTTGCCAGTAACTTTGTATGGATGAGATTTGTACAAGTGAAAAAAAGAAATGTGGGTATATGTAAATGAGACAGCAACCCAATGACATGAATAACCAAAATACATCTAGAGTGCAGAATACAGTCATTAACAATAGGCAGGTGTCTAAACAGCATGTAAAGCTCGAAGACGTTTAGTGGCATCAAAAGTTAAAAAAAAGTAAACAGAAGTAATCATAATTCTGTCCAAAACACCCAATTCCTCGAATAACAAAAAAGGCAGTTTTAAGTCAGCTGTTCAGACTTTTGCAGTATGTTTACTTGCATCCTTCATTCTTTCCCTCATGTTGGTATAAATTCAAATAATCTGAATAATATTGATGTAATAATTAAGATTTAACCTATACAGAAATTAATTTTTATTTCGTAAAGCAGAAGTATTCGGTTAGAAAAAAGGTATAATAACTAAAGGGGTATTAAAACTATAAGTCAAAGAAGGACACACATCAACATGGTCAAATTTATAAAAACTAAAAGGTAAACAACCATTCACAAGACACTACAAAGAAAACCAAAGACTAAGCAATGCCACTACCACCAAATTCAGCAGGGATGAATTCTGGTTCCCTGGAATGGTAAGCAGTTCCTGTAACAGTAGTGACAACAAAAGATGTGGCTAAAGTTATTTCGTATATTTTGTTGATGATAATACACCTTATCCTTCTTTGAACATATAACTGGAAACTCTAGATATTCCTGTGAAAATTGAATTCATGTAAGAAAATGGCTGATGATCTAAAGTACATGAAGTAAAAGTGATTGTTTTGTGATTTTCAAAGTTCAAGTGTTGCAGATGTCCAAAAGGGATAATAGCTCTTATCCTTGGCTTGTAAATGTTCTGATTTGAACATTCCTGCTGAAGGTAAATCTGAAAAATCTTAAAAGCATGCCAGACAACAAAACTAATAATGTTATTTTCATTTACTAGCATTGGGTCGGTACCCGGCTGGACTCATCAACTCAGTAATAAGTGCTTGGTACTGACATGATGTATTACAACTTTTTCTTAAATTGTTCATTGATAAATTATGAAATATTTAATAACTAAGGTCCCAACTCCCTCGGGTAAAGTTGTCCTTAGATGAATTTGGCTATTCTTTTTAGGCCTGTTTTGGTCATATAGCTCTTCACATCCTTGCTTTCAAAGGTTTGGGTTGAGCGTTCCTTATGAAGGTAAATCCAGAAAAATTATTCACATGCACAAAATTAATAGTGTTATTTTCATCTGAGAGTTTTTAACATTGTGAATTTATTGCTTTCTTTATTTCAGATTACCAGCATTGAGCAAGAAATACACAGCTTAATTAGGTTGCGACATAAAATCTAATTCACTACTTAGCTATAAAATATATACAGGAAGCTGGGAAATGTACAGTTTATGTAAGTAAACTTTTAATGATAAATTCATCATACATACCAGGATTAAAATTTTGTATGCCAGACATGTGTGTCGTCTACAAAAGACTCATCAGTGATACTCAAATCAAAAAAGTAAAAAGGCCAAATAAAATATGAAGTGAAATAGCATTGATGACCAAAATTCCGAAACTTTTTGACAAATAAAGCTAAGGTAATCTTTTCCTGGGATAGAAAATCCTTAGTATAAGTAGTCAATATTGTCAAGAACGGCTGAAAACCATATTTTAGCAATTTTGTCAGAGATTTTATGGCAAATAAATTGTATCAGGACAATGTTAGAGAACCTCATTAGGAGAACCAGCCTCAGCATTTTCATATGGAACACACAAAATCTTGACCTACTAACTTGAAATGCTGCACATTAGCCTCAATTTTACTGCTGATGAGTATTTACATGGACCTTTAATAATCTTGAAAAATCAGTTCAGAAGATCTTGGAAATTTGATCAGTGCAGTGTTCATAGCATGATACCCTAGAAATACACTGTTCCTTTCAATGCCAAACACAACACTGTTTTTTCAAATCTTTGAATACCATTCACTTTATATGTAAAATGAGTGATCATGGCATTTTGGAGCCTGGAGTCTATGCATCAGTTCATTTTTCATGTCTCTGAAGTATATTTTGGAGCCTGAGTCTGTGCTTCAGTTCATTTTACATATCTCTGAAGTATATTTTGGAGCCTGAGTCTGTGCTTCAGTTCATTTTTCATGTCTCTGAAGTCTGTGCTACAATTCATTTTTCATGTCTCTGAAGTATATTTTGGAGCCTGGAGTCTATGATCAGTTCATTTTCATGTCTCTGAAGTATATTTTGGAGCCTGGAGTCTGTGCTTCAGTTCATTTTTATGTCTCTGAAGTATATTTTGGAGCCTGGAGTCTATGCATCAGTTCATTTTCATATCTCTGAAGTATATTTTGGAGCCTGGAGTCTATGCATCAGTTCATTTTTCATGTCTCTGAAGTATATTTTGGAGCCTGGAGTCTATGCATCAGTTCATTTTTCATGTCTCTGAAGTATATTTTGGAGCCTGGAGTCTATGCATCAGTTCATTTTTCATGTCTCTGAAGTATATTTTGAGCCTGGAGTCTATGCATCAGTTCATTTTTCATATCTCTGAAGTATATTTTGAGCTTGAGTCTATGCATCAGTTCATTTTCATGTCTCTGAAGTATATTTTGGAGCTTGGAGTCTATGCATCAGTTCATTTTTCATGTCTTTGAAGTATATTTTGGAGCTTGAGTCTATGCATCAGTTCATTTTCATGTCTCTGAAGTATATTTTGGAGCCCGAGTCTATGCATCAGTTCATTTTCATGTCTCTGAAGTATATGTTGGAGCCTGAGTCTATGCTTCAGTTCATTTTTCATGTCTCTGAAGTATATTTTGGAGCCTGGAGTCTATGCATCAGTTCATTTTCATATCTCTGAAGTATATTTTGGAGCCTGGAGTCTATGATCAGTTCATTTTCATGTCTCTGAAGTATATTTTGGAGCCTGGAGTCTGTGCTTCAGTTCATTTTAATGTCTCTGAAGTATATTTTGGAGACTTGAGTCTATGATCAGTTAAATTTTCATGTCTCTGAAGTATATTTTGGAGCCTGGAGTCTGTGCTTCAGTTCATTTTTATGTCTCTGAAGTATATTTTGGAGCCTGGAGTCTATGCATCAGTTCATTTTTCATGTCTCTGAAGTATATTTTGGAGCCTGGAGTCTATGCTTCAGTTCACTTTCATGTCTCTGAAGTATATTTTGGAGCCTGGAGTCTATGCATCAGTTCATTTTTCACATCTCTGAAGTATATTTTGGAGCCTGGAGTCTGTGCTTCAGTTCATTTTTCTTATACCAAAGATATTTGAATTTTCAAGTACATGTACAATTCATTACAATCTGATCACTCATGCTTACATTTTACAATAGCCTCAGTTGCTCAATGTAGAATTCCCTAATAATCTACTTGAGGCCATTGATGTCATTTTAGGGGCCTCGGTGGCTGAGTGGTCTAAGTAGTTGAACTACTGTATCACTAGCCTGTTAACATCGAGGTTGGGAGTTCTAATCCTGCACAGGGCAGGTGCACTCCAATCTTAATTGACAAGGATTGTCAGTTTTCCTACCGAAGGTCGGTGGTTCTTTCAAGCACTGTGGCTTCCTCCTCCAATAAAACCTGACCACCATGAGATAACACAATAGTGTTGAAAATGGTGTTAACACCCAATCAATCACTCAATGATGTCATTCTAATCAATTCATGTTTCACTGACATATTTTTTGTGTTTGTCAATTATAAGTAATTTTAATGTCATATAAAAAGTGTTTCTTGTAATTTTAATCTTATCGCAATTATTGAAGTAATGCATGCATATATACTAAACTAAGTCCTGTATACATGTTTTTGTCGAGACATAGTGATCCTACATTCCGTCGTCGGCAGCGTCCACAAATATTTACTCTGTGGTTAAAGTTTTTGAAATTTTAATAACTTCCTTAAACTATCCTGGATTTCTACCAAACTTGGACAGAAGCTTGTTTATGATCATAAGATAGTATCCAGAAGTAAATTTTGTAAAAAAAAATTCCTGTTTTTCCGTATTTTACTTATAAATGGACTTAGTTTTTCTGCCAGGAAACATTACATTCACTCTGTGGTTAAAGTTTTAAAATTCTAATAACTTTCTTAAACTATCCTGGATTTGTACCAAACATGGACAGAAGTTTGTTTATGATCAAAAGCTAGTATCTAGAAGGAAATTTTATTAAAATTTTGTACTTGTTTATCCATATTTCACTTATAAATGGACTAAGTTTTTCTTCCAGTCAACATTACATACAGTCTGCAGTTAAATTTTTAAAACATTTATTAGATTCATAAACTATCCTGGATTTTTACCAAACTTGGACAGAAGCTTCTTACAATAAAAAATTGTATAGAGAGGAATATTTTATAAAATTTTTCCTCATCTCATTTTCGTTGAGCCTGCGATTAACAGCAAAAGTAGGCGAGACACTGGGTTCCATGGAACCCTTACAAATTTTTATATTTATAACCATTCTTTAACGTTATATCGACAAATAATATTTTATTCAGTGATTGTTGATTGCAAGCACATTATCTTTTGAGTTTGTTGCTGAAGTTTATCAGATTGTAACATTGATGAACAATCAACATAGAGCACATGTAGCATGCAACAAATAAGTGAATTGATACAGCCAAATTACCAAATTATTTGTTTTTATATTTGCCATGCTTTCCCATTTGTTAATTAACCGTTTCCATTACAGCTTTTAAATGGTTTGTTGTATCTATTATTATTGTTTACCTTCAAGAGCACGTTTGTCTACATTCTTTCATCATGGTTTTCCCCTCGCACTTGGGCTGTGCAAAGGCTGAAGTCCTAACAAGATTCGTAGTAATGGTCATTAATTACATGAAAATATCGGCAAATTAGTGTATGGAAGACAATAATTCAATGGCATTATATCATGAAATTTTTGATAATATAAAGGATTTTCTTTTAAAAGAAAGTTCATGCACACTAAGTCTTGTTTAATAGTAAAGCCATTCAAGTATATGAAACATTCAACTTTTTTTTTTAAATTTGAAGTTTCATATAACTTTAAGGATGAATTCCACTACATTTTGTTTATGTTTATCATTGTGTAACCTGACATCAATTTGTAGAAACACATAGGGATAAATTGACATGTACCCCACATTTTCTCTTATTCATATGTGTATGTGTGTCTGACATCTATCATT